>CM060965.1:101564058-101766558 GCA_030765045.1 Tenodera sinensis | reverse complement strand
TGTTTGTAAAATATCTAGTATGTGAGTGACACAACTGTGGAAGATACTCTGGTTGAGGTGAAGAAGTTTAACAAGTGTTGAGTGATTGTATCGTCGCAGTTAGTGTTTGAGATACAGATAAAGTGAAAGGAGACAATGAAAGAATAACTCAAGGCTACAAGAAGAGAGTTGAGTTGTAATATCACGAAAGTACTGTAGCATGTGTTAACTTCAGTAGAAGAGAACTATATTTTTGTGAAAAACTTTAGAAGAAAAATAAAGTGATAGAAAACTAACTAGACTGATTTAACCATTTTGTCATAATAATAACTAAGATAATTTCTATGATTCACTAAGAACTCGTTTTGACATGTGACAAAATTTAGGTTTTCTTAAGTCCGAGCTACTGTTACACAACAGGTATTACCTAATGCTTGTAATTATTACTTTCTGATATTCATGTATGTTTTTCAAGGATAAATAAATTACTATGTCATAAACTGTTTGAAATAACGTTGATATTTCAGGCTTAACGTTGAGATTCACGTTTTCAGTAGTTAGAACATTCTTTCTTGTCATGAAGTAGCTTTTTGAGAAGTATGTTAAAATACTGAAGCAATGAACTGCATTATGAAATAATGGTTTTTACATAATCATGCGCATTTTTCAGGGTCAGCATGCACAGAGAGACCTTGAGGACAGCTGAAACTCTCTAATAATGAATTCAAAGGCACTTCTAACATTCACAAAACAATTATTTATGTGAAAAAGCGATGTTCGTTGTTTACACTCCTTATACTTCTAATATTAACAGTAAACACGTAAGCCATTTAACATTCTATTCGTTTTCATATTAGTTACTGTTTCTTAGTTCCGTGTCCATTTCTTCTGTTTTATTCTGGCTGCATTAGTTCACTGCGATGTTTTATTGTTTACACCTAATATTTACGGTAGTTTCAAACATTCAGAAAGGAGAAAGTATTTTTATCTCTAACCAAAGTCACGCTGAACCTTGAAGGGAGATTATAATAATGATGAAGGAATGTAACTTCATGATTTTGTACCATTTAACGCAGTTAAAACATTGCTAGGGAATCTTGAAGTGCTCTGGAGTCACGTGTCAGAAATTTAGCAGAGGAACATAATACAATTGTCAAGAAGAATGGAACGGAGAAGTACGTAAGGAAATTGACATCAGAGGATGAAAACTTAGATAAGTAGTGTGTATAAAAGAAGGAATCGGAAAATATAGGGTAACTAAGTGGGATAGACAAACAAAGAATGACTGTGAGGGCATGTAATGACAGCCTGGAGGGAAAAGAGAAGAGGGCGACGACAGATAATTACGAGGTAGAAAAAGACTTGGAGAAATGGAAGTAGACGAAAACACGTTAAAGGACGTGAAATAACACCATCTGGGCAGCTTCTAGGTATCTTCCAAAGAAAATCACTGACGATCTGAATCTAGACTGCATCTTTCTATAGCAACAGGTAACTTAAACATAGGAATGTATGCGCAGTATTTAAGAGAACTGCTTAATATTTAAGTTTGAAACGAATTTTGGAAGTATAGAAAAGAATCTTCTTCCAAAATAAATAAACTGCTCAGGTATTTTAGAATACAAAGGTTTGTTTTTATTTACCCCTGAGCTTCTAATAATTTTTCAAGTTTCATAAATCCCTACGTTAAATTAATAACAGTACTAACCTTTCAGTGCTTTATCTCTCTAATTTTTAACATGTGAAGCCTTAATTTTCTAATATAAATTTATTAGTTAATATTAACCAAAGCGAATACTAAGGGAGTTAGGAAGAGTAAAATTAGTTGTAGTAATACCACGAGAGGATTTCCTATGGTCATAAGTTTTTGAAGCGCTGGCAAATTATTCCCAATATGAGAACCTCGAGTGGTATTTGTTTAGAACATACTACAAAATAATAATTCATTTTTAATGCCATTTAATATTAATAGTGATTTAAGAGTAAACAACTTAGGATAACATTCATGCATTTTAATTCAGATTTATTTTCACAATTGGCACTACCAGTAATCCAGTAGACTGTAAAAACAGCAATAACTTTAGCAATGACCAAGAGTTGATAATCCTGTATGACTGAAATATTCAAATATAACCTCAGTTTTTAATGCCATAAATGCTGTGATGTTTTACTTCTTACAAATAATTTATGCTCATGATGGATTTATTTCTTAAAGACTTAGAATATGTGCATTGTTCAAAGCTTAGCCTATTATTGAACTTGGTGATATTTAGTAAGCATTTTTCTGAAAATTATGTTATTCCCTGTGGGAAAGAGGCGTATGCTAGACAACCACGACAGCGTAGGAAGTAGCTAATGAGTACCTTCTTAACGTATTTCAAGGTAAATAAAAATAGATATTGCAAAACCCATTTTCCAAACAAATACTTATTTTAAAAAAGGTATAACAGTTAACAGAAAATCTTTCCATAACTGTATAGTGCAACATTATGGAGAAAATGGAGTAAGAGTATATTCTTGTGTATTACTTTTTAAGCATTGAGGAGTATGTGTTAAAGTTTTTGGAAAAAAAAAGTATCAGCCAGTAAGATCCGCAATATAAACGTAAATACTTCAAATACCTCAATGCCTCTATATACGTGGTAGAGCATGGAATGTATGTAGTACAATAATTTGTTTCTTTACTTCCCATGCTACCTGCTTATAGGAAGCAGAGGATGTATTGTATTCCACACGAAATTTCGATACAATGATTTCAAAGGATACGTATTTCTAGCTCTCTGAACCCCCCTCCCCCCCAAAAAAAAGCTTTTTTATAAAAAGGTCGTCGTGTATGTGTGAAGAGCATAACTAAAAATGAAAAGTTCGATAACATACATAAGACAAATATCCAAAACATTCGTCACGAAATTTTTAAAGGAGATACCCACAACCCAAACTATATAGACAATATGTCGTTTACAATGGCTTTAATGAATAAGGTACAGTATGTTTTAAAATATTTCCATGGACAATATAACGCTTATCTCGAAAAATTGTAAATTTGAATAAAGTAAACAATTTATGACAACCCTTTCTGTAGCCTTAATCATTTCCGAATTTTATTTACATTTGGTTTGAACTGTCAAATATTTATACTCTTCTCAAGCGAAAAATACTATTCCTTACTACTTTCTCTACCAGTACTTAGTAGCTAGATTGGAGTTTTCACCTGAAATACATGCTTTTATGCCCTGAACTTTAATATTTTTAAGATTCGTATACCTGATAAACATTAATAGAGAGACAAAAAGTATTGGCCCACTTCTGTGATAGATGGGATAGCACGTCTGCTTTACGCGTAAAAGTTCGAATGTTGTTTAAGAAGAGTTTTCCCTTATCCTCAAAGATAAATGTGGGGTAAGTTTAAACTCTATGGAGCCCGGAATTATTTGAGTATCATTTCACCCATTTCATTCATCGTTCCATTACCCTTAACCGGTTAAAGGAGTTAAACCTGAAAAAGTACTGTAAAAATATAGATCTCTTTGCAACGCACAGTTCATTTCCAATAACTCCTTTGAAGGTGTCACATATTTTCAAGATATCCACTGTAATTGGTGTGAAACGTTCAATAAATTTGTTTTTCTTATTTATTCATTTACTTCTCACGATGTTCTGGAAAGAGAATGGAAGCTTAAGGCCAGATTATGGCTGATTTCGTGATTTTGTATTTTCTCAAAAATGGCTAACGATATTGATTGAATAACCATGTGTTTAAGATAATAGCGTTAACAACAAAGTATATACCTTGAATTTTGGGACATAAGTTGTAAAGTCTTCTTCACTCGGAAGGAATTTTCTGTAACTTACAAATAAGAAAAGTTATAATTTATATTCAAAATTGGCAGCATAAAAATGTGGATCTCGGTAAACCATAAAGTGTATTTTAAAAGAGTAATTTCAGCTCATGACAATGAATATTTCCAAGATATCTGTCACTATTTATTTGAATTTTCTAATATTTTGCGGTTTTAAAAGTACTGTTGCTTTTCATTGTTTCTCATGATGACTGGAACGAGTCTTCATTTTCAAGGAAAAAGTATAGTCGCTGGCTTTAAAACATATCCATTGATTCGGTTTCCCCTTTCTCCCCTGCACCTTCAATGAGGTATCTAATGAAACAATTTATGCAAATGTTTATATGGATTAGCATAAAGTAGATAAATACCTTTTTGCAGGAATGGTTTATGGAAATTAAATAAAACTGAACATCAGTAGGTATAAAAGGTCACGTGAATGTAACACAACGTTTGTTTAGAAGTTAATGCTTCCTGGTTTCCTTAAGTGCATTAACATCTACACTTTTGTCATAAACTTCAGTATTTCGCGGTAAAGTTCTGCACAGATAGGAAAGCAGAATCTTAGAATATAACTATAAATTACTCCCGAGGTTCATGCAAACTCATTTACCTCTACACATCCATGATATTCTGACACACTATTCGTTCTAATACGAATTTTTCAGTTCCGAATTGTGAGTAATTCATTAATAACTCATTGCTTCTGTATTTTATATGTAATTCTTGGTTCAGTATCTCAACTGCTCTAACACTCCTTCAAATGGAGCGAACATATTTCGTTAAAATATGCACATTCACATTATACTTCCCCCATCCATATCTTGAAATTTTATTTTAATAGTCACGCACCAGACATTTTATGTCGGATCCACTTTGAAGGAGCTTTGGTGGAATGGCTAAAGAAGTCAGAGTAAAAACAATTAAATTATGAGAAACCTGACAGAGAAACTCGTAAGTATAAATCGAATGATTTGCCTAAAATATAGGTAAATTAATAATTTACTTATGCTTATAATACTAATAATAATTAATTATTAAATCATATAATTATCTAAGACTTTCTTCCAATCACATTTTTAAATATCAAACATTTTTGCAAGTATCCATTAAGTTGTGCTAGCTCAGTGAGATCATGCGAATCCTCTAAGCTGAAATAACTTTGTAATTTTCGGAGTGGAAGTGAAATAACCTTGCAGAATTTAAAAGTTAATTTATGTAATTGTGAATAACAAGAAAGTATAATATCAAAAGGCTGAAAAGTTCAGCTTTATTCAAAAAATGGCTTTATTAAAAAATTATAATCACCTTGATCGATTATTGTTGATTAAAGCTTTTTGATTTAGGGCTATATTTATAGAAAATTGAATACAGACAACTACTTTCTTGGGCGTATTTCAATAGAATCGACGGTGTTGTGCAATATAAATTAAAAAATGACCTTTTTTGCCTTCTTAATTCTGTTAGAACTAATAACACCGCGTCATCTGTTTTTACTTTCGTCCGATATCGGCGTAGATCGCGGAGATTGTTTACCTAATCGCATGCAACTGTTTTTGTCAACGCTACAAGATGTGCGAAGCCTGCCTAAAAGTATTCAATACTTTCTCTAAACTCTTATGTCAAATTAATCCCAATGTCAACGCTTAATTGTTAATGCTAACAAATGGTGGTTAAAATTATGGTCATTGTTTTTCTAAAACTAGCAATTAAATAATGTGGAATGCATTAGGCACGAACAATAGTGTCAGTTTTATTTACCTGTTTACTGAAGTAATCGTATATATTTCACATGCATTGGTTTCACTAACTAGTTTTTTGGCACTCATAAGCTTCATATGGAGTAATTGTTAGCGAAAGTGCTTCCAAGAACGTCTGGATCATATTAAAAAAGTTATATTTTTAAACTGGTATTTGATGTACGTGCTGACAGGAATCACCTCAGTGACATTTACAAACGGGTATTTTAAATATTAAATAAAATCGTGCACTTCCTGGTGAGCCAAACCTTTAGACAATTGCGCATAAATAAGCATATTGTATTGGAATGGAAATTCACATTATAACTTATGCTTTGCTGAAAGTTTGGCTATTATTAGTATCACATTGTAAAATTCAACACGGAATGGCGGCATTAATAAGATATGCTTCACCCAAGAGTGGCATAACCTTTGGGATGCTGAATGCACATTTATCACGTACTAAATATTGCAGAGCAGGTAACATGAATAATTACAGTCATCTGCTGCCAATCTCTGCACCAATACTCAATACATATGTCATGCAGACGATATTGAAAAGCTACATGTGTGCACCGCATATGTTGGTGTTAGAAACAAATTAGAAACTAACTACCTTTACTATTTAGTGCATTTTCATAAGAGCAAACCGTCATCCATTGTTCTACGGTAGAGACCGGCGTAAGCCATAAAGCAAATTGCTGATTGGTTCATCTGTTGTAAAGAAGTGTGCAATCCTCAGTGGACAGCAAATACATCAGGGATATCTTTCCAACGTTTCCAAAAAACGCTTCTGCTGGTTTTGGTTCTGATAAACTCCTTCATCTAAGATAAAGAAAAAAACATTTTCACTTGTATCACTCGACTCTATACCGAGTGTTTTCCTTGCGTCTGATCACACTGAGAGCCCAAAGAGGAAATCATACACAACTTGTTCGGTATACCAAATGAAATAGACTGAGAGTGGGACACCGCTCGAACTCCGGTACACCCTGGTCATCCTATGTACCAAAGCATGTGTATTTGTCTATGGCAGCAGCTGCAGTACCTTGAGAAATGGATTTATTTAACTCAATTTGCGCGAAACGTCATCATGCAGTTGATTCTTTGGTTAACTAACAGGTTTAATCACAAAGAAGAGCCATTATCATTATTAGGACTCACTAAAGGCAATGACAGTAGTCAAAAATGCATAAACTATTCAAGAAGAGTCCAACCAACTCATACTTTGTTACATCGATGTTTTTGACTACAGATACTATCATCAACAGACTTCTCCGAGTTTCCCTATAAAACAACAAAGGAAACCGAATTGGAATAAAAGTTTTACTTATATAGTCATGATATCTGTACCTACCTCTACCTCCTACCATTTCCCTTCCTCTCTTCATTCTCGTAACCATTTCTTGCTTGAGGTTGTTTCTTCACCCCCTCTCATGCGCCATTCACGGCCTATCTTTTCTCCTATCTCCCCCATTCCGTTCCACTTTTTCTTGTTCGTTCGGTTCTGTAAGAAAGGGGAAGGGGTGGGAAAATTTATGAAGTCTATTTCCGGCAGTAATGAAAGTCTGAAAGTTGTCGTTTTCATTTGGTGCTAGATCGAAAATAAGGTGAAATGGGAACGCGTTCTTTCAATGTGGAGAAGTGCGACTTCCGCTGCCAAGTTTGGGAAATTTTACCCATTTAAATCAACTAACTCATTATTTGAATAACATTGTCCAATTAGAAAATGCAGACGTAATGTTCTGCTGAAAGGAAAAAGAATATTGGATTCCATAAAAATATACAGTTTTAAAATGAGTATTTGAAATTTGAGTCCTTATTTTGCATTTTTCATGTTATTACCGAAATTTAATTGAACTTCCGCCCCTCCTCCCCCCTTTTTAGTCCATGCCACTGATTTTTATGGCCAACATGGTTTTATCTCTCTATGATATGTGAATCCGGAGGCATTTCTATCTCTGCAAAGGGAGTGATAGGGATGTTACTAAGGACCACTTGTAACCTAAGGAAATGGTGTCAAAGGGTTTAAGGACACTACTCTTATTACTGAACATAACACTAAGTTACAAGCAGGTGATATATTTTAGATGTTATATTCTTGTCTGTCATGTTTGTGTTAATTTATTGCTGTTTTCTAGTTCTGTAATTCACGAGATGCAGAGGTCATGGGTTCCATTCCCGGCTGAAGGGTTGAAGTATTTGGTAGCCAAAATTATTTCCCATTCTCGCATGAATGAGACTGGGAATCTAATGTAGTGACCAAAATGAATATAAACCCGAAGATTAACATTGCTGTATGCAAGTGAACATCATTGTTCATGGGACAATTGTCATGAAGGGAAAGAAACCGTCGATATGACCTTAGATGTTAACTTAGTTCACATTCAGAATCTAATCTGTTTGTATGACTTACGGTTTCTCTCTCTCTCTCTCTCTCTCTCTCTCTCTCACAGACACACGCACACACACACACACACACACACACACACAAACACATACACACTGAATTTAGGAGAAAAGAACATATGTACTGAAAAATGAGTAGGAAAACTCATGTAAGTACAATTTTAGATAAGAATCAAAAGAGCACAGCATAATATTTAGAGAAAATTAGAATATGCACTGTTAAAAGACAAAAAAGTGAAGTCTATGAGCATATAAATAAGAACTAAATAGAAATGGAGATGCATATTGTAAGATGTTTGTAACCTATAACGGGCTGCTCGGAATGGCCTGGGCCAAATAGTCGGCAGTCTAATATATGTACTATCTTAGTGCTTTCATAAATGTAGGTATATAGCGTTTCACTCTTAGAAGACAGTATGGAGTTAAATGGGACATCTCTGTCTCTATCTAGCGCATACAAGTTGCCATTAGCCGCGTCCTTTTCTACCCTCGCTCTGTTGCCAGATTCCTAATAGCATGGTATAAATATTCATTTGTTATAAATTTCAGGTTTGAACACATTATCCTATGCAGAATTTTTTTCTCTATCAGGTTATATCCTTTTCAGAGTCATTATACATTTCTATAGGTCCAAATTTCTTCAGAAAACGTTTTTTTTTTCAATAGAAGTCCGATATTTGCTGTTTCTACACTCATCACGCACTAACTAACAAACTAACTGCTAGAATGCATCTATATTTTTTTCTTAGGTAGAGTAAACTATAGTGCTACTACCTGCCTACTTTGAATTCTCTATGTTTACCCAGTTAAGTGTTATAATTTTTTAAATTAAATGTTTTCGGAAAAGTTTATATATGTGCACTGCAAACGTTACGCAGTGTGAAACTTTTTTGTTATTGAGTTTACTTCAGGGAACCAGCGAGAACAAATGTTGAGGAAGGTTGGAGAAAGTTTTTAAAATAAACCAAAAGGCAGTAACCTCTTTCTTTTATCCAGTAAGGCAAACAAAAGGTATTCATCTATTCAGCGTCAGGCCTGACACAGAAGATAGTATAAGGAGCAGCATTAGCATTAGTTCGAAAGAAGCCGTGTGTGTAACTGTGAGCTGTTATTGCGTTATTTGTTTAATATTTTTGTAAATATTTGTAGTTATGGAGGGTGAAGCTAGGAAGGGACGATATGTTGGTAAATAAAGAAGTAAAGAACGCCAAATAATTATGAATGTGCTGGATTATTTTTTAAGTAAAATGCGTGTAAGTAAGGCGGTAAAAGAAACAGCTAAGGCTATCGGGTGTTCAGAAGCAGTAGTGTGTATAATTAAAAAGGAACTAATGAAAGGACCTCTAAGAACGCCATCGAAAAAGAAAGCAAAAAGGGCGGGACTACACAAAACGCTAGGTTAACGCAATATGATTGAATAGTGCAAGGTGGAGTGCGGCGAATTGTTCATTCTTTACTGTTTGCAAATATTCCACCCATGCTGAATATAATTTTGTCACGGGTCAACAGTGATGAGACACAACCAAATTTCTCAAGGGCCACTCTGATTTGGGGTTCGAATATGAAAGAAAGGGTAACAAGTGCATATTAATAGAAAGAGACGATATCGATATCGTCAGATGGCGACATAAATATCTAAAAGACGTAAAAGGTTTAGGGACCAGGGGAAATCAATTGCTTATACAGACGAGTCATTTGTAAATTTAGGTCATACAGTAACAAAGGCGTGGAGGGATACCAAAGTTAAAAGTGCCCGTCTCGTCAAGCAGCAATTGAAGGACTAAGTACAGGACTCAGGCCACCTCGAGTCGCTCGCGGAGAAAGATTCGCAACTAGTACATGTTGCAACACTGGGCTCCATTTAACGTGTACTGTCTTTTAAGGGTGAGACGCGCGGCTTAAAGGGTCTGAAGGGTCCCTGCCAAAGACTGCGGTTTAGAGGTCTTCCAATAAAAGTGTGTGGTTCCGAATTACATCTGGTTATACTTGTACAGAATCTGATTTCTAGCTACAGGATTTTAATGCAAATGCATATTTCTTCTTTGCTGTCAGTAAATATGGTTAATTTTCAATTGGATAACAATTTAGAAGAATGTTTTCTATTTTAAATAATACACATTTTATATTATTAACCATAACCTTTCAGTAGTTTGTAAGTTATATATGCTACTTATTTAGTTGCTTTATAGGTCTGTTTTATTATATTGTATTTAATTAATTTATCCTTAAGCTTAATTTAAAACTATTTCGAATAATATGTGTCACTGAGTATTAAAACGGGCAGCTCACAGCCGCAAACACCCATCATATCTGGCTGGAGTAGTTTGCTTGCGGTACCAAGGAGACCACTAAGAAATTCTTGGAATTGAGTTCTAGTGTGGTGTTCATACTTACACTTAATTTTAAATTTAGTTAAATGTCATTGCTTAGTATCTCTCAAGATTTATAACAAAATTTCGTCTACAAATTTATAAAAAATGAAACATTTCAAAGTGTTCTACCGATAAGTTTTGCAGGTTCCTACTCCTTCTCCAATTGAAATTTTAGACCATTCAATTCACTAATATGATGCTTGTATACATTAAGGGATTTTTTTCAAATATAATCATGTTAAATGCAAAAAGTAAAAGAGGAAAGCAGGTTACAGGTTGTGTTAACATTAATGAAATATTTTTATGAGTTAAATAATGCATATGATTTCTAAAAACTTTATTTGCGGAGAAATTACTTAACATTGTCTTATATTTTTATTTCATGTCAATATATTGAGTAGCGTGCATAAAGTCGTAGTAAATTCTTTCCTTGCAATTCTGGAAGGAAATCATACGATCAGCATGCACAAAAAGCTAGTAGTTACATGCTTTTTCCTTTAAGAGTTGTCGATCTAGTAGGTCGTGCTTAGGTTATGCTTCTGTCCTTAGAATAAAATATGAATAGGAAATGAATTTGTTTCGTAGGCAATGCTAAGAAAAAATCATAGTGAGCCTTCCCCAGGCTTCACTTGTATAACAAATGTCTATATTAAAATAAAATGTCTACATTTCTCCAAGTTTGGGCTAGAAACGCGATCAAAGACAGAAAATAGCCTAGATACTCTAACTTCAAGTATTTATCTACATATATAATTTCGATAAACAGAATGTGGAGTGGTTAAGTTGTTAATTAAAAAATTCACAAATTATGTTGTTCCCGTTGTGTCTCATGTTCATCAGACATTTTTATGCTTTACATCCATAGGTTCTGTTAATACTGAAGTTTTGAATTGCTGGAGTTAGCCGCCGTCTATAATCTGTTGCGTTGAGTTTTAAATTGCAATGATAAAGGCGGTAACGAAAATGAGGAGTAGGACCGGAAGCGCCCGATTAATAAGCGATTATTTATGGAAAGATAAAACTGTGGCATGAACTTCTTGGCATTGGACTAATGTTTATACGAAATGAAATATATGTTATTCCTTCGAGCTCTACGGGCAAGTGTTAATTACATTTTATACATGCGGTTCATTGTTTTAATACTTCTTATATGAACATATGTACTTAGTACTCTTCCTTGTTGCGTTCCATGGAGGCAGTTCAAGGGCAACCGGTGGATACTCATGTTTCCATCTTCGAAACGTGTCGCATTGCTGGCGCCCATAGACATCTTATAGATATCTGAGGTGAATTTCACCAAGAAGTTTTCCTCTTTAACAAGGAAACCAATGGCAGTACAAGTCCCGAAACATTGATGTTCGCTATTTTGGAAATATGCAGGTACTTCCTGTGGTCATGCGATAGAAGCTAATTACATCAAATTATGGAAACATGTGGTATAAAGTCTGTATACTGCAGTTCTGCACTATTTTTGTTACGTTGTTTGATTTTGAATTTTAACAAATGGTTACGATTTCAGTATGATCCTTGTGCATATAAAAGTTGTCAGTGTAGAAATGTATAATTTTACAGAGACTACTGGAGTATAACATCTTGGTCCCCAATAATTGTAGTCCATTATTACGCAGAAATGTTCAATTGGTTCTCTTCCCAGAAGCATTTATTGCGTGAGGGTATCGCAAACTAGTGAATTGACAAAGTGGATGAACAAAAAATTTCTTTTTTAAAATGAAATGTAACTTTCTAATTTTATAAGTGTGTTCGCGTTGGTATAGGTAAATCAGAGCTCCCAATTTACAATCCCGGCTAAGAGGTGGGAATTTGTCTCTAGTTATTCATCTTCCCTTGAGTCTGGAAGTATGAATGAGTGTGTAAATATGTGTGTTTAAATTTCACATAATTACCCAAGTAATACCATCCAACTGAAAGCCAGTGAACATCATTGCCGATGAGCAATTATTTTATATCCGTCGATATGACGTGAAGTTAAAACTGGCATATAAACTCCAAGAATGAAAACATCTAAACAAAAATGCCTGTTTTGGTGTGTTAATTATACTTAACTTTTCAACTTATCCCCATCTCCGCATGTATTTTAATTTCAGGAACTGCTTCATTTTTATTGTTTTTGGAAACGGGATGCATGACCTCAGAGATCTATTTTTTCTTCTTCTTCCTAGGCATTAGCCTGTTCCGGTCTCATATTTGTTGAAACCATATTTTTGGGGGGCGTCCTATTGATCTTCGTCCCCTAGGTTTATAATACTTGAAGGCTTGTTTCCGTATTATTTTTTCTGGCTTGCAATTTGTTTAAAATCTTTCCATTTCTTCTAATAATGGCTGCACTCCCAATTCTTCTCTGGTTGCTTCATTTCTGATATGGCCTTCTCTCGTGCTTACTTTGACTGATCGTAAATACCTCATTTTCGCCACTTGTATCTTACTCTTATATGTTTTTGTTATAGTTTACCACTGGCACTACCATAACCATAACATTTTATTTGTGGTTTTTCCTTTACCTTATTCTTGCAGATTCGTTTCAGTGCTTGAACGTTTTGTATTTTATTTCCTATATCTTCATCCAATGCATAGGTTACATCGCAACTAGGATATTGAAAATGTGATACTTGTTTTAGTATTTTCTCCTCTAGTACAATTTAGTTTTTATTGAATACCTTCCCTGGAATTTCATTGCCTTTGGTTTTGTCTTTGACATAGTCATATCGTATTTTTTACATGCTTAAATCAGTTGATACACCTCCTTATCAAAAATTAAAACTAGATCAGCAAACAGAAGGACATTTAATGTTCTTCTTTGTCCTAACCTAATCACCTTGTGCAGCACTTTTTTCCATTCTATTAAAATTTTGTCTATATATTGGAGATAGACCACATCCCTCCTCTAGTTCTGTAATTATATTTATAATTTGTCTTAAAAGAAGCATTAGTACCGATTAACTTCATCAGAACTGCATACAAAGCCAATTTGCTCCGCGTGCAGCAAATGCAAACGTTTCGATCAAAAATGTCATTATTAACGAATTATTATCGTAATATTTACGTACCAATACACTCTTCCATATTAATCATTATTTGTTTATACTTAATTATTGGCTTGATTAATATTCATGGATTGTGACGACAACAAAGGATATATTGCGAATCCTATCATTATCGTGTATATACATTGGGAAAGCAATTATTTCTGTAATTAATGCTATAGTTGGAGTGTTTAATGAGGCACTGACCAACTGTATGGTTTCCACCGCTCTTTAATGGCCGTGGAATGTTTCATTCGATATCCACTATTAACTACATACGGGGGTGGGATGCACATATATGGAGAGAGAGAGAGAGAGAGAGAGAATCAGGCCAGGATCTGCTTCTCATCAAGAACGGGCTTAATCCTATTCTGAATTAATGACGTCTATCTACTTGTAGTCAGCTTCCCGATTTATTTTATTAACTCCCAAAGGAAGTCTATCTTACAAATTCTTATATTGCAAACAAACTGATTAATTGACCCATTTGCAGTTGATAATTTGTTTCTTAATTTGAAAGTCCAAAGAACAATTTTTTTTTCTTTCTCCACTACTTATAAGTAGGGGAAATTTTGTATTCGACCCAAAAATTTCATGTCGAGATTTCACCAGAAATATACGTTTTGAGCCCCCTGAATAAAAAAATCACTTTTAGGAAAAGCTCCGCGCGCGCGCGTGCATGTGTGTCTGTCTGTATCTGTGAACATAACTCAAAAACGAAAAGTCGGTTAAAAATAAAGTTGGTATTTAAGTTTAATATCCTTCAAGCATGCAAGACGAAGATTTTGAAGAAAATTTCTCCACCCTAAACTACCCTTTTAATTTAAAATTTGTCAAAAATCTATTTTCTTAAAAATGTCTCTAACGATTTTAATTATATGGTAAATGAAGTGCATATTTTTAATTTTCTGGCTATAGCCCATGTAGAGCATTTTACCCCTGATGAGTTTTGCGTGACTAATAAACCGTAAGAGATAGACCAAATCTTACTATACAAAATGTAGGTCTCGTTAAAACGCACAATTTATGTGATATAATCCTTTTTATGAAGTGAACCATTTCGGAGATGTACCTTGTTATTTGTGTGAGTTTAGAAATACACTGTTCTCAAGTATTCACCTTTTTATCTCTTGGCCGTGGAAATTAGCAGTAAGATACTTTTTACAAATGTTTATCTCTGCTAAGATGAAGTAGATAGAGGAATATGAGTTTTAAGTATAGCTGGTAGAGAAGAGAAAGTCATGTGAGTGCGACGCATCAGAGTTTTAAATATATTGTTTGCCAACGACCTTTTTGTTGCTGAAAATAGTGAGTCTGTCGTGTAAAATCTTGTTTTAAACAAAATGAAATTTGTGAGCAATGTAATATGAAAATGTACTTTATAAAAACAAAGGTAATGGCATTTATAGCGAAATAACCGATTAGAACAAAAGTAGTCAATAATGTTGTGTGCAACAGGTGAGCCATTTTAACTCTTGGGAATTGATATTGGTTATGAAAGCAATATGACGTGGACAATAAAATATGCAAATTTCAAAGAGTGTGTGGAACAATTAATAAAATATTTAGAAACAATCTGCGTAAAGAAACAAAATTAAAGTTATACCAAGTTATGACTGCACCTATACATACTAGCATACGGAAGTGAGACTTGAACGCTAACTAAAAAGCAACAGAGTTTTTACAGGCTTCAGAAATAAACCTCTTAGAGGTGTGAAGGAAAGTATGAAGAACCTCAATAACAAGTGAAAGTATAAGAGAAGAGTTAGGAATTTTTAATATAAAAAACCTGATGTGTTGCATTCACATGACTTTCTCTACTCTGTACTCACCATTCTTACAAACTCTTATCCTATATCTTCTTCGTGTTAGTTGAGATAAACATTTGTACAAATTATCTTATTGCTTATTCCTTCAAGGTGAAAGGGGAATGTTAGAATACAGTAGGCTTTGAGCGATAGTTAAATCTTTTAAAGCTTTGAGATACCGTTCTCTTTGCACGCGTGACATAAAAAAATGAACAACGATGTTGCATTTCACGGAAGTTTTAAGTTTTCCGAAACTGACGCAAATAACAAGGCATATCTCCAAAATAGTTCACTCTACAAAAATATTTATTCAGAGATAAATTGTGCGTTTTAGCGAGATCTACATTTTTTGTAGAGAAAGATTTTGTCTATATCTTACGGTTTACGAGTTATTGAAAAGTCATCCAGAGTAAACACTATATAGGCTATACCCAGATAATTCAAAATATACATTTCATTTGCCATACAAATATCTTAAACATATGGCATTTTAATCAAAAGCCACTTTCAAGAAGAAAACAATTTTTCGAAAACTTTTCCATGTAAAGGGTAGTTTAGGGTGGGGCTATTTTCTTGAAAATCTTTTGTGTCGAATCCTTGAAAGACATTAAACTTAAATAAATACCAACTTTGGTTTTTAACCGACTTTTCGTTTTTGAGTTATGCTGTCCACAGACTGAGAGACACACAGACTGACACACATGCTTTTTTTGGGGTTCAGGGGGTCTCAAAACATATATTTCCGGTGAAATCTCGACATTGAATTTTTGGGTGGAATACAATTCTTCCTTCTACTTACCAGTAGAGAAGTACTAAAAGGTTACAAGGTTTCAAACAAAAGTGGAAAGAACATGTTGACAGAATGCCAGAGATCACGCTTACTAAACAAATAAAGCAATAGTATCCTAAAGGCAAGAGAACGGTGGGCAGACCCAGGAAGAAATGTCTGAAGGACTTTGAAAGCGGAAGAGCACTCGATTGCCTGCGCTATGAAGTGAAGAAGAATATTTAGAAAGTCAACTCACAGTGTTACCAAAACTTATTGTGTGAGGAAAACATGCCTTTGAGTGAAGATAAAACATTAATCAGTCAACGGATGTTACAGTAGACTGGCTATAACATTTTGAAATAAGCAGCATTCTTAGAAACAAGGGAAGGCATGTTGGTATTGACTTTCTGCAACCGTTGGATCACTGCTCTGGGGATGCATGCACATAGTGCGATGTCGTACAAATGATACAGTTGCACAGTCGCCTTCCTGGCTCAAGTCCGAATTGTGCGCATCATCCTTGCGCAGAAGGCTAGCTAATCTTCCCGGTGTCGTTTCAATTTTACTCTAAGCACCTTAAGCGAGTAATGGGATCCCAGGAAGGAAAGAGAAGACGTGGAATGAATTTTGAAGCATTAGGACAGCACGAGATGAGTGTAAATGGAATCAATTAGGAAGATAAATATTTAAAACAATATGAAAACTGTGAACACTGTCCCAGCGAGAATAGTCAAGAGAAACGAAATTAGTATTGGGTTTACACTATCAGGGCCAGTAAAATTAGTACAAACTAGGAACAAGTTCTCTTAAGTTTACAAAACTATTTCTAGTATCATAAAACATTGAAGATAGCAAGTATGCGGTGCTTGAATATTAGTAGCTACCTATACAGAAGGCCACAAGTTAATTTAATTGTACTATGTAGAGTTCTAGGATGTCAATATACCAAGTGATAAATATAATATGTGCTAGCGGGTAGTATAAAGAAAGTGTATAATATTACTAGGTTGGCAGGTCACTAAGATATATATACAACTTTCCTACGGCTTGTCTCTGCATATGGGAACATTAGAGCTCCCGCAGTGGGAGATCCTAGTGACCCACCCCTAATTCCTTTCCCTAAAGGGATCCAGTGAACTTATTTTCATTCATTCAACTTGTAGATAGATGGTCTTAGTTGCGTAGTTGGCTTCCTATAATATGCTTTGGTAAGCTGCTGATAGACGGCCTTAAACATTAACCCTCCTATATAATACGCTTAGTTTATTTTATTCCCTGAGTGGGCTTTTAAGCAGAGGTATTGATTATCTACTTCAATGTATGTTTGCAGACATAGGGAAATCATAGGGAAAATAAATTAAAACATTGTAACATCTAATATGAAAAATTGCAGTACTTTCTCTGTGTACCAAAAATCTAGTACATCCGTAATGACAAGTCTTCTTCTTTACCTGTTTACTCTTCCTTTATGTAGAACTTACATCCCTAGGACTTACAGGCCAAAGTGTAAGATCAGACGCCTGTCGGGAGCAGACAAACCTATACACGGTAAAGATCTGGAAGCAATGGTCACCCAAACACCAGCTATGAGAGTGAGGAAGAGAATGATATGAAATGCAGTCGAAATGGATGAAGGGAAAGAAGATGATGGAGCAATTGGTAGAATGAATGACGGGGGAAACCGGGGAACCCGGAGAAAACCCGCCTAGGTGGTAGGCAAACGGTCTAACCGCTCGGCCACGGCTCTGCCACATATGAGCAGTCACTCTCATGAAATCATTCTCCTGCTTAAGAATGATTGCAATTAAACAAATTTGAATAAATGGAAACAGCAGTCAAGTGTTTAGCTGTGATAAGATATGGGGTTTTGTGATAGCTTCGAAAATGTCAGATGATGTACTTGGGAGGCAGTAAACAAATATGAGACATTTTGGTAACAACCCTATCTTCTGTCACGCTGCATGGAGTTAGCACCGTGACGTTGGTAAGAATTGTGTGACGCCATGTGCACTAACTGTAGGTGTACTAAATCCTTCTTGGTGCAGTTAGACCCGAGAGTCACCTCGGGGCCTAAAGGGAGCAGACTATTTACTTCTCTGTGCTGCAGAGAGGTCATCTCAATGCTCAGATGTAATAAAGTTGAGTACATGCGAGTCATTTGGCGGAATGCGCAGAGTAGGAGAAACAGCGAGCAAGTAACTTCACAACCCCACTAAAACAGATTAGTACCTATAATTATTGTAATCTACAGAATAACCAGAGAAGCTGGAAAATATGGTTCATTTACTGGCTAAAGTGCCCGAATCCAATAATTCCAAATTATCAGTTATTTATTAATACAAATATGTTCAGAGGCAATGTATGTCTTTTCTTTATTTTTTTATTTTTATTTTATTTTATTTTATTTTTGTTTCCTTTTTTTACCTTAAACATGCATCTTAAATGTGCATGCACGATCAATTATTTTAATAACTTGACGGTGATAAAGGTACTTTACTTACCAACTTCGCAGTTGTGGCGAATATATTTCTGTCTTGGAAAATTAACTCCACATTCCAGATTTCCGTTCCTAAATGATTATACTAACTTGAGTAAAGCTTATAATGTTACTACAAGGACTGAATATGTAAGATTAAGCGAGAGACATAGGTAATGTAAGTGGTAATTTGCTGGCGATGTGAATTTTACTAAACGTTAATATTTAATACAAACTTGAGCATTAAAATGGTGCACGTTTGATCATCATCGTGGTAATAATAATAATAATAATAATAATAATAATAATAATAATAATAATAATAATAATAATAATAATAATAATAATAATAATAATAATAATAATAATAATAATAATAATAATAATAATAATAATAATAATAATAATATACATTCGGATTACACAGTACTCGCCTGTTCCGAAACCAAGCAATTCACAACTGATATTTCCACCTCTTTCTAGGTCATCCGATATTTCTTCTACCTTGGGGTTTGTATTCATAGAGTTCTTTAGAGATACAGTCTTTCTTCTTCCGTGTCATATATTCATGCCATTTATTCCTATACTGATCTATCTTCTGCAGAATTCCTTCAATACCTAACTGTTGACATTTGATTCTAGCGTCAGTTAGGTTTAAAAGTAATAGACGTGATCTTTGTATTTTTATGGAGAACTTGATGTATAGAATATATTCTATAGTTTTTCATTATAGCTTTCTAAGTAATACTCGTGAAAGGATTTTAGCTGAAAAATTTTGCTAAATTTATGTCACATCTACATCATGTATTAAGAGCTGATTATTATACATAAATGCGCGCACCCATATGCGCCTACACATTTATTATAACTACGTACACATTTATTAATCTTTCATTGCACTTCAAGTATTATTATCAAAACTACATTTTGAAAAGAATTTTGGTTTCCAGTCTTGTATTCATATGTTTCCAAAACTTACTGGGCGATTGATTGGGTATAAGCCGGAAGGATATACAATTATAACGTCCAATTAAAATAAAGTATGTATTGTAATCACATGTACATTTTGACTTGAAAACTTCTATTCGCTCTTCAAATATAAGTCAAACTTTCTTGTGTTACAAAATACCGCTCATGACTACGAAACTAATAATTTGATAACAACAGTTGAGGTCACAATGTATGGAGCACGTCTGCACACGTTTCACGTAGCTTTTGTTTTGCCCGTGACGTCATCGAGCTAGTGTAAGTGCCTGCGCGTTGTGTGAACTAGCGTTGTGTAAAATTATAAGTTGGTAAAGTGTGAGAACGCGTTTAGCTAGAGCGCTGATTTGGGTACCATTGTAAAGAGCTTGAGAGGCGCTACTAGAATTCAAAGTGAAATAATAAACATATTCGTAAAAATATGCGTAAAAATCGGCATAGTATTGAAAGTTGTTAAAAAAATCTGATGCGTAGCACCCACATGACTTTCTCTTCTTTTGTACTACTATTTTTACAAACTCTTATCCCTATATCTTCTTCGTGTTACTTAAAATAAACATTTGTCCAAATTATCTTATTGGTTATTTCCTTATAAGTGCAAGGGGAATATTATAATACAGTAGGCTTTGTGCGATAGTCAAATCATTTAACGCTTTGAGATTCCGTTCTCTTTGCACACTTAACATATAAAAAATTTAACAACGATGTTCCATTTCACGAAAGCCTTAAGTTTTCCGAAACTCACACACATAACAGGGAATATCTCCGAAATGGTTCAAGAAAATAGTACAAGAAAATTTATTGAGACCTAAATTGTGTATTTTAGCAAGATCTACATTTTTTGTATAGTATGATTTGGTCCATCTCTAACGGTTTACCAGTTATGCAAAAGTCGTCCAGAGTGAATACGACTACAGGGGCTATAGCCAGAAAATTCAAGATACAAATTTCATTTGTCATAAAAATATCTCAAACATGTGGCATTTTAATCAAAATCGTTAGAGCCATTTTCAAGAAAATAAACATTTTGGAAAAATGTTCCATGTAAAGGGCAGTTTAGGGTGGGGCTATTTTCTTTAAAATCTTCGTCTCGCATCCTTGAAAGACATTAAACTTAAATACCAACTTTGGTTTTTAACCGACTTTTCGTTTTTGAGTTATGCTGTCCACAGACACACAGACACACACACACAGACACACAGACCTTTTACCTTTTTCTAAAAATGCTTTCTTTTTGAATTCGGGGGTCCTCAAAACATATATTTCCGGTGAAATCTCGACATCGAATTTTTGGATGGAAAAAAATATATAAAGGTAAATATGCATCGTAAATAGTCACGAAATTAAAGAAAACGCAAGTCAGAGGAAATCTTGCATTAAAAGGAAATTAAAAGACGTCGCATTCAGTTAGTCCAGTGCCGAGTAAATGCGAGAGCTACGGCAGCATCGCAAAGGAAATGAAAAAACGGCGCAAAACGGATATCGGGTGTACAGCGGCCCATTGGGCGTACAGCGGCCACCGACAGTCCAAGTGTCCATGGATCACGTACAAAAGTCATTGGAAGGCAATACAGGAGAAAAAACTTTGTGATTTAATTATTCTGTATAACTATTGTTCTAAAGAAATTGATAATTAAAGTACATACGTGTATTTTTATCTCGACGTTCTCACGAAAAATCTACGCCATGAACTTTGACTCAGCCTATACAGTAGGCAGGGAAATGATTCTATTTTAACAAAAAATTTGATGTCCATATTTGACCGGAAAAAACAGACACTAACACGTAAATACATGTACTCATTTTTCTAAAATATTCCTTTTTATTTTGGATATGGGGAGCTTCAAAACTTGCATTTTCGGTGACATTTCAGTATAGAAATTTTGGGCAGAATACAATATGTTTTCTATCTACTAGGTACGCAGCAGAGAAGTAGAATGCTTCACGCATTTAATGTAAACAAAAGGAATAAAAGGTATAGAGAGAGAGAGAGCGAAGGAGTTGTGGATGCTAGCCATAAGTGATGGGTAAGACCCTTTCAGCTTTTCTGACTCCTGCAATTTTTGGTTTAATAAATACATCTGACTTACGGAATGATCTCCTGAGTGAGTGAGTGAGTGAGTGAGTGAGTGAGTGAGTGAGTGAGTGAGTGAGTGAGTGAGTGAGTGAGTGAGTGAGTGAGTGAGTGAGTGAGTGAGTGAGTGAGTGAGTGAGTGAGTGAGTGAGTGAGTGAGTGAGTGAGTGAGTGAGTGAGTGAGTGAGTGAGTGAGTGAGTGAGTGAGTGAGTGAGTGAGTGAGTGAGTGAGTGAGTGAGTGAGTGAGTGAGTGAGTGAGTGAGTGAGTGAGTGAGTGAGTGAGTGAGTGAGTGAGTGAGTGAGTGAGTGAGTGAGTGAGTGAGTGAGTGAGTGAGTGAGTGAGTGAGTGAGTGGTTTAACGGCCCGACGACAACGAGGTCATTTGGGCCCTGATCTGCTGATGTTGAGCATAATTTAGGAACAGTGAGCAATAATGTCAGGTTATGTTTTGGTTTGTATGTCGCCACGAGTTTGTAGTTAATAATCAGCAGGTCATATAATGGCTGTAATATTCTCAATATCAGCGTTTCAATAAGTGATGGTTCGAAAGCGTTCATCAATTTGTTAAATTTGGAGTTAATCATGTGAAGCATTTTTATCGCGCGTTAATGCTTTGCTGCTCTGTGACATCAATAACGAATGGTAATTATGCGCGTTAGCAGTGTTTGTAATAGATCACACTAAAAGCGAATGAGTTAAACAACCTATATTCCGTAACAAGTTGTAGCATCAAGCTTAACTAATAGAGGTATTCCACATACACAAGTAATAAATTATTAAAATTCTGAAAATCCATAATCCTGACGTAGGCTTAGTTGTGCTAGTTTTCCCATGCAAGTATTTTAATGCTATCATGTTTGTCTAAAACAGCTTATTGAATATACCGAGCCATTTTATATGTGCCCCGTCATAATTTGGTAACTACCTATTCACTTAGTGAAGTTGAGGGCCTTCGTGAGCTGTACAGCTACCATCCTATTGTGTAGCGTATCCTGGATGTCCTCCACGTTTTACACGCTTCTGGCGTTAATGTGGTGAGTGTGCAGATTCCTCGTCACGTAGGTTTGCCGGGGAACGAAATGGCACATTTGGCAGTAAAGGTGACAACTACTCGTATTGCTTCGGAAGAATTTAACACGAAGAGTGGTTAGCTCTCCGTGGTAATAAACTTATAGTAGTGAAACAACTTTTGATAAACTGGGTAACTTCCTCTCGCGTATCTCCCCGCGAGGGGATTTTTTTGACTCGTTTACGCATTGGTCAATGCAAATTTTAAAACGGGACTCTACTCCTCTTTATCCACCTACCTTTTGTCAGTCCGTCACTTACTGCTAGTGGTTTCCCTAGCGCACCTTCGAAACTCTCTG
The DNA here is from genome assembly GCA_030765045.1 of Tenodera sinensis. NCBI lineage: Eukaryota > Metazoa > Arthropoda > Insecta > Mantodea > Mantidae > Tenodera > Tenodera sinensis. Next base: position 101,743,700 of record CM060965.1, on the reverse strand, counting down.
CAACTGCAGACTTACAGATGTCCTGTCGGACGATAAACAAGTGGTCGAAAGAATTTTGAAGTTTTTAGCAGTGATAAACACGAACCTAAGAATTTAGAACATTAGATGTAGTACTTTTTCGACCCTTGTTTATAATTTTGTTTTAATTCCGGCTTTTGTCTCTTTCTTTGGTACAATATATTTTATACTGATATTTGTGTATACTACAGGTGTTAGATATAGCATAACTATCGCCTGCTTTTTCATGTATCGCGAGAGAAAGTGAAGATGTTTTTCTTAATATCTGAATCAGATAATGGTAACACTGTGGAATTTTATGGTTAGCTTTCTTCAGCCCTTCAGAGATTTGTAGAAATCTCTATGAAATGTAGTAATCTTTAACGGTCACAAAGTGCTTTCCTTTGTAGTGAGAAAATCAAGCTACACAGGTGAAATATTAAGAGGGCGCTGCAGAATGGAATGAGCGGTCTGTTTCCTAGGGTGCTGCGAATGTGAACCTTTTACTTTCTCTACTACGTATAGCAAGCAGGAGAAGTATTATGTTTCACCCGAGACTTCGTCGGAAAATCAAATATGTTTTGAGGCCCCTGAATATAAGAAACACTTTTAGAAAAAACGTTCATGTGTATTTGTGTATGTGCGCGCTTGCATATTATGTGTGTACTCATGTGTGCCTGTAAACAGCATAACTCATAAACAAAGTGGGTTAAAATCCAAACTTGGGTCTTTAATGCAGCATCTTCCAAGGGTTCGACACAAAGTTTTTACAGGAAAATCCACCTCTATCCTTTACGTGGAAAAAGATTGCAAACATTTTATTTTACATAAAATGATTCGCGCAATTTTGATTAAAATATCCCAGGTTTAAGATATTTCTGAATCTTCTGGGAATAGCCTTTAAAGTCCTCCTCATTCTGGATAACTTTTGCACAGCAGGTAAACCGTAAGAGGAAGACAAAATCTTAATGCACAAGAACTGTAGGTCTTCTTAAAACGGATAATTTACGTGAAATAATTTTTGTGGTGTGTGTGTGTTTGTGTGTGTGTGTGTGTGTGTGTGTGCGTGTGTGTGTGCGTGTGTGCGTGAGGCGCGCGCTTGCTTATGTGAAGATAACCATTTAGATCTTCCTAGCTTTTTATTCACATTTTGTTATATTTACACTTTTCTCAAATATGAAGTTACTCGTCTTTTTCTGTCCTGACCATGCAAATGGAATAGAACTTTAAAGCCATCATAAAGCGAGTAGCTGGTAAAAGATGTGAGAATAGCTTGAGCCTACTGTATTCTCCTATTTCCATTGTACCTATAAAGAAATGTAAGAAAATAGTTTCTACAAATGTTTATCTCAATTAACATGAATTAAATGGAGGAGTAAGCGTTTAAAATAATCGTTTGTACAACACGAAATAAAATAGGCCATGTGAGTACATATGTAGGTACATCAGATTTTAAACTATTAAGATATTCGACTTACTTTTTATAGGATGTAAACGCGTACATTTATAGTTCACTGATTTACCTTTATTCAGTACATTGTTTACTCAGGAAGATATTTTTCTTAATTTATCATCTTACGATTATAATTCATCAGTAACTATCCTTTTAGAAACAACCAGTTCTCTTAATAAGAGAATAAGAGAGGTTGCTTTTAGCATCCTAGGATTTAATTTAGTAATGTTTTTTGGATAACTGAGAAAATAGATGACTTACAGATATGAGAAAATCTGTCACAGAGATAGCAGTTCAGAATAAAAGTAGAGAACACATACGCGCACATATTTATATACATAGGAACAATACATACACTGCCACATTTAAAACAGTGCCAAGTTGTAGAGAAACCTTTCCTTTAGATCTCTTCCAAATCTAATGTGCTAGAACATTAAGTGATGCAGGTAGGTAAGTGCTAATTTCTTTCTTTTTTTTTTTTCTTTTTTTTTTTAAAGAATTTAAAATATAGTATTGTGCATACAATGGTAAGATATATACGCATAATATAGTAACATATTTGTTTAATACTGCACTAAAACAGAAAAACAATTCTTTGACGGTTTTCGCCACTTAAGTTTTATGCGTTAGTTAACCTTTCAAATGTACTTTATGCAAGTATAGGTTCTACTGTTTGAGATCGTATGAGCCTTATTTTGGTCGTGGTGCACTTTCGCTCCAGGGCGATTCTGAGAGCACAGGTAGCCTGTAAAAATATTTGACATTCATTTTTCAGAAAACTCAATTTTTTTCAATTTTACATTTTTTCAACTCATACAATAAGACTGGTGTAGTAGTCTTGATTCAATTTTAGTAAAAATTTACGTGCATGCTGTGCAAACAGATTGAACAAACCTAGCGATTTTCAGTTTATTACAAATAGTTTTCGTAAAAAAGTAAAATAAAAGTTTCAGGTATTTGGCTAATTTTTATTTACGAATATGTGGAAATATATATCTTAGCAAACAGTGTCATGGCAACAAAAGCAACTGTTCATAATTGTAACAAATAAGAAGCATATAATATTATTAACTTAAAAAATAATGGCGCCAGCGGTGCTTTTAAAATGAGCAATATCCTATATTATTGATTCACAAAAATAACTCCATAAGTAACAATCATATTAATGTGAAACTTGCTACACGGTGACTTACATACAGTCTGTACAACATTTTAACTCATAGCTTAAATATTACAGAACTTTGCAATTTCACTCCCCTTGTCCCTTAACATTACAAATAAAGAAAGAAAAACGTACTTGGAAGCTTAAATGTACAACTCTTTAATTGCAATTATGATCGAGTTTTTTCTCAGTAGGGTGACAAAGACATTAACCTGTTTTAGATCACCACCCCACTGTCTTTGTACATCCAAGCAAATAATTTTCGTTATTTCGGTAGCGGAAGCTTTTATTTCTGAAATGTCTCTCACAATGAGGTGCCATCCCCAGCGTTTCCCACGGAGAGGCCAGAGATGAAATGGGTAGAGATGAACTTTAATTCCAAAATCCGAAGCCAACACAATGCATTTACTTCACCTAGATCTTTGTCTTGGGCTTCCCCTTCTCTGTGATGCCTTTTGTTGCTGCCGAAAATACTTTACTTTTGCCGTAGAAAGCTTCCAGCCCTTCCTTCATTGGTTTCCAACAACCTCACTTGGGTGAAAGCCAAGTCGTCGAATTCCCTCTCCATCTTCTTTTAGTTTTCTTCTCTTTTTTCTCTCCTCTTCGGTCTCTTGAAAGGCGTTAATTTGGGAGAGCACATCTCCCCCGTTCCCCATTCGGCCCCCTCTTCAACCCCATTGCTACTCACCTTCCATCTGCTTCACCCCTCTAAGTCCCCGTTAAGAAAACTCAGGTAATCCCTCCCTGATAGCCTCACTTCATTAGCACAAGTAAAACCCTATTTAAGTAACAAAATAAAAAACAAAAACTTCAGTAGTTACTTTGACTCCAGATTTTTTCGGGCTTTAAGCAAGGGAAATAGTTCTGCTGAATCTGCGAAACGAAGATGATGAGCATTTTCGAAACGTCGATTTCAGCCATTGCCTACGCGACTGGAAGTTCGAAAAAATTATGTTCCTATCACGCAGCTCATAACAAACACTACATAACGGAAAGGCTTTGTTATATGTTGATCCAACTACACTCGTCTGGGGGTGTCATTACACAACAAGTATCTGTCAGTCTTTTGTTGAAATCCATCATTTCGTAAATATACTAGACATATCACGTAAAATTGGTGTATGCTGTCACAAAATGACAAAATCCGGCCCCGCTGCTTTTTTATCACTTTATTCTCCTTCTAAACGTTTGCACAAAACTGAATTCTCTTCTACTGACGTTAATCCATGCTACAATCATTCGTGATATTACAATTTATTGTTTTCTTTTCGTAGCCTCGATTCAATCCTTTCACCGCCTCTCTTCACTTTCTGTGTCTCTCATACACTAACTCGGACAATCAATCACTCAACGTTCATTAAAACTTCTTCACTTCGACACGGCGTAACTTTCACAATAAATAAATGAATAAATGAATGAATGAACGAATGAATGAATGAACGAGTGAATGAATAAATAAATAAATAAATAAGTAAATAAATAAATAAATAAGTAAATAAGTAAATAAATAAATAAATAAATAAATAAATAAATAAATAAATAAATAAATAAATAAATAAATAAATAAATAAATAAATAAATAAATAAATAAATAATAGCAGACACGGGAGGACGGAGAATAATCTTGGCTGGAGAAAAATTCCCACCCCAAAACGCGAATTGAACCCGGGACCCCTTGCAGGCACTTGCAATATTTTTCAATCAAAAGCATTGGAAAGGCTTTGAGAAAATCGAAAATTTCTAGTAATCTTCCATGTAAAGGTAATTTGGTTAAGGGGTGCGCTTCAAAATCTTTGTTTCCCATATTTGCAATATGATATCGTAAATATCTCATTTACATTTTAGGCTATTGAACTTAATTCGTGAAGTAGAAGAAGGTTTTTGATAGACATTTCGTTATGCTGTTCACGCGCACGCATGCACACACACACGCACGTGGGTGTCTTCTGAGTGGCTCATGTGCTTAGACGTTGGTCCAATTATCCAAATCCGACCCACACCGATGGTTTTTAAGTGCGCTTAAAAACGACAGCTTCATGTCAGTAGATTTACTGGCATGCAAAAGAACTCCTGCAGGACTAAATTCCGGCACACCGGCGACGGTGTTACGCACGTGGCAATTGACAGCATCGTTAAACAGCAAAATAATTTATTTTTAATTTATACATGCCGCGAGTTTCAACGCTTTTTTTATTCAGGGGGTCTCAAAGCCTAAATTTTCGTTGAAATCTCGATATCGAAGTTTTGCGTGAGTGCAATCTACTAGATGCGTCTCAGAAAAAGCATTACTTAGTTTTAATGGACTATTCAATTTAATTTCTTACTTGTGTGTTTCCAAGTTACATAAAATGCAATAAAACTGAAGAGAACTTCACTGGGTTTTGACGGAAAATTCAAACTACTCATTTTATCACTGCAAGATATCTCGCGAGAAATCCTAATTAAATTCTTTGGAGTTAATGGACTCCAACGGATTATGGGATGGAAGGAGTATGCGTGAATAGTAGTTGCTACTCCTGCTTGTTGCCAGGAAATTGAAAGCGATAGATGGATGCATCTATTTGTTCTATAAGTAGATTGATCCATTCGGGAATCTAACGGCTTTCACTCATATAACTTTTTCTACCCTTCTTCGAAAGAATTGGGCATTAAAGTCCACTTAGAAGCAGCTGTTGTGAGGGAGAAGACTTAAGATTAATCTGTTATACTCTAGTCTTTGAATAGCTTGTTAATACATGTAACATTATATCTAGATGTATTACCATACATAAAGTGTGTTCATGAAAAACATTAGAAAAACGAAACAGGTTTTGTAAAGCATGTGGAAGTAAGGTAAAGCAGAGGAAGACCATGAATCACTTGGGAGGAGAGGATTGAAAGAATTGGACAGAAATATGAAAAAACATTGGTAGTACGTAAAAATCTAAGCAACATTAAAAAAGGAGGAAAATATTAGTAAGTTAATCCCGACGCTTGAAAAGGCGGTAAGGAATAGAAGAGTAAAAAGGAGTTAGGCATATCTGTAGTGTAACTCTAACCTTACCCCCAATCTAACTCTAAACTACTGACCTATCTGTAAGTATTAATCTGGTTTCATGCCGTTTTCCAGAGGTTAGACCAGGGATGTCCAACCTTCTCTCTTTAGAGCGGCAATAACCCACTCCACTCAATCTGACGGACAGACAGTGACGGACACAAACGGGTGACTTCGTGGACATTTCTAAATCACACCATGAATTTTCTGGAAATATCTTAAGAAGGCCTCTTCATTCTGGATGATTTTTACATAAATGGTAAACAGTAAGTGTCAGAAGAGAGCTTTACCAAATAAAAACTGTGGCCCTCGTTAAAACACACAATTTATGTCTGAATAAACTTTTTGTAGAGTGAACCACTTCGTAGATATTCCTTTGTTATTTGTGTCATTTTCGGAAAACAAAACTTTGGTGACATGAAATATTGTTGTTCATTTTTTTGTATGTTAAGCGTGCAAAGAGAAAGCGATCTCAAAGCTTTAAAAGATTTGCCTATCGCTCAAAGCCTGCTGTATTCTAATATTTCCTTTGCACCTACAAGCAAGGTAATTTGTACAAATGTTTATCTCAACAATCATGAAGAAGATTTAGGAATAAGGGTTTGTAAGAATTTTTAGTACAAGAATAAAGAAAGTCATGTGTGTGCAACACATCAGATTTTTTTTCCGTAAGATATATAAAGGCTTTCTAATGGGTAGAGCTACACAATTGTTTGTGAATATAGTACAGCATTATTTGGCTTAAGAAATGTGATGTACTTCAGTGATTTTCTCAGAGTCTTGAATTGAAAGATCCATAATGGTCTCTCTGTGATGAATTTTTGGCATAAAAGTATTGTAGTCCTTTACGTCAATTTGTAGGATCCCAACGTTTGGGCGGCGCTCATTGCAGTTGACAGAAGGGATACGTGATAGAAGCCGATCCTGTTTCTTCTTTATACCTGCAAATTAGCTCTGAGCTACGAGAGGATGAAGGAGCTGCCAAAGAAAAAAGTTGTACCCTCTACTCCAGCCGAATACTGACCTTTAATTACGACCCTAGCTCCCCAAATCAACTTTGTCATTAGCAAGGGCAGACCTCCCCTTCTTCAGCACTCAGCTAATCAGTCCCCTAATCTTCCCAAATGCCAGCTTCTCACACCAAATCATCCTATAGCTATCAACGTACACTGTAAAGTAAGTGATATTCCTAAAGCTAGAAAGCAATATTGCAAGTTAAGAGAAAACTCTTCGATTTTCATTTAGTCTCTGAAAGCCTGGGTAGTGTCAAAAAACTAACAATATCAGAAAAATAGCAGGATTTTGCAGTAATATTTGAACGTAACTGTTGCATATAGTTTTCGTATAACTAGGAGTTCAGGAAAATATCTTGTTGAAGATAAGGTAAATCTTCACATAACCTCAAAATATTTGCTTTAAATTTAGATGACAAACTATGGACTGATAAACAATATTCCAAGAACAATCCTGCAGTCCTCGCAAACACTAAGGTTCATCTTTGTACGAGCATTAGTTGCTATATTGCTATAATTATATAGAGACTCATTTAGTTAACGTTAATACTGAATTTATAAGTGTTAAATAAAATAACCCTTGATTGTAAACAAACTATGTTGTACTTAAATGTTATTGTTATGCTGTTTGGTATTGCATCGTGAACATGCAAGTCTTAATTTATTAGATCTTGCACATCATTACTACGTATTATTTAGTTGCACCCTTATTTATCGTTAATCCGTTAAGCCGCTATTTCATTTCTTGTATTGTTATACAGTATTGCACCACATTGTGGTCAATTGTTAGCTTATTTTGGCACAAAATGTGTACTGTTACAGTGTTGCATTTATTAATAATTATTAAATATCTTGTAGTTAGTAACTAAAAGTAAAACAAATAAAAAATCTTTCACTTTGAATTCTTTTTTCTCCTGTAAAATGGGTAAGTTTCTGTTTTACTCCGAGGAAGTTTATTTGCATTTATTTTATTACATACCTATCTATATTACTAGGTGCTAGAGACTTTTGTACATACGTACACACACGCGCTCACGTGCGCATAAAGAATGGCATTAATGAATAGCATTAATATTATTACATTGAACTTGCAACATTAATCACATTCTCAAAATATTTACTTGCAATTATTTCATAAATGCATAGACACAAAAGGTTATAATGGAATTCAATAACTCACAGAACTAATGAACGACAATAACCCTAACTCCATCAAAAGACCCGACTACCCAATAATGTGTGAGGCTCCAAATCGGGAGGTCCTCGATTCGATTCCCTGTCTGACTTTGGATTTCTCGAAGTTCTCTGTGGCCGGTAGACGAATGCTAGGGTGGTTTCACATCTAACAAAATTTCATTTTGCTTATTTTCTTTTCAATCCATTTACTTCTCGTGTTTCAGGAGTGCTTCTAGGTTCCATGGTGTGAGGTGGTGCCGAACATATGGTGCGGATGATTTCTCCAGGGATAGTTTTCCTATGGACACTAGAGACTGGTTGTTCGGACCATTCTTTGCCCTTTCTCAGCAGCTCCAGTATGGGTCGGGTGTTCCAGTGCGGGTCTCGGTGTTCTGTCCACCTGGGGACTGTGGCTCCTTTCTTCTGGGGAGTGGTAGCCCAGGTTCCTGTATGCCACAATGCGGGATGTGTTCCCCTGCTGTACATTCAGAAGCAGCTTCTTGCCTAAGCCTTCTAAAATAACAACAGCCAAAACGAGGATCAAGGAGCTGACTTCACTTGTTTAATCAACAACCAAAATGTAAAATGGACTTTTATCTAGAATGCAACGATTGATAATATATGTAATATATGTAATATATGTAATATATATGGTAATTAAAGGTAAGATTGAAATATAATCCGAATATAAAGCATATGTAATCACAAAAGCAGCAGTGCGAAAAGTAACGTAGAGTGCATATTGTGTTTTCACAGGCTTGTTAAATCAACATCGAAGAAAGGACAGAAAAGTTTGCTTGTGAAATGTGATTAAGTGTTGTATTTTGGGTGTTAAACTGAAATAAGGAGAAATAAACCATATCGAAAACGATACAAGGCGAACAAGTTATACAAAAAATAAACATCGATCCATACCGCGTCCAAAATAGAAGACCGAAGCTAAGCCGTGGCCGTTACAAACAGCTAAGCAATTACAAAATTAAGCCTCAAAGCCATTAAAGTCCTGTTAAATACGCCGCAGTAAAATGTGACCAGTTAAAAGTTACTCAAAAAGCCGCTCCAACTACATACACTAACCCTAAATTCAATGTCTTAATTGATCCACTGGATTATGGGCAATTATATTACAGGGATTTTAACTACGCACAACCTGACATACTGTTCTCTGTAGGCTGCGAATGGAAACACTAACTTTTTGAACATTATCTGGGAGCAAAAGGTCCTCCCTGTCTTAATTGTTTACAAATAGTCGACCACCTCTAAATGGTGTATAAATAAACTTCCATTGTATTGATTGCTGGATGCTGAATCCTGTGCGTCACTGTCTCCGGTCTCGCTATTCGAAGAATCTGCTGACAGCTGCTCTAGTGAAGAACTACGAAGTGTATATTGCAGAAATGTTAAGCTGAACTTATCGTTAAATCTACAATCCAGCGCTGTCTTTAAGCGCTAATCACTTCCAATCATTGATCACAAAGAACACTACTGTAAAAACAAGACACATACTTTAGAAATACAGGCTCTTTTATTAACTTAAGTGCCATCAACTGAAGCATCACCCTCATAACGTTACTACATAATTTTACCATATGTTAAACCAGCTAATTCGTATCTGAAACACAATTTTCACTGCGTAAATTTTATCACTCTTAAGAACAGGGATGTCCAAACTTCTCCCTTTGGAGAACCTTATACAGTGAACGGCAATAACCCACTTCACTCCTCAGTCGGAGGACATACAACATGCAGTGACGAACACAAACAGGCGATTCCATGGTCGTTTCTAAGTCATGCCTTGAATTCTTTGGAAAAGTTCTCGAAGACGTCTTCATTATGGTGATGTTTGCATAAATGGGGAGCAGTAACAGACACACAAAGGTTTACTCGATAAAAATGCGAATCTCGTTAAAACACACAATGTATGTCAAAATACTTCTTTTCCATTTGAATGAAACATTTACCAGATATTCATTTCTATTAGTTCACTACTCGCTTTTCCTCCTATGATATTTATAGTGATTCAAAAGTGCTTTTGCATGGTGTCCTCCCGTGTTTTTTGTTTATTTAGTTTAGTTTTTTTATTCCTTATAGTATCCTAAGAGTTTTAATTGAATATTTGTGTATCAGTGCCCCGAGCCCTCCCGACCAGTATTTGCGGTCTTCATAACCGGAGTTGATTATACAGAGGAACCAGGATGGGCTATCAGCCCAAAACCTGGTGTGAGAGCGAGGAAGTTGATATGCTATTGTAACAACCCTTTATTTCCGCTAAATCTTGCTACAAAAACACAATTCCTTCTCGTTGCTAACACGGTTTATAGTCTTATCTACTATTACAATTCACAGTTATTTTTCTGATAATCCTTCTCAGCCTTTCAATGTCTTTCTTCAGTTTCACTGTCTCTTATATCTTTACTATTACGATACAATCACTCGACGACACAAACATACTTGCTGACAGGCTGGTCGATGCATTCTCGTAACTAAAACTAACTGTAAACGACGACTTAAACAACTAGTCTGACATCAAAAGCTATACTGTAACTCTAAAAACACACACTCCTAACACTGCTCACTGTCTGTCCTATTTATACCGGAGCCGGCGTGACCTAACCTCCGTTAAGTTATTTCCACACGCAGGTGCACATGACTCAGTAAGAAACATTCTAGAGGTAGCTGGACATACGGTGCTATCACGCTGTTCGATCTAATACACGGGAGTCCTGTAGCCCCGGACCTCCTGTTTGTTTTACCGGCAGCATTGCTTATTGTCACGAACACACAGTCGCTCGCCGTATACAAGGTCACCTCTTGTATATTGTTGAACGACCCAATGTCACAATTCCATTAAATGATGGCGAAAGGTGTGTTAAGTAATATTCTTTACATGTCTCCAAAGAAATATATGGTATTTGGCAAATGCAACCAAAGTCCGAAAATGTTACGGATATCGTCAAAACACGGACAACGGTGGGTATTTCAGCCAGTTTGATATAAATTGTAATCAAGCAATCAAACTAACGATCCAACAGTGCATATACTAAAAGCAATTGTATACCAATGGCCGCAGTGAGCGCGGCAATAGTACAAGAGAACGCACATTACTAATTGTGACCAATATCTTCACAACTTGAAGTTATTAATATGTATTTATAAAGGTCAGATTCTGAAGAGGAGCCGCTGCAAAGAATACAGAAATATCAGACACATGGTCATTACGTACGAGTATAGAGGGAGGAAGCATTCTTCGCTGATTTTGTAAAGAGCGGAAACGCGCTGAGGTGTGCATCAAGTAGCATAATGAACATGCTCTTGTCCGGGTGTTCCACGAGCGAACATCCTGCCCAACTTCTTTTTAACAGTAAGTTATATCCGTTGTAAAAAATATCTCAGATACCGCACACAATTCTGCAGTCTTTATTGGAGCAGCCTTCGTTTTAGTTTACCATACTTTCTAGAATTATCCACGTTAACAGGTTTAGCAGTTAAAGTTAACGCTTGGCTGAATGAGAGTAACCTTCAATATTTTATTTGAGGTGGTTGACGTTAAACGTTCGGGACTATGGACAGAGTAACCCATTACTTATTTTCAAATTGCATGGCATTAGGTGCCGACAGCGGTGGAAAACTCGCACCTATCATTTTACTTGACCTGTGATCGCGTAGCCACAAATAATACACTGAAGGAAAAAAATCAAACATTTTCAAAGACTAGATTAGGTATTTCATGGTTGAAATTCTGATTTGCCTCTACATTCACTGACCGGTTACAAGGTTAAAAGCGAATCATTTGTCAAGTCAGTCAAACGTATTGCATGGGAGCCCTTCAAACAATTACATTCAATCTCAGGATGCAATAATGGTACCCACGCACCTTTCTGCATCTCTCCATCCGCTTGTAGACTAACTGCACAGGGAGGCGAGAGAAATTTTGTCAGTTGATATCCACTTGGAAGACGTGGGATCCTTTCTCTCCCCCATTTCGACAGCTTAAACACTACTCACTCACTCACTCACTCACTCACTCACTCACTCACTCACTCACTCACTCACTCACTCACTCACTCACTCACTCACTCACTCACTCACTCACTCACTCACTCACTCACTCACTCACTCACTCACTCACTCACTCACTCACTCACTCACTCACTCACTCACTCACTCACTCACTCACTCACTCACTCACTCACTCACTCACTCACTCACTCACTCACTCACTCACTCACTCACTCACTCACTCACTCACTCACTCACTCACTCACTCACTCACTCACTCACTCACTCACTCACTCACTCACTCACTCACTCACTCACTCACTCACTCACTCACTCACTCACTCACTCAGTCAATCAGTCACTCATTCACTCGACAGCTTAAGGGAAGTCGAAATGCCTTATTCTCTCCAATGTTCATAGATGACCCATTATCTAAATAAACATTTAAGATAATTAGCTAAGTTTTTAAGATACGTTCAGTGGTATTTTTACAGTTGACTGGTTAAATAAAAGCACACTTTCTTCATGAGAAGCATTGTTATAATTTTTAATACAATGCCTAGATTTGTATTGAAATATAAGTGGTTTAAAATTTAAAAAAAAAAATAAAAAAAAAAAAACTAATAAGTATGCCTTTTCGTTAAAGCAAAGCTTATTTAGTTGTAGATGTGTGATACACATTTCAGCGCATTATACCAATAACTTTCAGTGATAATGGAGCATATGTGTAGAAAATGATTTGTTCTTCGGAAATTGCTGTTAAACAACATGAGAAAGCCCGAAACCTATATGCAGCTTTATTTTCCATAATATTAATCTATTTACGATTAAAGCACATCTATGAAATCTATACCAAACTAAGTGGAAGATAGGAAATACTCCTATGGAAGTAAAACCTGAATTTGGAAAAAAGTCACAAATATCCTTTAGTTGCAAAATTGTAAAGGTTGTCAATCGACTACAGAATAATGCATTGTGGTACGTCATCTAAATTAGCTTTATTCATAACTCAGCTAAAGCTGCAGGTTAAAGCAGTATTTTATTTTGTGTCTTATTTTATTTAGATATAAAAACTGATTGAATGTTGCATTGATTCAGTGACTCAAATGCCATGGCCAGAAGTAAAAAATAACGAATCCGGGAATACCTTGTTGACCACATAGGCAATACAAATTCTTCAACTCTGCTACACTCGGTTTGTTTTCCTCCAGTACAGGCTGAAAAGCAACACTTGGCAATAATATGTATAAAAAGGTGGAAATATAAAAGCATTGGACATATTCAATACCACAGCTGTTGTGGTTCCATCTCTTCTATGTTTCTATGATGCACAGATTATTACCTACATTTCAAAGCGTATACTTAGTAATATTTCTCTGTACACTTTCAATAACCTAAAACAAAAGATACAGAACGTTATTCTTTCACTATGTAGCTAAAATCCACACCATTCAGATCAACTTACTCCTAACATGAACCAAATCACAAGCATTACCTTGGAAGGTAAGCCGTTACGCCCCAAATATATGGACTTAATTAGAGATGAATGAAATGATCAGAATTCTCCAGATTTTCATATGGTTCTTCCCTGTAGGTATATTTCTGGCAAGGCTCGCGGGATATCATTCAATTTACTTTAATTTGACTTCAATTTCCACATCTTTTGGGCTTCGCGAAAAAAATTACGTTGGTAGTACCGGCAAATACTTTGGTTTTTTGGGGTATGGGGAAATCTAGCATCAATGTGTTACGTTTATGGAATTGATATTCATAATAGGCCGTCCACTTAAGGTTGCTCTACAGCATGACGATGTTTCCCCTCCTAGAAGACCCGATAAGGGTGGCAGTCAGACTCGCTGGATGGTTGAAGAGCAATCGAGGAGCTACTTAAAGGAAAGTGTCGGCTCTCGAGCATGAAGGACTGCACATTGGCGGCCTTGTGACCACATAGCAGGTCCCCTGCGGTACTTTACCCTGCTTCTCGATGGATTGAGCTTCAGGAAATAGGGGTTTGGTGTCGGTAATGGCCTGTAAGGATATAGACTTACTCGTACAGACAGCAGAATGTATGCGCGTCTTTAGTTCTGCAGTTGTTCTCGAAAAGCCGAAGATATTGCGCGGAGAACACCGAGAAATACCGAAGGCGGAGAAGCAGATGGTTCTTGTTTGTTTTGTTATTCTAATGTCGTAAGGTGAAGTGAATGATTGGTTACTTTATTTTGGTTCGCTACATTATGTAGGTGTTGGCGATTTGTTTTGTACGAAATTTTAGTTCTGAAATACGGTAAGCCAATTTGCTCCATGTATGGCCATTTCTTATTTAAGATAGTGTACGATGTTTATTATGTATTGAGACTATATATATTTAAATTGCCACCATTACCACCATTAGAACATTCCCGATGTTTTATTATAATTATAATATATGATACACAGGTGGTTCCTTTTTTAACCAGTCTTAAGCAATTAGGTTAGCATTTATATTATAGCACTTACATAAATTTGTACCTAAGATTTCAAATTTACTGTTTTAATATCGTGCTTTAATATGAATATTATAATCGGGAGTATTTCTGTTATTTTAGAGCCAAGGAGCTGTTGTGCATTTGGCTGCAAGTCAAATTATTATATAGTACTAGCGACTCACAGAAGAGGCATACCCAACTATCTTTGAAATCCAACCTAAGTATTTAAATACAACATTATCAAAAACTGGGAATGATGCTGGTGAAAGATGACAGCTGAGACTTCAGGAAGACGGAGTTTCTAAAGAATTGTATGAAAACTAGATATTGTCATTTTAGAATTTTAAAAATGGTGTTAAATGTAGAAAAGTAACTCCATTTGTTAAGATTGAAAATAGCACACTGTAAGTTTCAAAGTGCCAATGTTATTAAGATAAGTTGGCAAAGTGTTCGGTGCTATCCGTATTCTTTGTCGATTTATGATTTTTTCTTCAAACCCTTTTCAAATTCTCGAATGACAGAGGACTTTTTCCGCAAAAAGTTAGTTTTATATGGACACGCGGTTTACTAACAGATGTAGTGGCATTTATTTGCAACACACTGAACCGTAGGAAGCTCAACCGACAACTAAACAAGCACGTGTTTTAAACAAGAGGATGTGGGAGAAGACAGTTCCAAACAGCATTCGAACTGCATTCCGACAAAACAAACGACCCCGAGCAAGGACCTCTTTTGTCGAAACACACAGACGAAGTTATTTTAAATTTCCGCATTTAGATTAATTTTCGACTGACATTTCTGAACAAAACGTTTGAGTTAAAGAAAATTAAATTCGAATTGTGTATGATTTCTTTACATTACTTTAATACAAAATTCATGTAACCAAGAAAAATCTTCGAATAAACCACGATTTCGAACTGCAAACTTTCGAATTATCCGAAATTCACTGTAATTTAATTCAGCTTGTTGTCTAAACAGTAAGTAGAGGAATTAGTTTATTCCACCCAATAATTCAATGTCGAGATTTGACCGTAAATATATGTTTTGAGGACCCTGAATAAAAAAAAAATATATTTTTAGAAAAATGCCCGTGTGCATGTGCACGTGCGTGTGTCAGTGGGCAGTATAGGTCAAAAACGAAAAGTCGGTTACAAACCAAAGTCGGTATTTAAGTTTAATATCTTTCAAGAATGTGACACGAAGATTTTTGAGAAAATTGCTCCACCCTAAGCTACACTCTACATGGAAAAGTTTTCTCAAATTTTGATTTTTTTTGAAAATGACTCTAATGGTTTTGATTAAAATGTCATACGTTTGAGATATTTTTATGACAAATGAAATGTGTATCTTGAATTTTCTGACTATAGCCCATGTAGTCCTATTTACGCTGGATGACTTGCTATACTATACAAAACTGTAGATCTTATTAAAACACAATTTATGTTTAAATTTTTTTTTTCGTAGAGTGAACCATTTCGGAGATATTACTTATCATTTGTGTGAGTTTTGGACAACATACTTCCATCAAATTGAACATCCTTGTTCATTTTTTATATGTTAACTGTGCAAAGATAGATGAATTTGAAAGCTTTAAAACATTTGACTATCGCTAAAAGCGTACTGTATTCCTATATCCTCCTTGCACCTACAAGGAAATAAGCTATAAGACAATTTCTGCAAATGTTTATCTCAATTAACAAGAAGATATAGGAATATGAGTTTGTAAGAATACTTGGTATAAGAGTTGAGAAAGTTGTGTGAGTGCAACATATCAGATTGTTTCTGGCTGTATTTCGATGCTGAATGAATAAACACAATGCCAATTTCATTCCGCACTTGTTCTATTTTAATACATGGAAGCATAATTACTGTATTATCCCCGAAGCACATATTTCTGTACTACCTACTTATGAGGTAATTGGAAAGCATGCACCAACTACTCACCTGCTCTGTAATAGGGTACCATGTATAATGCTATCAGCAGTGCTTAGTGAGAAAATCGTAA
Organism: Tenodera sinensis; assembly: GCA_030765045.1. Lineage (NCBI taxonomy): Eukaryota > Metazoa > Arthropoda > Insecta > Mantodea > Mantidae > Tenodera > Tenodera sinensis. The sequence continues at coordinate 101,727,396 of CM060965.1, read as the reverse complement.
ACTGCCTGCTAGGTCTACCTCAGGGCACCCACAAGGACATGCGTTATCAAGTCACTCTATAGGAAGCCCCACTCCATTGCCTCTTGCTATCGAACTACAGGATCGTGCCTGCACTAACTCATACCCATCGCTTCATGTAAATTAGCTTAATGCTGTTTGTTAGACGATCTAAGATTCGCACTAAATCAGAAACACCAGTTACTATTAGGCTCTGTAATGCACATTATTTACATTATTTATACTGATACCCTAGCGATGTTAAGTGAAATGGATTTATTTTATCTCTAAATCCCTTACAAACGCTAGGATAAAACACATGTTAATGAACAAATTACTTCTAGGTTATCAGCAAGTTAGTCCTATCAACGTCTACAGTATCACTAGCGCTGGTGACTTACTATTACAAAACGAGAAGTTTTCTGTCCATAAAACTATCGCCTTTAGGAGGTTTCGTTCTCTATGAATCAATGCACAATTATATATTAAGTGATTTATAGTTTGTTCGCCATGGTTACATGGACAAAATGAGTCGTCTATTATTTCATATTTATGTAGATAAGATTTGATGCTTCCATGTCCTGTTACAATGGCTATAAAGTTCAAGGTTATGTTTAGTTTCAGTTTTATCCGTCAACTATATTTGTCTATTTGTCCTTTAGTTGTGATGTCCCATTTCATTTTAACGAAATCTTGTTTTTCTGTCCACCTCATGTTAATCGACACAAAACTTTGCAAAAGTAGTTTCACTTCAAATTTGGTTTAAAGCACAAGATGCTAGAGAAAACTGAATTCATAGTCAGATATTTATAAACACTATAAATACTGGCCTAAAAATATAATGCTCTTTCCATGATATTTCGAGGAACTACTAGATGGCGACACTGCTTTAAAAATCTGATGTGTTGCACTCACATGACTTTCTCTCCTCTTGTACTAATCATTCTTACAAACTCTTATTTCTATATCTTGTTTGTTTTAAGATAAACATTTGTACAAATTATTTTATTGCTTATTTCCTTATTGGTGCAAGGTGAATATTAGAATACAGTAGCCCTTGAGCGATAGTCCAATCTTTTAAAGCTTTGAGATTCCGTTCTCTTTGCACACTTAACATGCAAAACAAATGAACAACGATGTTCCATTTAACGAAAGTTTTTTTTTTCTGAAACTCACACACATAACAAGGAATATCTCCGAAATGGTTCACCTTACAAGAAAATTTATTGGGACATAAATTGTGTATTTTAGCAATATATACATTTTTTGTATAGCATGATTTGACCTATCTAACGGTTTACCAGTTATCAAAAGTTGTCCAGAGTAAATACAACTACAGGGGTTATAGCCAGAAATTTCAAGATATACATTTCATTTGACATAAAAATATCTGAAACATATGGCATTTTAATCAAAATCGTTTGAGCCATTTTCAAGAAAATAAAAATTTTCGAAAACTTTTCTATGTAAAGGGTAGTTTAGGATGAGACTATTTTCCCTCAAAATCTTCGTGTCGCATCCTTGAAAGACATTAAACTTAAATACCAACTTTGGTTTTTAACCGACTTTTGGTTTTTGAGTTATGCTGTCCACAGACAGACAGACACATAGACACACACACACGGACCTTTTTCTAGAAATGCTTTTTTTGGATTCAGGGGGTCTCAAAACATATATTTCCGTTGAAATCTCGATATCGAATTTTGGGTGGGATACAATACTTCCCCTACTTACCAGTAGAGAAAGTAAAAAAAGGACAAAGGTAACGAAATTTCAAACCGATAACAACGGATATTTCGGAAATGGACGATGCTAGAAAAAGGTTATTTTAAATGAATGGTGTGTTTCAAGGTTTATATTAGGTTTTTGCATATCTCTTATGGTTTATCAATTACACAAACTTTGACTGAAGTCTTCCCGAATGAAAAGGCTTTCAGAGAGGAATGCCAGAAAATCCAAGATACAACTATAGATTTTATTTTCCATGCACATATGTTAAACATATGGTATATTAATCAAAATCTTTGATACCATTTTTGACAAAATCGAAAATTTTAAAACATCTTCATGTAAACCATAATTTGAGTAGGTGATCATCTTGAAAACCTTTGCGTCGCATCTTTAGTAGTTGTAGAACTTAAATATCAAGTTTGGTATTTATCAGAAATTTGTTTTAGGGTTAGCGTTTTCAAAAGCGCCAATGAAGGATCTTTTTCTAGAACATGTATTTGTAATGAAGTTTCGGTTATAAACTTTTGGGTGGAATGAAAAAGCTTCACTACTTACTATATGTGGTAGAAAAAGTAAACGTAATTACACGGTTTGGGTAATATTTGTGTTTTTGCACTGTTCTTCCTTAATTTTTTCCTTCCTTTATTTTGTTCTGCTTTGCTATAAAAGTCGAATAGCTTCTGTGTTCTACATTTTACTGCGTTATAAATGAATGCGATTTATATATGAAAACGTTTCCTAGTGAAAAGTGTTCTTTAGTAAAGGTACAAAATAATCACATTTGTGCCATTGCTTAGGAATCAATTCCTTTACGGTAAAAATTGTTTTTCATGTCACGGAACAAATATTTCCGTTCATAAGAATCCTTTATGCTCTGATCAAAGAAAAGTAAAATGAAACTAAAGCACAAACAATCCCAAGTGAGCAAACGATGGCACTTTGAACCGCGTGCCAAGAGAGTGATCATTGCTTTCATTGGAATGAAGACGCATTGCCTCAGATAGGGTAACAGAAAGCTGCATTTATTGTTTTTTTTCTGAGATTCACGGGAGAGAAAGCCATGCTACGTGAAGTGGAAAGTGCCGATAGTGCTGCAGGAATCCTTCAAGAGTACAGCCCACATTCTCCTCTCAAACTCATAGGTAACTGAATGGCTCATATGAAAAGCATTAAATTATCATCTTTTTAGCCGGTTAGGTAAATTCTCAGGGATGATAAAACCATACCGATTAACAATCATTTAAGAAGTGTGGATTCTCCGCTGAAAGTTTCCTTAACTGTTTATGGATATACTTATGGTGTACTGAGGAACAAAACAAGTTAATTACTACTGTTTATTCAAGCATAAAATATTAAGCACATGAATTATTAATTATGGCTACCCCGTAGCGCAGTGACAGCGCAGCTGCCTCTTGCACGGGAGACCCGGGTTCGATCCCCAGTGCCGGCGTGGGGATTTTTCTCCACTGGGAGGTCCGGCCCGGGGTGCACCCAGCCTCGTAATGCAAAGAGTAGCTATCCTGATGGAAAGGTTTCGTCCCTAAAAGGTCAACCAGACACCTTACAGCGCGGGAGTCGGCGCGCTGACCCCCACCATCCCTGTCCTGCACACCTCCGAGGCCTTAGCTCGGTTGGAACACGCAGCGGCTAGGCAGTAAGGGCACCCTCTGTATAAGAGAGACACCCCAGGGGGAAATCATTAATTATATTATAATTGTGCCCTCCACCACCGATATATTGAACGACTTGCCTCCGTGGTGACATGCGCCCACTCTTGAGGTAGCAGGTTTGATTTTCGTCAACCATCTTGCCACCTAATCCGACATTGCCTTGCTCGTGAATTTCGCTGGTCGGCAGGTGAATGAAAAAATGGCACGCCATTGAAGTACACAGCAGAATGCTGCCTATTTTCACGGGTCGTTCATCGTTATCTCTGGGCACCTTCACAGTGGGCTTCGAATCTTCGACCCAGAAAGTGCATTTCTGTGTTCTGTATCTTTCTTTGGATCCCTTCCTTCTGGGGCTGACAACCACAATGATCCTTACAAGGGAGCGTATATAGTATTCCCCATGCCTTAATGGCCTTACTCATTCCCTGCAATTTGAGTGCTAATTGGTCGTTTGGACGGTGTTGTGACGTCTTTTACTTCAGTCTCTCTGAAGTGTAACTTAGTAAGCAGAATCTTTAACAATACTCTGAATAGACAACAGTAACAGACCTGGCAATAGCAAATTCCTTCACTAAGAGTATATTGAGAGGATCCTCTATTGTCTTCATGTCATTAGTGGTTGAGTGAGCAGTTTACGTTTTGGTATGTGCCTGTTAAGGACCGCCTCCGTAGCGCAGTTGATAGCGCACTTGCCTCTGGTGCGGAGGATCCAGGTTCGGTCCCCGTTACCAGCATGGGGATTGTATCCCCTCTGGGAGGTCTGGCACGGGTGCCCTCAGCCTCGTTAGGTCCCGGGGGGACCAATTGAGCTACTTGATGGAGAAGTAGCGGCCCCAGGACTAGAAGACCGCATAACTGGCCGGGAGGGCTCGGGGCATCCCACCCTCCGGTACTGCACCTAAATGACGCCTGTAGTGGGCAGAGGTGGAGGACGCAGCGGCTGGGCGTTAGGCCTTGGCCATCGTGGGCTGTCGCGCCGGGGTTTAGTTATGTGCCTGTTAAGGGATGGGCAGTAAGTCACATAACAAATAATAAGAGTAGATAAGTCAATAGGAATGAATAATAATTTTAATAAGAATAGAAATGCTAAATGCTAAAATATTATAAATAACTGAGGCAGAAAGTATTAACCAAGGTACTAAAGCTGTAATAATTAACAAACGAGGCAGGTTAGCAACAGGAAAAAGTTCATTAACAACAGAAGGCAAGCTGGATCAGAATCAACGCAGATAGAATAAGAGAACCGAGGTTTCAAATCCTAGGAATAGTCTGCTCTACTGACGGAGAGAAGTGAAGGAGTCGCAAAAATAGCATGCGACAGGAATATTCTGAGGGAGGCAGAAACAGCTCGTTTTCCCTCAGAACTCAGTGGGAAGTGTGACCGATAAAAGTGAGCAATTTTGTTCTCATACAAAGTTACAGCATCTGTCAAATGTTTAAGGACCCCTGCCTATTTCACCAAAATACAATCTGTCCTTGATCTACTGGTATTTTGTCCAGCGGCCTTATGTTTCTTCAAAAAAATAATGTTATTAAAGGGTACATTTTAAAAAAGTGATCATGCCAATGTCATTTTTTGGAGATGTGACCATGAAAATATATGGATATCAATTTTGTTTTTTTCTAAAGGGAAGCGCACATATTTGAGGAATACACACACACACACACACACACACATACACATACACATATATATACACCAGGTGGCCCACCAGTTTGCCGTACATGAGGTGAGAGGCAATTGAACTTCGTGATAATAGACAATAACAGTATAAACAACCGAGAAAGTCTCATTCTACTTACAGGATCTTTATTTTCCAGGGAATAAACTCACACCTATGCTGCTATTATCTAACATTTGACTTAGAGATTGTAAAAAGCAAGTATGACGGCACATAAAGTTTCATTGGCATTTCTTCGTTTCTTATTAAAGTTATTGCTATATAATTGACATATATCACATTGTTGTCATGTACTGTTTATTAACAGTTGACGCAATTAATTTAAATTAGCACTATTTAGCAATGGACTGAATCCAGGGCGCCAGCGAAGTCGGAGCAGTGTCTGTATATAGTGTATTGTTTATACTGTAAATTGCACCACTTAATTCCCTCTACTTTGACGCTGTTATGATGCCATTGCATTGCTTCCATTTTGTTCTGATGCTAAAAGAGATTAAGTAAAAATGGGTAAAAAGCATGAAGAGAGATATTAAACGGCTAGTGATTGGTTTCTATAAGTGCTGCAAGTTATACAGAGATACAGCAGTTCAAGTGGGAATGACTAAAACGTGTGTGGCACAGATAATAAAAAATGGGAAAAGCGGAAAATGTTCAGAACTGAAGCGAAGTGTTAGGTCAAGGGTTTCAACGCCCCGAGAGGATAGCACTATGACGCTTATATCCAATGAGATTGGAAGGTTGAGGAGTAGCTGCCCAGGCTGAAAAACCACCGAGAATTTCGAGATCTTTATCGGAATCTTGGAATAACATTGCCGTGCAAGAGTGTAGGAATCTTGTAAAGAGTGTTCCAAAAGAGTCAATTTACTGTATTTGAAAGTCAAAGGAGGCCCAATAAAGTGCATAACATGTGTGTTTGAAGTAATATGCTTTGAATCTATAATGATGTATTATGTTATATGTTCTTCGAGGAGAAAATTTCAAAATATAATTGGGTGTCCTTAAAGTTTTGGTAGAACCTGTATATATGGAAGACCACTGAGAACAAAGATTGGGCATCATTACGCGAAAGATAGTGTCACCATAAAGGCTCATAAATAAGGTGTTCCGCGTCTGATTCTCCCAGTTACTCGGACGTCGTCAAGTGGAGATACAAATTTGTGCATGGATGAGAGAGCAGCGATGAACATGACTTAGGTACATAAACTTATAAAATAGTGGGAGATGAGAACTGTAAATCTTAATCATTCAATTAAAAATTTACCAAAGAATTAAAAAATGGAAAGAAAAGAAACGAAGTTACTAACTACTTTTGGGAGTAAAGTGTTCATTTAAAAGCGTTCACTTCTCGTTCGGTCCGTCAGGCGCTGCTAGTGTATTTCCCTAGTGCACCTTCGAGACGTTTTGGTTTCATCCTTCATTTGTCCTCTCCATGGTTTCTTTGGTCTTCCAATCTATCTGCACTCCCTAGGCCTATAATTTAAAGCTTCTTTAGGTATTCGTCTATTTTGCAATCGTCTACCCATTTTCCCCTGTAATCTTCTCTTTGCTGACATAACGCTGTGATTCCCAACTCCTCTCTTGTTTTTATTACTGATGTGTTCCTGTCTCGTACTCCCTTTACTGTTCATAAAAATCTCATTTCCGTTGCTTGAATTTTATTTTTATGTTTTGCTTTGAGTGTCCGTGCCTCACTTCCGTATAACCCGTAGAGCCATCAGTAAATGACATCTCAATTTTGTTTCCTTTCTAGCTGTATTTGAATGTCCTATTTATAGCTCTGCAAATTGCTTGAAATTTCTGTAGTTTTTTGTGTATAATGTGATCTTCCTCATGTGTCACATCACAGCCTAAGTATTGCCAGTGTTTTGTTTGTTCTACTGGTGTGACATCTATCACAATTTTAGTTGTTTTTTGGTACCTACCTTTAAAAGTGAGTGTCTTCGTTTTCCTTTCAGAAATTACCTTATTACAACTTTTACAAGTGTGTTAACTTGATATACAGCCACTTGTAGTCTATCCTTACTGTCAAAAACTAGAAGTACATCATCACCAAATACCAAATTGTCTAAGGTTCTATTCTGTCCTGTTGCCTGTGAAGGTTTCTCCAAAACTTTTATTTTGAATTAAGGTGCTCATTAAATATTGCTCAAATTGCTTGTGCCCGCGTGACTTTAATTGGCAGTTTGGAATGTTAGATTCAAAAGGAAAACTTGAATAGAAAGCACAGGCCAAGGGAAAGAAAGCGCTTGCTTCAAGTCAAGGCCGTGCTGTCAACACCCAACTCTGAGGACAGTACATCTGACAGGCTAAAGGAAGTCTCTTCGTGTGAAAACATCACAAAGCACTCCAAAGTTACTTTTCTCGCGACATTCCAACTTGCCTTTCTCGCTCTCGTGTTTTGTTTTAAAACTGCTAACCTATCGATGTGAAGCTGCAGCTTGAATCACGCCTTTCTCACGACCATTTCAGCATTTTATTCTCTAGCTTTCGCATGTGTATCTATAATCCTTTCCTGTGAAGAAAGTAAAGATCTTTCTGGAAGCTGTATCCGAAAGAGCAGCATGTAGTAGAAGTTCAGTGTTCTTCCTGTTTCCGTATATTGCTTGTATAAAAATCAGATCAGTAAAATATATTTGAGAGAATTTAAATGAACCATAAACACAGCAACTTAAGTCATCCTCTAAAACGTCCACAGGAATAGTTGAAAGTAACACCTTTGAGTAACTTTTCTACTAGAATGTGCATGGATGCAATGTATCTAATGATATATAACTTACTAGCTGAAATACCTGGCATTCCCCGTGGTTAGACGATTTTGTACCTGTAACTTTTATACTTCTTGTTTGGTGCTATAAAGAACCCAAAATGAACAAAATAAATCAATAAAAACAGCGGGAAAACACTGCAAAAGCACTGTTGAACAATCCCAAGTACGGCAGAAAAAAGGCAAGTAGAGAAAGTAGTGTGTACGTAATAAGTTGTATTTCTATGTCAATCGTACAGAAAATGTATGATTTTTTTTGTGGAAGATGTAGTAGAGAATGAAATGCGATAGTGTTTCGTAAAAGAAACATGAATAAGGAATGTAATGTGTAGCATTTCTATTTAAATCATAGAAAATGGCATGTTGAAGTGGAATAGAGAAAGAAATGTGATCGTGTTTTGTAAAAGAAAAATGACTAGAGAAAACCGTGTGAATGTAATATGTGGCATTTCTATTTCAGTCACAGGAAATTGCATGAATTTAATGTTGAAGGGCGAGTGGGGAAGGATATGTGAATTTATTATGTAAAAGAATAGCCAGTAGAGAAAATCATGTGAATATTACGTTGTATAGTAAAATTGATAGCATACAATACTTCTCCATGAAAAAATACCTATTCGCGCCGAATTTTAAGGTGATCGGTCCAGCGGTTTAGGAGCCCATTGAGGACAAACATATATATACTTCGCACTTGCGCGTTACCTCTTCTTTTTTATAGCTATTTGGTTGAAATTGAACAAGAGGAACCCGTGCTGCAATGGTAGAGAAGTTGGATCATTTTGTTTATTCCTGCTTATGATGTGCTCGACAGCTGCCACACTGTCCACCTTCATTTGAGCCTCGGTTTCCATTGGGTAATAATATACATGTTTATTTATAAATGGCTGGTAGGTTAAGAAGCTATTTATTTAGTATCTGAAGTTAAGCACAAGATCGTTGGGCACAAATTACCGTATAATCAACATGTCAGTCTTGTTTTATAGCATATGCAAAGTGAAATTGACTATCAGTGAAAGCGCTAATTTAGTTACGCGAAAATATGTAATATTTTAGGAAAAGCCTCGGATTTCCACAGGAGCTTTATCTCACTATACAAAGAAACTTACGCACCTGTATTTAGAGTGGCGCAATTTGCAACACATAAAAACGTGCTTGTGGAAGACGAGTACTAATAAAGAGAGAGGGAGAGAGACCATAAGTTTTCTCCAACTCTGAATAATGTGTTGGATGTTGCCCATGTTAATGCTTTGAACATTATAAAAATAGAAGATAAACTATTATATGAACTAGAGCCTGGCCGTAGAGGTTATCATGGAGGTGTTGACTGGAAGTTGGCGGCAAAAGAGGAAAGGGTGAAGATTAGGGTTATAAAGAGGAGCTTAGGTAGATGAAAGATGATAACAGTTCGTTCATTGTCTTTGGAAATTATTAATGATTCGTCTGAAGAAACAACTGAAGTGAGTGACTCTGATGCGAATAATTTCTTCCAAAAACTGCTACTAAAAAACCGTGAAGAATTACTACCGTGAAATCATAGAATTGTGTATCATGTTTCTGGGACAACTGTGGACTTCAATTTAAAAGTAAGGCCGCTTGGAGCTTTGCGTCATGCAAGGTGGATGGCCAAAAGCATTCATTCATTTAAGATGTTCCTCTTTCGTTCTCAGCGGTCTCTCACTGTTAGTGAATTGGATGGACTGGAGGACATCTGTTTGGTGCGAAAGTATATGCTAAATGATTCCGAGTTCATTAGCAATCGGCGCACGTTGCACCGAGTCTACTTATTAAAAGAATTAAAACTGTACCAAAAGGTAATTAAGGGTTTCTTTGAGTGCTATAAAGAACTTTTGTCAGAATTTATGGTATTTAAATGAAGTGATTTGTATGATATAACTGTATGATGACAACCTTAACAATGACAAAAAACAGGTATAGTTGGAAACCGAAACCTTGGGGACCGAAAGGAGGTACACCGTTTTACCTGTTGCAATGTAACAAAACTTTTGAGTAAATTTTCTTTTTTGGCCTATTTTAGTTCCATAAAGTTAAATTTAGCACACTTGTATAGGCTATTCATAACATATAAGCATATCAACTGACAGACTCAGCTTTTAATCTCTATTATTTCAGACAAGGTAACTAACGAGTTCATTTCAATCAAGCAACATGTTGAAGAAGTTAAGCCCGGATTTAGATTTTTCAAATAAGGATCCAGTTTCTTGGGGCTTCAGACCTTCGTACCTTCAAAGAGATTAAACAATCTTAAGGTGGTATATATTATTACAGAGAGAGCAGCGAAGTTAATACAAGAATTGAATGAACAAATAACAGCCAATGAAGAAAAAAAGCAATTCACTTTGCGATGGGTGCAAGATTAGCGAAGACAACACGCAAACTGTAAAAAAGAATCACTGAAAAGAAAATCGTGTTAAAACTATGATTTAAGCTGCATTTTGTACGCTCTGTTTCATATTAATACTTAAATTGCATTCATTTAAATATCTCAAGCATATTTGCAAAACATGTGTTGGTTTCTATGCCATTAGAAAAATGCAATCAGTCTTTAGTTGTTAAGTCTATACACTGTTTATCGATGTCTGTTATTAGTCTCTTTGTTCTTCAAACTGTTTTTATGGTTGCAGAATTAGCAGTAGGATGCACTGCAAAACACACACACACACACACACACACACACACACACACACACACACACACACACACACACACACACACACACACACACACACACACCCGCGCGCGCGCGCGTACCTATATTGTTTCATGTGCATTTTAATTTCTTTGGTCATACTGGAGGCTTTGAATTGAGAAACAAATGATGGTATTATTACTCGCTGAATTGTGGGTTTCTTAACGCTTACTTTAATAATTTTCTTCACATTAAACAAACTCAGATTCGTTTCCACATTCAAAATTTCAATTTTCTGTTGGAGATAGTCATTGTGGTTAAATAAAAGTTCCCAACACTAGCCATGAATCATACTTGGGAACTTTGGGTTGAGAAGCCAGAACCCTGACCATTCCGTGACAGAGACCGTCCAACAATACATCTTCTAAAAGTCTCAAAAGTAAATCTCCTGATGCTTTCACTTTCACACTGTCTATGTTGTGAGGTGTGCTCGAGGTAACATAATGTGATGCGGGCAAACCGTAAATACTTGTGCAATTCATGTACCTTGTTACTCTCTTTTCCCTTCAACAGATCCTTGATTACACACAGTTTGGCAGATATGATTTTTATGTAGAACTACGACAGGGTGAGACCATCTTGTATCGTAAACATAATTATGTAACAATTATATATAATTGGAACTCACTGGATATTACCAAGAAATTCATGATGCACATTTTAACGTATCAAGAATTTAAAAATGTTCTATGTAAAGAGTAGTTTGATGCTGAGAAATTTTCTTGAAGATCTTCTTGTATATTTGGGAGACACTGAACTTAAGTACCAAGTTTCGTGTTTATCCTACTTTTCATTTTTGAGTTACGCTATTCAGACAGATACACAGATACATGCAGCACTCACATACACCAAAACACCCACACATGTACACACATGCAAATATAATGCAACGTTTCTCTTTGGATGTAGATCTCTGTATTACACGCAACTTATTTAAAACTAGCATTAGCTATTTCCGAGATACACTTTGGTATGGGTTAAGTTTTAGCCATAGGCACTTTTGTATATCTCCAATGGTTTAGTTTGTCTCTAGGGCCATACAACTGGAAGGTCTCTTTCATCACCCCAGTTGGTATTTTACGTGCAGAAACGTCCGAAATCTAATCATGCCTACCTCTTCAGTCTAGCACTGATTGGATAGAAGCTGCCGAATTTTACAATTCGGTTAAAAATCAAAGTTGGTATTTAGGTTTAATATCTTTTAGGGATGCGACACGAATATTTTGAAGAACATTTCTCCACCCTAAACTACCTTTAGATGGAAACGTTTTCGAAAATTTTGATTTTGTCAAAATTGCTAACAGTTTTGATTCAAATGTAATATGTTTAAGATATTTTATGGCAAATGAAATGTATATTTTGAATTTTCTGCATACAATCCATGTAGTCCTGTTTACTTTCGTTGACTTTTGCATAACTGTTAAAGCGGAAGAGGTAGACCAAATCTTACTATACAAAAATGTCGATCTTTTTAAAGCACACAATTATGTTAACTGATCTTTATTTGTGAAGACCCAGGTCACACTTTGCAAAGGGTTGATAGAAGTATGCTTGCCTTGGCAGTCTGTCAATGGACATTTTTTCTACATTGTCAGGCTAGTTCTTTTGTTAGTGCTTAATTTCATCTGTAATATTATATATGCCTAGTTTTTTTTCCCTTATTTCTGTGGTTTTTTGTTTCTTATTGTTACCTTTTCAACTGATCTGAGGAATCTCATTTGTGTCATTGTTATCCTTCTCCGATCCTAAACTGACGGTCCATGTTTCACTGCCATATAACAGTACAGGTTTTGAAAGAACATTGTGAAATCTAATTTTTAGATCCTTTGTCATATTCCTTCCAAAATGTCTCTTTATAATTCTATTTGTCCTGTTATATTTCTATATGTTTTCCTATAAATCTAGCTTCATTTTATAATCCGTTATATTGCATCCTAAGTATCTGAAATTTTTCACCTGTTCCACAATTTGCCCCTCTATCACAATTGTTACTCTCCTCATTGCTTTACCCTCCATTGAAATCACCTTTATTAAATAAAGGCTAACAAGAGGGCTAATAAGAAGAGGAATACCAAATTAAAAATATAAGTTAACTTACTAATTGCTGTATAAGCCTTGCGCCTCTATTGTCATCTTATTTGGGGGAACTAGTGTTTTGAAATCGTAGACGATTGTTTTACGTTTTTGTGATTAAACTGCTATACCTTATTAATCAGATATATCTCATTACTGCTGTATATTAAACATTAATTTAACTTGCAGTATATTGCGGAGTCGGAATTAGGTGTCACTACAGGATAGAACTAGATGTGCATTTTCTATTCATCGCATATCTTGAAGACGAATCATATCGATAGCTTGAACATAACATCGGTGAATGCTTACAAAATCTTTTCAAATCGGGCTCACGTGTCCAGTCTTTTGTTTTTTCTTTCTTTGTTAGGATATACGCATTTGCTAATGGTTGACAATTTGTTTAAAAGTATTTCTCATTTTTGGTTGCGTACTGTGAGAATTTTAATTAACTTTAGTTTCAAATTTCGTTAGTTGTTGCGAGAAGCAAAAAACTTTTAAAATAAATTTTCCCGTTGCTGTGAGGAGTTGTTAAGGAGGAAATTTTCCTCCGGTTTATTTCACTTCAGATTACATATTTACAAAAATGAATTTTCAGTGCACTCTCCCCGCTCCCCTGGAATGTTAGCACGTTATTTAATTACGGTGCAATGAGGTGGAGCAAACTGTTACCCTAGCTCCAAGGGACAATATAAATTTACACAGGACTGCTCAACCTCGCACGCCAACAATTCCATAAAACACACTTCTCCAGCAGGGGGTGGCACTCCAGGAAGATGCGTCCCGCGGGAGAAATTCAGGCCCTAAGCCGACTCCACTTCCCGCTTCGGAGCGTGAAGGAATTCCGCCATGCAGAAAACTACATGTGACCCCTTCCCTTCGTCTGGTTAAAAGGTCTAAACAAATCTTCCACCACCAATAGAAGGAACATGTTGTCAACTGCCATATAATTACCATGTGTATTTTCGTCTTAACTCCAGGAGGTATCCAATGTTGACTTAACATATGTATTTATATCATAGCTTCAGGAGATTGAGACTATTTCTTTGTAAGCCCTAAAAGAAAATGTGCAGTATAGAATCTTTGGAAACCGAGTGTCTTATTTGCCGAAAAATAAACAATAACACTTCGAAAACGTGCAAAAAGAACGTAAAGTATATAAAATCTACTTGAGGAAAGTAAATTGTGACTTATCCAATACATCTTATTTAAAGAGCGTTATGAATCATTATAAACCTGAATAAGGACGATAAAAATATCAATGGCACACAGATATTAAGCCTTCTCATTGTATATAACGTAATAGTGGCTGTTCCGTCGCCAACATCTGTAAACAGGAGTTTCGTGCAAATATTGACTGACAGCCCCTTCGAATACGACATATATCTTAAGGTTCTTTTGTGCCAAGGGCGTAATGTAAACTCTGACCTTAAGCAATAGTAGTCATAAGGCCTGTTCATGCTTGGGGGCCATACCTTAAAAGCAACTGAAATTGGATCCAAGGAGATTAAAACCAGAAATAACAAGAAGTAAAGAAACTGAGATCCTGCCTTAGAAATGAAGGTAAAAACAAGATATATCTTAACACATACAAACCAACTAAATTATTACGTCACGAAAGAGTACACAACGAAGATACAAAAGAAAATGAGCAGTCAGATTAGTTTCAAGGTTCGGCTACAACGTTGACATATCATTACCGTACGGCCATGGAAAAGTGATTGCGCGCATTATGAGAACAGTCCCACGTCATGTTGCAGCGCGGTTTACACAAGTCGATATTTCAAAAATACAGATGAGTTCATTGTTAGCTAGTCTGTTCCATATGTTATCGTCTGTCGGTCATACAAATAAGCATTTTTCTGTTCTCCCCTTTCTTTATTAGGAACACATACAAATATGAGTGGCGATTCTGCAATTTTTTATGAGAATTTGGACTAACTCCATATGTTATTTCCTATGAAAGAAGGAAAAACTTGATCCTCTCAATATCATAGTCAAGTTTTTTCATTCAATGTAATTATTTAACTTTCCTCCAAAGTATTCCAAATATCCTGTTTATCTTTATCAATAAAGATTACATAAATTACATTCATAGTACTTCTTTCTTAGTTTCTTAGTCAGTATTTCGCTTTCATATTAACTTGGATACGACGTTATGTTTTAAATTTATCCTCGATTCTCCCCAAAATAATTCTAAGTACAGACATTTAATTTCTTCTGTTAATATGGTTGTTACTTCGATATTTATTTCTAAAATAATAAGTATTAACTACATAAATCACAAACGTGTAAACAGTTGTGATGCTGGCACACATTCACACGCCACTGTACCCGATTAAGAATATTTTCTGTGAGTTGCTTTTTGTAGCACGTGTTCACAACTCTTCTGTGAATACTCTAATTTTAGACGGTTACTACCATGTAAAACAATTTTCTTGCGCCTGGCTGAAAAGCGTATTAATGTTGGCTGTCTAGATCAGGCAGACAGTTGCACCAACAATGTGGTGACAACCTTCAATCCTGGAAATGGAATGACTTCGCCTCACACAAAGCGCGGTTCACCCGAAACTAATTCTCACAAAAGCACTAAACAATTTTCCCATGGGATTGTGCTATTTTCGTTCTTCAGGCTTCCATTTAATCTACAGCAAAGAAGGAGAACGGGAAATACATGCTGTTTTCTGGAATTTGTTACATCGCCACTTACTGGAAGATATATTTGTGATGGCTGCAGCAAACTGGTGACATGACTTCAAAATTAGAACATTATGTTTCATGTTTATTTAAGAATCAAATACTGATTTTAAATTGTTGTAATATGTCAAGACGACATCCTAAGTGTACCTCATTTGTCCCTGATTTGAGGGTTATTTTTGGTTTGTGAATCTCAGAGATTTAGCCAACCGATTTTGGACTTTCTCGTTTAAATCTTTACTACACATCCGTGCAAAATAGACTAGAGGATCTAATCTTCTAATACCTATAATGACAATTATCCAATACTAATTAATCAATAGATATTTACGCGTTTCAAGTAAAATAGCTCTTGTTGCATAAGTTAGTATTAAATGCATGACCATGGCGATTATCTGTTATTCGTTCAACAGTTTTCACGAGTGTGGTATTACAATTATGCAAGAGTTGAATACCACACTTTATGTAATAGTACTATTATAAATTGTAAGAAATGAACCATGAAATAATTTGGGATCCATAGCTGACATTGAGGACGTAAGTAAGTGATAAAATCAAAATGTTTGATTTTTTAAATTCGTTAATTTTGTAACATACTTTTTTCTCACTCTCCTTAAATTTTAACCTGATATTCCAACTCCTAATGCACAAAAAGTAAATAAAATGGGTATTGGGTCACTTAGCATTGCTAGATTCTGAAGGTAAGGAGTTTTTGGGAGAAAAAAAAAAAAAAAAAAAAAAAAACTTCAATTGCTCATTTCCGCAATTTACATGTTCCCCTTCCTCAGCAATCATGACAGGACCGTCTCTCTCTCTCTCTCTCTCTCTCTCTCTCTCTCTCTCTCTCTCTCTCTCCCTCTCTGTGTGTGTGTTTGTGTGTTTCTTGTTCCAGTTTTCCCTCTGTCTTTATAACCAGAAAATATTATGGAGGTATGTACCCTAAACTTGACCACCTCCGTAGCGCAGGTGGTAGCTCACGTGCCTCTGGCGCGGAGGACCCGGGTTCGATCCCCGGTACCAGCATGGGGATTTTATCCCCTCTGGGAGGTCTGGCACGGGGTGCACTCAGCCTCGTTAGGTCCCGGGGGGACCATTGAGGAGCTACTTGATGGAGAAGTAGCGGCCCCAGGTCTAGAAGACCGCATAACTGGACGGGAGGGCTCGGGGCGCTGACCACGTCCCACCCTCCAGTACTGCACCTCACCAATGACGCCTGTAGTGGGCAGAGTGGGCGACGCAGCGGCTGGGCGGTAGACCTTGGCCCTTCATGGGCTGTTGCGCCGGGGTTTAGTTAATATGTACCCCAAACTTAGGTCTCGTACATTTATTTTATACATTTTCTTTTCTAATAAAATTATCATTATCATCTGTATCACAGCTTTGGGTGGTACGTATACTAAGAGCGGGCATTAAACATATTACAGATTTTAATTATTTGACTGCAGTGCTGAAATGTTTCTCTACATCTCAAATCCTAAAATACCTTTAAAATGTTACAGTGCGTCCAAAACTTCGGAACTATGACGCTCACTGTCAGTCCAGCTGTCGAACCCGCTAATCGTTTAGTGTTTAGATTACTCTGAGAAGACGATAAGTTCCTTCACTTACGCATTGTATCGAAAGTGCTCCCCTCTATTTGTGTTTTCAAAGAGAATGGTAAATATTACCTGGCAAAGCTATGAAGTGTATCGAAAAGAATGTGAAACTGCCCAGATGTTTACGCGAAGTTATCGCACCACCACGACTATACGGTGTGCGTACACTCTGTTCAGATGCAATCATATCTTCAAAACAGCAACGTCTCATATATCGACAGGCGCGAGAGATCATTTTGTGTTTTATCACTGACTTTGCGCCAAGTTACTATTATTCCGCTCTTCTAATAAACAAGATAAGAAGCGATCGTAGCGCTCGACAGCCAAGGTCGATACGCCTCAACACTTTGCCAAGTAATAACACTTATTTTATATTTATGATATACATAACAAAGGATATTACGATGTCAGAGTTAACTGGTAGCATATTTCATGGAGCAGAGAAATAAGTCCTACTATCCTCGAACTTCATGGAGCAAGAGACAAGGTTGAAGGAATGAACAAATGAAGGTGTGTTGCAGTACATAACCAGTGTAGGGATATATGCACTCCTCCTGCATGCTGTCGACAGGTCACCTGCTGATATGGTAACGCACTTCGTAACTGGCATTAGCATTATAACAAAATGACAAAAGTCCAGTCCAGTTACTCTTCTGTCGCTTTATTCTCCTCCAAAAACACAGTGCTCTTTTACTAATATTAACACAGTCTTCAGTCCGTGATATAGCAACGAAACTGTTTTCTTCTCGTATCCTAAACACATAATTTTCTGTTTTTCAGTTCTCACAAAAACTAACTCTGACGATACGATAACTTAACCCTCGTTAACTGCTTCGCCTTCTTTCTTCACGACGCGCTAGTTCTCTCATGATGACCGTTAACATGCAGCTCTCTGTCTCTCTCACACACAGAATGCTGCGACGACTCATGCCTATAACTAACTGCTAAATCTCGTTGCTCCTTATGTAGCGAGGCTGACGTAACATGGACCTTTCTCGAACTTCATCTTTACTGGACTCTCTACAAATATGCCGGCCACTCTGCTTCTGCCACTCTGGTTGTTGTCACGTGTTTTCTCGCCTGAGTGGTATGGGGTAGCTTGACCTTGAGCGCCTTTGATACGTACCACGAGTGGTATGCGGTGTGAGGTAGCTTGACTCCGACCGTCCTTTATTGTGCGCCGCGTTAGGTGTCAATATTTTCACACGTCTAGATTTGCAGAGCTAATGATAATCCATTTCAAGCACTGCAGCATATAAGGGACAAGTTGCTTTTATTTGGAATAACCTGCAGTTTCACAACTCGTACTCTAATTCGTGTCAAGCTTAAAGGGGTGACAAATTTACTCACACTGTGATAAGCATAATAGAAAGTTGTGTTTTGTTTTATTTTCCTTGTTTTGTTTTCGTTGTATAATTATATTGATAAAGCAGTTTGGAAAATATTTTTGAATTCACTGGGAGAAAACTGCAACACCCCATAAATAAAACCAACCCAGCTGTAGAATGTCATGACAAGGAAAAGAAAGCAAAGTAAACTGCAACGTGAAGTTCCTTTGCAACCATAGTCATTTTGCAGTTCCCCTGTCACAAAAGAGTGAAATAGTTAAGTGGAAAACCTCGAACAAAGCCTGAAGGAAAGTGGAGTCACATTACGCACTACCTGATGGGTGCAGAGGCGGAAACAGCTGCAGTGATCGTGTTGCACAATGAGGTAATTTATAGCTGGCCACAACTCACCACTTTTTGCTTTTGTCATCACAATAATAATGAACTTTCCTCCTCTGCCGTCAGACAAAAGAAAGTCTAGCTCATTAATGGGAGGTGAGGTCGACGAAAACTTCAGCGTTTCATTAGCGGTAATAAAATACTCTGGTAACTCTACTCCACCGCTGAGGGGAAATAAAATCGCGGGTGAGGAAGAAAGCCATTATTGAAAGATTTTGCAATTCTAGCAGCCCTCTTTCGGCTGTTGTGACGTAAGCAACGTTAAACCTGCTTTATTCCCTACACAAATGTAGGTATGCCTGCTTTTGGAGGGATGTTATTTATGGTACTTTATAAGTGTTGAAAATTATTACAATTATACTATTAATTAACCTTGATATCCCAACTGAATAATAGTTTTAAAGTTAATTCTACTAATTTCAATACAAACTGATTTGCTGATGATCAAGTAATATTTGCTGGAAACGAAAACATGCTTCAATTAGCAGCACATTGGTTGGAAAACTTATGATTAACTTCAATTTAAATATTTCAAAGAAAAAAAAAACTATGGCTTTTCCATGGAAAGTCAGATAAGGTCAAAAATAATTATTAAAGATAAAACAATGGTATGCGTACATTTTTATTATTTGGAATCTGATATATATAAAGTTTCAGAATATATGTGGGACGTTTAACCCAACTCTGAAAAATAAAGTTCAAAATGAAACTACGTTGAAGTTTTCTAAAGTGATATACTAATATTAACGTATGGTTTCGAAAATTGGGCAATGAACAGAAGGGATAAAAGAAAGGTGGAAACAGCAGAAATGAAGTTTTTAAGAAGAATTGCCAGATATTCTCATTTGGATCACATGAGCAATGACACAGTCAGAGAACAAGTAAAATATATAATTTAAATACTAAAATATCTATATACAAACAGAATTGGGCAGATCACATTACACGGGTTTCTAATAATAGAATAACTAAAATAGTTGCGGGATATAAACCTGAAGGTAACCGTAGTGTAGGAAGACCTAAACGTTACTGGAAAGATGATCTTCTCTGAGCTGAAACAGGCCAGCCTGGCCTATCTTGGTGTTGATGATGACTAAGCTTGATTAGATGTTATTCTCAAGGGATCTAGCTTCCTATGTAACAATTCCGTACCTATTACTGCGTCTTATACCAACATGATGGACTGAAGGTGACATTTTGTATGTCTTCCTAGTACATGGGTGGTGTTACAAATAAAAATAACAATGGTATGTCTCTGGCGAAAGTAACCGACACACCTTTCACCAACACAAACGATGCTGAAGTTTTTTTTTCCCAAGCGAGATGCCACCGCATTAACATGTAAGGGTCACATTTGGGAGGTCGAGGGTTCGACTACCGTTGCCGAACTTCCTGACCCATGGGTTTTTTCGGGGTTTCCCCTGGTCACCAGGCAAATCCTAGGAAGAACAATTACACACATTCCCCAAATTTCCGGTATCTCCATTTCATTTCATCTTCATTTCAATCTGGTCTTTCAGCGTCGGAAGTGTTGGCGATGGGCGAGTTTAGTGCTGCTGGTAGAGACTCTGAGAACTTTAACTGTTGTTCTCCGCGGATCGGTGGCATTGTAGTCGCTTGATTGGTCGTCCCTGGGCAAACCCTGGTGTCGAGACGAAGAATCTCCAGCACACGTTAAGGACTCTCACGCTGGTTCCGCTATTCGCCGTGGTTCCAACGAGCCCGTAGAGCGTTTTCATTTCATCCCTTCCTCCCGGGGTCTCTCATACAATAGCCTCGACGGTTTATCATTTATCCAAAAGTCATCAAGGATAAACAGGACTACAGTTGAAAATTAAAAATATGCATTTTGTTTTCCATTAAAATATTTTAATGCATGGCATTTTAACTAAAGCTGTTAGAACCATTTTCGAGAAGATAAAAATAACTTAAATACCGACTCTGTTTTTAACTGACTTTTCGTTTTTGAATTATGTTGTTCACAGATAGCCAAAACACAAACACAGACACACACATACACGTGTAGGGACTTTTTTCTAAAAACGCTATTTTTTTATTCAGAGGGCCTCAAAACATGTTTCCGGTAAAATCTCGACATCGGATTGTAGGCGGAATACAACACTTTCCCTACGAAAGTAAAAGAACAGTGCAATGACAAAATATTTCATGTCACTAATAATATTTTTAAAGCTCGAGTGTTCTTTGGTTTCTTCTTATACATTGTACTTTATAACAATGAAGTAATGAAAAGCGAAATATTTTCATGTTTATTAATATTTAATAGACCACATCCATTTTAGAAGGAAAAGTGTGACCCCATACAGATAATGTATGAATATGTGATTCTGGAAGAGATAGGATACAAGGGTTAACGTAGGAGGTACTTGGGTATTTCTGCAGTGTGGCTTGGAGCTCAGAATTAGTGAACAAGAACAGCCTTTGCTTTGTTATTCCCCGGGCAGTTATCGTAAACAATGGATAGACAAACTACCTACATACTGATAGTGGAAACAGCTAGAACTCAATCGAGTTCCATTGTTGCAGGTGCACTTTAGTCCTCCTCCCCACTTCAGAATTAACTAGAACTGCAACGCAATTCCCGTGGTGGTTTTACCCTCTGATGCCGTGAAGCGCCATCGTTTGATCCTAAAATGAGCCTAGGAAATTGAATTACAATTGTTGTGCAATGTAAATATCCCGTTCAGTTCTTTGTTCTTCAGAACGCTTCATGGCGACCTCATTTACTGGTCTTGCAGGCCCAGGCCCAGGCTTTGGCTGCTTGTTGTTTCCAATTTCCAGCGCCTCCGTTCTGTCACAGGGAAATTCAACGATCAATTCCATTTAAAGCAATCCCTGAGAGAAGCCATACATGGTACAAATTATTTCCATTTATTTCTGGTAATTCTATAAAGTTAAACCTTAATTAAAGTCTTATTTCCGCTACGTTCTATTTATGTAATAAGTCTGTAATGCAAAATAAATGAGAAAACGAATAATTCTAAATGTGGCACTACAAGAATTAAGCACTAGTTACATACAGCTTGGGCCCGGATTTATATGCACTGAAAAATGTAGAAAATATGCATTAAAATGAAAGAGCATGCGCTTATCATCGGCATTATTTCCTTTTAATTCACTGATAAACCTATTTCATTCCTTGCAAAACGAGGAGTGTGTGAGTGAGTGAGTTGGGTTTAAGGGTCCGTCGACAGCTAGGTCATTAGGGCCCCTTCTGATACTGTAGTGATCCATGTATCCTTAATCAAATTAACAGAACTGAGCAATAAAAGCATAATATATAGATCAATGTTTCCCTAACATATCTCTCGAGTTATTGTGGAAATATAACCCCATCAAGCTTAAACGTCGTCTTTTCCTGCTTTAACCCCTTAATTGGCTAGTCATTTTCTTACATATGCCGTTCTTTCTTAATTCCTAAAGCGGTTCTCGTATATTTTTCGGTGGCACCTTAGCTGAAGCGATACAAATGGCCGTGATGGTTAAGGCGATACGTAATGGACTGGCCAGCCATTCAGACCCAAACGTCGCGAGTTCTAGTCTCTGCAACTGCAGTCAAATGTGCCTGTGGTAAAGGAAGGGGAGGGCCCAAGTAAAATAATCAATGTAATAGCACGCTTGGAAGCTGACGGTGTTACATTTGAATTCCATATTATCTATACAAACTGAAAACTAAGACCAAAAAAGCACTGTAGTTTTATTGAAAAACTTTAATGCTTTTACAATGTAAGATGGTTGCAAATACTTGAATTCTGTTTATTTAGGTTAGCATAACAAGAAATTAAATGGCAACAGCCAATAAAGTACCTCAAAGCTTAAAAAATGTGCATCTTGCTTGCAAGCAACGCTGCCAATTAAAGGGTTAATAACTCGAGATATATGTCAACGAAACATTGATCTATGTGCATGTGCTTTTATTGTTCAGCTCTATTTATTTAGTTAATGATATCTGGATTACTCTAGCATCAGGAATATTCTAGAATAAAGTATCCTCAGATGTGGTTGTAAGTAGCCTGGCCAGGATCGCCTTGTGAATTTTACGATAATTATTACACACAGGAATTTCAAACAGAGTGAAAAACTGATTTATTGTGTTCAATGGACGTTTCGTTGGAGAGCCTCCCAGTGTAAGGGGAATTACCAAAACAACGGTCATTCTGGCTACTGTCTGCCTGAGTTGAATGTGTCTTTTCATCGCATAATGTCTGTGTGTGGGTTTGGGTCCAGCTACATCAGCTGCAGTCTTCGAAATACTTCGAGAAACGAAAGTCTTGGTTTATGTAAAGTTTCACGATATGGCTTCGGTAGAAAAACGTAACTACAGCAGCAAAATAAAGCAGGAAACATTAATTTCTCTAAATTAAATAGGTCCAGGCCACTCTACTGTGGTACATTAATGTACTGGAGGGAGGGACATGGAGCGACTCGGTCTCTCCCGACCGTTATGCGGTCTTCGCAACCAGGGCCGCTACTTCTCAATCAAACAGCTCTGAATTCACCCCTCAGGGGCCTAACGAGGTTGAGTGCAGCCTGGATCAAGTCTTCCAGCGGAAGATAATTCGGGAATTGAACTCAGGTCTCACGCTTGGTAGACAGCAGTGCGATCTTAAAAATGCGCTAATAAAACAAAATCATTTACACACTGTGCATTATAATCAAGTAAATTACAGAATTAAAAAAAAAAAAAAAAAAAAAAAAAAAAAAAAAAAAAAAAAAAAAACTGCATCGTGTGTATAATGTGACACAGGATAATAAAATCAGCTTTAAAATGTAATAGCTCCGAAACTAACTGACAGTTAAAACCATTTAATGTTTATAAAAAGTATGTTCAGCTATCTTGGCTGCAAACGTTTAACAGTGTGGCGTCCTCTTAAATATTCAGGTTATTTTCGTTGATACAGGTATTCCACTTCAGTAGTAGTATGTAAACTGAATTCCATACATACCGTCCCTGTTTCTTCATGGATCATTTTACCAACCTTCTCAGCCGGCGCGTACATAGTAGGGAGTGTAGGTATGTGAAGCACTCTGCTTTTGTTGTTCGACCGAGCAGTGGTATATATTAGGGACCCTAAGACCAAATTTTTAGGTTTCATTCGATTTTTGAATAATATAAACATTCTATAGACACCTGTGAATTATTTTGGCCAAATTTTTCTCCTAGCCGGTACTTTAAAAGTACAGCGACATGTTGAAATCACCTATGCGCTTCATTTTAACGACACTAGGGTGCACCATACTGGTGCTGTTTTTCTCAGTTTTGGATTTTGTATGAAATGTGTTTCCTACATTTCTGTTTTTTTCGTATTTATATATAAAATTTCAAACGTGTTATAAAATAATTTAAACATGCATTTGATGATTGCTTTATTCATTGGCCCAGCTAAAATAATTTATGGTGTAAAGAAAAGGAATTTTAACACTAACAAATTCATAAAAGTGAAACTGTATTTCTCTGCAAGCAATAATATCAACTTCAAATACTTTGCATTTATTTTCACTTTACTTAACACAATAAAATGCCACTGGTATATTTCTCTATATGTTTTTTTTTTTCTAAGCAAAAGTATTTGAATCTATTATCTGAGAAACTGAGCTAGAACACTTAGGTTTTGGATATTCATCTCTTTGGTCATATTCTTTGTGCCAGTTTTTAAACAAACAAATGTAAAATTGTGAAAGTTACATTTATTTCGGTGTCGCTTAACTATAACTGACGCGATATATGCAGATGTTGCGACGGTGCAACAGTATGTGTAGGGGTACGTGGGAAGCCAATTGGTCATTTGAAGACATCGCCCAAAGTTACTTATTCATATATAATCATAAGTGAACTGTGCACGTAATACAGGACGCGATATCCCATCTGCGAAGGCCAGTAGAATACATCCCTAAGCTGCAGGGACGGCATCAATGGAAGGGAGTGTACAAGCTGAGCAACTAGTAAATTAACAGTCAACTGTTCAACATAAATATGAAACCATATTTTCCACTGTGCAAAGGCTCATTCGCTTCAGCTGGTTCTGCGAGTACATCTTCAGAAAATGCATTGCAATGCCAAACAATGGACAATATTGGCATAATATATTTTTTATATTGACTGCTTGTTGCACAAAGCAAGCTTGGCAAGCCTGGTAAGTCGCTACTTTTCACGTGCCAAGCACAACTATTGACCTAGCTCCATATGAACACAGTATCTTATATTCACACTGAGTGATTCCGCAATGGGGATTATTTGTCATAAAATATTACAGCAGAATATCTCTATGGAGGGGAATAGAACCCCTATCTATAGGATGAGTGCTAGCTAAACTTGCAATGCCACAACAGTTACGATGGATTAAAACGAAAAGAGGCAATATTGTGCTTGTACACGACTGAAATAAATAAGAAAGACTTAATATAAGTGGTCTAGGGGAGACTCGAACCCTGGTCTCCCTAATAACAATCAAGTGGCAACAGCCAGAGGGGAAGGGCTTCTAATATGAACCTGTGTCAATATGAGGCCGTATGTTGAACCTGCCATGCTGTTACATCATGCTGGGGTGAAACAGGATTGCTACGTACAGATATGGGGTGTCAGGCTGGAATAAGAGAGACCCTTTCTGGAGAATATGAATAATTACACCCTGGAGACTTCGCGCACCATCTGCTATCATCTTCCTGGTTACGCTCATGACACAGCTGCGGATCTGCCAGAGTTTAAAGAACTGCTTTCAAAGGTT
Organism: Tenodera sinensis; assembly: GCA_030765045.1. Taxonomy (NCBI): domain Eukaryota; kingdom Metazoa; phylum Arthropoda; class Insecta; order Mantodea; family Mantidae; genus Tenodera; species Tenodera sinensis. Next base: position 101,702,010 of record CM060965.1, on the reverse strand, counting down.
GCCATGAAGGCGTTCCAGGAGCTATATCTAATTTCTTATCCCAACATAAGCTACAGGCATTTTAGTCCTTAGTTGCATGCTCAATTACAACACTATGTATGAGTTCGTTACCTTCTATTAGGAATGGAAGAATTTCGTAAGCAATTGGGACATATTCTGGTTCAATGTGAGCAGCAGCTGAGTGCTATGGTACTGATTCTGGAACCCATATACTAGTAGTCGGTTTGGATGGTCCAGTTAGTTTGGCGCTGGTCTATTGATCCCAAGGACACAGGTTCAACTCCTGTTCAGATCGATGGGATATAAGTGTGTTTAAAAGTGACAGCACCATGTCAATAGACTTTTGGCATGTAAAATAACTTCAACGGGACGAAATTCCGGCACACCATCGGCGCTCATATGATCCTGGAAATCTGGCAGCGTTGTTAACAAGAAAGGTATTTATTTTTTATTTTTACATATTGATAACGGAATTGCCCACCAGTAAACTTTACAAGCAAAAGCTGACCACCTCAAATATCAAATCATAGCTGGATATGCTCAAAATCATAATGTATTGTGAGAAAGAGCAAAACCCAAGTTCAATTGCCTTTCTATCTCTTTATTGAACCCTAAAATGTTACCACAAATACACAGTTTTCTTCTTGTCTTTTACACACTCTTTCGTGCTACCACAATTCACAACTGCTCTTCTCACAAACTTCCTCTGTCTCTCTTATTCTAATTACGATGTTACAATTATTCGCGACCCTCGTTGAGTCTTCTTACGTACTAACAGGACGACACACATTCGCACAGCTGTCTTGAACTCACTGACACTCGCCGCTTTCATGTCCGTAACTCAGCTCAGTTGTTCTTCTCTGGTCTCCTCATGTACTGGAGATGATGTCACAAATGATATCTCGACTTCTACACACATACCGGAAGTGACTCAGCTAGAAGTCTCGAGAACGTTCTCGACCCCATTTGTTTCCGCCTCGATTGCTAACAGTCACGTACATACAGCAGACGCGCGAGGCAGCCTGACTTTTGACGTCTTTGCTAGCTCGCCAACCCGGCATGTGGTGTGAAGCAAGTTGGCCCCGTCCATATATTGTTGTCCATCGAGCCCGATGTCTTGTCACTTATTTGCTTATTTATTTACTTAATTGTGTAGTTGCTTATTTATTTGTTTTTTTGTTCGTTCGTTCATTCATTCATTGAGTGAATTCTCTTTCTCTGAGCGAGCTGTCTCGTCGTTTTTTATTTCATTGAATTGTTTATTTCGAGTTCTTGAAGACAACGAACTTTAATTTAGTGATAATCTGGAACAACGTTTACTTGAGGCTCGTTGACTGCTTCCAGAGTTTGGTTTATATTGAATTGTTGAAGACATGCTTGCCATGATGCACGAAGAAGGGAGAGGGCTTTCAATTTATGGCAAGTGTAAAGCATGCTATTCGGTGTGTCGATGGGTAGTTGTAAAATTTTCTTAATGGCACTGCGTATCATTTTGTCGGATTTGTTTCAGAACGATTTTGGTATTTTCTCTAAAAGTGATGTTTGAAGAGGATAAACTAATGCTGGACCTATAAACTGACTAATTACCATACGTTTTTGATGTGGTTGTAATAAGGGTGCATTTAAAAGAGTGTCAAGATTTGTTTGCAGTTTTCGTAATATTGCTGTTGAATTGAAAATGAGTGATTTGTTGAATGTTCCACCTAAGTATTTAATTTTTTCATCGGCTGAAATAGATGAAACGTTTCCACAAATTGTTGTAATTTCACCTTGAAATAATTTTCCATTTTGAATTGTGATTTTGCGACATTTATAGATAATCCAATTTCTTGTAATAACGCAATGACTGATTACTAAAATATTTGCAGAATCTAATATTTAGCAATTATTATTACGTCATCTGCAAAACCTAGTATTGTAAGAGGATGCGTGTCTTCTGAGAATTTGAAACCGTAAGATGTAGCAATGGTATTTTCAGTGAGCTCGTTCAATCTGATTAATACTTAAATTGAAGTAGACAGTGGATCACCCTGCATTACTCCATGTCGTATGTTAATTATCTTTGTTTTCCTCCGTCTGAACTCGAGTGGTATTGTGCGAAAGTAGATTTTTCAACAATTACTTCAGTGGGAGTGGCAACTAAGTATGTTCAATGGTAGAATAAAGGTGATTATGACCAATACTGTCAAATGCTTTACTGGTATCCAGAAAGACGAGGCATGCAGAAAGATTATTCTTAGCAGCATGATGTAAAATTCCATCAACAATATTGATATTAATGTTGTACCAGGAGTAATTAAAAATCCTCTTTGGTATGGATTGAGTCTCATCATCTGTCTAATCATGTAGTCTTTGATACGGCTCTACGTAAAACAGATGATATTGCTATCGGTCGCCATTTATCTAGAGCATTGTTGTCTCCACATTTTTGGATCAGCACTGTTCGAGCTTCAGTCAAAATCGTGGCCACGTAACCCGTCTGAATCATTTTGTTCATAATCAGAAGTGGCAATAGGGTTTCTAATTGCTTTTAGAAGAACCTTATCAGGTCCTAGGCTAGTACCAACAGCATGCTTTTTTTATTGTTCAAGATACCAAATCGTCTGTAACTTTTGGAAGAAGATCATAGACATTTATATATGTTTCACAAGATTCGCGTATTTTTTTATTTTCAGTTTAAAAAATGGTAAGAAAATAATCTTCAACTGCTTGAATGCTAATGTCATGAGTTAGTTGCTCCCATGAGTGAGAAAGATAGAAATGAAAGAGAGAACTGTGAATTCTTTCGGACAAGGGGCAAAGTTCCACAAAAATAGAAATGATGGTATAGGGGTCCAGTGTCTAGGACACTAATATGTATCAGTGGGAAAATTGAGGTAGAAATGACAGAAATTGAAATGGGGATCTGAGAGGAAGAAATATACAAATTTATTACATGAATACTGGTAGATTTGATAGAAATGAGAGAACTTATGTTAGATACAGGAAAAATTCAGATAACGAATAACGGACAAAATATAGATAATCGGGAATGTAGGCCAAGTTCACCTTGGAGGGGAGAAAGAAATCCAAGTGGTCGAAATTCACCATTAGATACAGAAAGGCCTGAAACAATTTCACCAAGCACATAGCAGGAAATATTTATAATCGATTCTCAAAAAATAAAAAGATTACGTCAAACTGGTGCGAAAGATGATTTCAACTAAACTATGTCAAAACTTCAAAATTGATGGTAAGCTTCTTCAGTTGATTCTAAAGTAAGAACAAATTAGAAACTAAAAACTTCACTTAGCTTAGTAATGTTGCACGTTCTTTTTGCACAAACTGACCCAGGGTTTCAAGTTGTTTCAAGTTGTTCTTACTTTAGAATCTTGTTGCTTCACTGTTAATAGCTTCAACTTTCCTTATTCTTCAGTTGAATTTGATTTGATTTGATTTTCTTGCTAATGCAATAAATCATGTGTATGTGATGACAAATATGGTTTAAAAGAAATTGTGTGAAAAATAAGTTAGCCAAAACTTCATGAAAACATTATAATATGAATTAATGGTAATACATGGAAGTGCAGTGATTTAAAAGTATCAAAGAGCAATATAAAGAAGAGAAAAGGGGACTTTTGAGAATAACATAAGAAGGAAGAAAGTTTTGTAAACTGTATGTAACAGTGTATAAAAATGGGCACATAGTTATGATTATGCATATTGAGTAATTTTGACCATGTTTATTTTAAAATATTGATGATTGTGTAATTGCATGCCATTTTCTTATTGTCAAAGAAAATGTATATGAGATACATAATGGAATATGGAATAATAAAATAGTGTAATGGGGCCATTTTGATACTGAAATTTATTTTGATACCAAAAACTATATCTACTTTAAAAATATTCATTAATTAAAATAAAAGGGAAATAAAACATTTAATAATAATAATAATAATAATAATAATAATAATAATAATAATAATAATAATAATAATAATAATAATAATAATAATAATAATAATAATAATAATAATAATAATAATAATAATAATAATAATAATAATAATAATAATAATAATAATAATAATAATAATAATAATAATAATAATAAACTGGAGGAATTAACTGGAGGAATTATTATTAATTAATACTAAACTGGAGGAAAACATACAAGGACAATGAATTTGGAACAAGTGACAATTGCCTCATGGAATATCGAAGGTTGGGACAAAAACGGAGAAATTAGTGAAAGAGGTGAAAGAGCTGAAAAACTATAAAATAGATATCACATTCATAACAAAAACAGAAAAGAAGGGCAGAGGATCAGCTAAACTTAACAAGTGGTTTCCTATACTACGGAGTAGACGTAGAACAATGGGCTGGAGCTGGAGTAGAAATAATAATTAATTAGATCCTGAAACATATGAAAATGAAACAAATTAATAAAGGTGACGGGGACACAAACTCGCTCACTCCAGCATTCGCCTACCGACCTGGAGAAACGACGACAAATCTCAAGGTTAGAGGGACCACTGCGACGGGAATCGAAATCGGCAAGTCCCTAATGCTAACCTCGTTACTGGAGCCATCCTTGTGAGCATTGAGTTTAGAATTTGCATTACAGCCTATGTTTGTCTGGAAGTTTTAGGAACTATAAAAATCTACTGAATCCCTCCCCACATACAACGTTTCTCTTTCAATATTAATAAAGATGTAAGCACTAGAGAAACACATGCGCTGGAGTTACAGCGCTCTACCAGCAGCTCGGAAAGCTTAATGGATGTCGGTGTATTGTAGAACCCTCATCGTTAAGGCACGCATATCAGTGAAAGCATTTCATTATCCAGCGTTTTCTGATTTATCCCCTCATCGCTTCACAATAGAAGACACATCTTGGCAGAGTCTATAGAGGAAACAAGGAGTTTGTGGTTCAAGCTCGAACGAACGAACGAGGTACCAAGATTGTTGCTTCCTTTCCTCTAAAATTTACTGCAGATACTGCAAACTGACTTAGACATTAAATTTAATACAGGGAAATTACTAAATAGCAGATGAACTATTATAAGGAACGAAGAACTCATAAAATAAACTAATGATTCTTTTCCTTTAATCCTTAAACATTTACATACTTTTCATCTTTCAATAAAATATCCAGAATTCAAAGAGGACACTTTAAAATACGTTTGTATACTTATGCTTAAATAAGAAAATATGTATTGTGACTCCGGGCATGGCGCTTAACAAAAGGCGGTCGGGATCGAGCTACTTCACACCGCACACAGGCAGTGAGCAAAGGACACGATCAAGTTATATAAGGAGGCAAGAAAACAGCAGAAAAAGAAAGAGTTACTGACATAACTCGGTCAGTGTGATAGTGCGAGACAGCTGTGTGTGTGAGTGTGTATGTGTGTAGTTCTGCCGTCGTGAAAGGTACGTTGCGTTGAAGTGAAGTTTTAATGAGTGGTTGAAACGTCGGAGTTGGTCTATGAGAGACAGAGAAAGTGAAGAAAGACAGTTAAAGGACTGAGTCAAGGGTGCGAGGAGGAAAAAAACAGCTGGGAGCTGTAATACCACGAGAGACTGTAGACTGTTTTACGTCAGTAGATTAGAGCTGTGTTTGCGATAAAATTTTGCAGGGAGAATTAACTAATAGAAAAGTAACTGGGCTGATTTTGCCGTTTTGTCACAGTGTATATGTACTCATGCATACATGAATCTTCTTACTCAATAATTGAATTGAAGAGTGTGAAATATGGTATATACTGAGTGGTATATATCCTATATACCGGTATATATACTGGTATATATCCTTTAAGTCAGGCTTAGATCTCAAAATAAAAGTGTCTATTTTGGACACCCTTTAGCTGCTATGGTTCTCAGTATCCCATTCTAAACTGTGCATGAAAGGCTACTGAATTTTACTGAGAGGACTTTTAATCATGCTTGATATGATATTGCCGTGAATTTACGTCATATGAGTGTAACAACAGAGATTTTTACCTAATACGTCATGGAGTACTGTTAGCAACGAAATGTACATCTTTTGGACTCAGATCTATACCATAACATAGTACAGAGCACCAAGCATCTAACGAATTTCTGTTTCTTCGTTCTCCTCGCTTACATCTCCAAGCCTTCGAGGGCCATCTATCTTCTGGCATGCTCTTCGTATAAAAATGCATTTTAATTTTCTCGCCTCTGTGGTATCTATTACATCCGCTCTCTTATTTTATCTCTCATTCTATCCGTCATTGCCAGATCGCAGCATCACCAACAGTGGTTTCGTCCGCTTTTGTGAGCCGTGTGTCACAATTTTGGTTCAGATGTAAAACTTTTCAGTTTATAAGGCTAGTAGGAGCTCTCTCCCTATCTCTCCGCTCTATCTCCCTCCCCCTCTAGCTCTCTCCCTCTCTCTGTCTATTCATCTATCTCACTACACAGGGACAAAGAGAGTGGGATAAATAATTAGAGAGCTGTAATGATGTTAACTTCTGCTATTTATGTAAAGCTCCATATATCAGATTCTGAGGTTAGATCAAAGCCTACTAATTCATGGTTATGAAAAAGCCAGCGCATTAAAATATGACCTTCTTGTTGCTCTTTTCTGATCTTCATTTAACTGTTCTTTTCATTCGCCGCACAAAGTGTACTATAAAAACGTGAACTAGGTTTAGATTTTCATCAGTAACATTTTTAACAGCCAAGATTCGAAGGTTTGCCTTGTACTCACTCTTAGGACGTTTTAGCATTTAAACTTTAAACGGAGAGCCGATGCACATTATGCAATTTAATTAGAGTTGTGACGCTTATTAGTGACTATGTCGAACTATCACTACAGAAAGCAGTTCAAGAAAACTATGTAAACTGATGCTGCACTGTTCAGTGAAAATAAAATAATACAGCGTTCTACTTTGTTGTAGCTGAAGATTTACACTCAAAAATTGAAAAAATCAATAATTATTGCAGCAACCACCTGTTCAGAATCAGAAAATAACACTCAAGCTTAAGTGCAGATTGTTGAAACTAAGTATAGTTTAAGTTTGTAGTATCATTTAGAATGGAAGCAATCATTTGCTGCTTAAGGTATATCTAAGATTCAAACATAACATAATCTTAAATAAAATTCGTTTTTATCACTGGTGATACATGTGTTAATTGTAATCAAGATTCTTTGGAACATTTACGGTTATTCTAATTGATTTACCTCCAGCATAAGCAAAACTCGCATGCGTGTATTAGCTTCGATCTGTAATAGTGACATACATCGTGCTATGTGAAAAATGTATTTCGTTTGCAATATAACGTAAAAACAAATGAAGGCAAACTACTATTCAGTGATATGTAATGCCTTTAATTACTACCATGACGAGAAGTAACTGAGCAGTTACGAGTATAAGAGATGAACATTTTTCTAATTCAGGGCCTGAAACAGAAAATTCCTGTTTGTGACATACTGTGTGTGCTATTAAACTGTTTATGCTCAATAGGACCTTAAACTTGAATAACAAAATACTGCATCTGTTTAGTTTTTCACTTTCGTCTCACTAACGTGATTTAATTAAGTTTTTCACTGTCATATCACTGATATGATTTAGTTCAGTTTTAGCATTTCGTGTAATACAACCTCTTTTTCCTTTCACTTCATTCACTGCGTTGAATACAATACCTCTAATCTTTTTCAGTGCCTCTGTGGAGTACAGTACCTCACAACCTCACTCGCAGAACGCTCTGTGTTAAGTACATTTGGTTATATAGCACTCCAGGAGCTTCTAAAAGCTTGTGAAAGGAGAGAAAGAAGGTTCCAAATGTTATCGTAGCGGCGCTACCGCTTCTGGAATTTACCTCGTGGGGTGTAGCGTTTGATTTTATCTCTGTTTATCTCTCCAACCTACCTGTCGGTCTGCGTCATCCACGTGATAACATCAGCGCATGCCTGCTTCTCAATGTATTTTCATTTTCATTTCAGAAAACTGTTGCGAGTTTTTGTTACTGTTTGGAAAGAAAATCATGCCCCAACTTGTTGAAGGTGGTCTTTTACACAATTCAGCTGCAATTTGTCTGTTGACAAAGCATACCCAAAATGGTGTCTATTTTGACCAGTTTAAAGGTAATGACAAGTGGCTACAACAAGGGAAAACCTAGCCACGTAGGTCAATGAGAGATCAGTTTAGATTAGCTAACTGCTTAAGGAACATATAGCCTTTTCTGTCCCATTACAATTTAATGTGTACTACTGAAATATTTTTAGAAGCTCGCTTTACGCGAGTATTAACTGTAAATAACAAAACTGGAGTACAATTTAAGCAAATATGCAGCTGTATAATTTTGTGTAACTTATTATGGTTTATGAATTATGTAATTAGTGAATTTTCTATACCAGTACATGAGTAATTAAGTATATAGTGCTCACAAATAAACATACGGATCTGATTCCAACTTTTTGAGTTTCATAAAAATTTTAATCAATGATAATTATCTCGTTTCCGCTACTTTACTTCCTTGTTGACTGTGTTTAATCTCACTTTTGAATAATTTCTTATTCAGATACGTTGGAAAGAAGGGGCAGCCTTGATAGTCTGATGCTCTGTAGATTTAAGTAAGCCAAGTTTGGATTAACGTCAAGGGCAGGTGTAATAAAGTACCTTGAACATAAAAGATGAGACAAACTTAGTCACAATTGATTACTAGATATTTGATAGAAACACTTTTATTTTAAAGATTTTTCCAACCAACAGCTAATTGTTTTCACAGTGATGTTGAATTGTTTGTTGCATACAAGTTCGTATTATTTGATTTATATGTCAACAGCACGTAAAGACAGAATCAAAATGGTCCTAGTAAGCACGGGTCCATAATCTGGCCGTTGCAAAATAATTGGGAACATGTGGTTATATGCCACCATTGGTTTTATGTACGAGACATCTAAATTACAAATTGGTTAGAAATTTAAATTTTCTATTCGATTTTTCATTCAGTTTGTATGACATTTTACTCGTGGTCTACCTTGGCAAGGAATTTCATTACTACTTCATGTTATATTAACAAATCAATGCACGTTTTTAACCATTAAAAGAGATATTCAACGAATCGTCTTGAATCTGAAAGCAAGACTGTAATCGTTTACTCCGCTGTTGATTTCAAATTGTTTGGAATGCAGGTCATTTTGGAATGCATGCATAACTGTCAACTCCATTCTCCAATCGAGTTAATCGCAGCGCTTTTGAGGTGAACACCCCAACCTCTTCATCTCATACAATATCCCCGCTTTATTCATCTTAGAGTAAAATGTGTTGGTGCTTCATGATGTACGCGCCACATACTCCGACGTTGTTCAAGGAAGCCATCTTCAAACATTTCTGGAAGATGCTGCCGCAGAAGCCATAGGCATCTCCATCTATTTAGTTTACTTGTAAGATTGGTGGCCCAATGAAAGCATCTCTGGGTTCCCTAAGCACACATTCATACACAGCGTTGTTGATGTACTGTCTCTCGGATAACATTTGCGCTTGTCTCACCTAAAAATGGCGAATTACGTATTGTATGTAAATAATGCGAAATCTGTTGTATCCACTGATGAAAGGTCACTGCAGGAATGTCCAGATCACTGAAACATTGAGCTCATTGGAGAACTCACTGAATTACGATGTAGAGTTCTCCGCATACTACTGTGGCTTTATACAGACACTTGTGTGGTAAAACTTTCTGGAGAGAGTCTAACACCAAGTATTCAACCGCAGATATCATCAATGAAGGTCTAGTGCGCTTCCGTGTGCAAAACGTATTCCTTGAAGACCTGATGGACTCTTCAAAATGTAGGACTTTCGAGGTGCTTTTCCTCATGTTTCATGGTATTAGAGTGGAAGTACTATCCATTGCCGTTGGCTCAGACATACATATATGAAATGCATGGCCACATTCTTTCATTTCTGTAAATTTCCATTTTGCCTACAGTAGTCACAACTGACACTCTTCAGACAGGTGACGTGGCGTGCTGTAGGTTTTATGTTTTATGGTTTGAGTACAACGCTGCTCCTTAGCAATGTTTTGTTTTGAAAACTCGGACTGCTTCGTGCAAGACAACAAAGGCCCTAGCGTCTCGTAACCTGGTATAATTGTAATTGCATAGTAAACAGCTGGTTTGCAGAGTCATGTTTGTTGTAAACTTTCTGATTCTATTTGTTTGTATCTTATGAGTTTGCACTATCACTTATGATACACTTTACATAAAATGTTAATAATATCAGTTGAGTCTGTCATATTTATTTCAAAGTTCTATGAATTCCAAAACTCTGCTTAGGGTCAACTCGGAAAGAAGGATGCCCATGATTTCCAACATTTGTAAGATATACTCCACGCCCATAATCCAAAAATGTCTTCTCAGAGGGGGCAGATAAAGCATCTCTCAGACGAAACATCCTTTATGGCCAAGGAAAGGTTTTGTAAGTATAGGTATGTCAAACTGTAGCTGAGCTGGGATTAGAATACACGAGTTTATACCTTTGTGACCTTGCTCACAACATCCTTGAAATGTTGGATCATAGGGAGGACTACTCCCTGGCATAGACAAAAGCTTATTTGTCATTTTGAGTATTCAATATTGTGACGCCGGGGCACTGCGCAAAACAACGAACGGTCGGGGCTAAACTACTTCACACCACGTACCACGTCGACGAGCAAACAATGGCGCCCTAGGTCAAGCATGCCCACACCATTCACGAGAGAAAACACCTGACTAACAAGAACCAAGCGACAACAACAAAGAGTTTTCTAGGCCTTGGTGAACTGTACGGCAGCAGGCGTGTTTCTGGAAGTCGAGAAAGGTCTATGGTAAATTATACTCGCTATATAAGGAGGTGAAGAAACAGTAGAAGACAGAATTACAGACACGAATCGGCCAATGTGTCATTAAGCGCGAGATAACTGTGTGTATGTGGTACGATCGTCGCGAAATGTACGTCGCATGGAAGTGAAGAAGATTTAACTGGTGTTGAGTGACTGTATCGTCGGAGTTGGTGTATGAGACAGAGAAAGTGAAGAGAGACAGTGAAAGGACTGAGTCAAGACTGCGAAAAGTAAACAGTTTGAGTTGTAATATCACGAAACACTGTTGACTGTACTAACGTAAGTAGAAGAAAACTGTGCATTTGTGAAAAGTTTAGAAGACAATAAAGTGATAGAAAAGTAACTAGACTGGACTTTTGTAATTTTTTCAAAGTACTTAGTTCGTTCCCCAACTGGTAGAGTTACCTAAGTAAGGTTTCCTCCACAGTATTTCAGGAATCAGGGTAGGCAAATACAGCTCATATTTGGCTGTGCTTTCGGCTCATTTACTTACTTCGCGTCTGTATTCGTCGGAAAGACAATGATAATTTATATAATTATCATCAGAATTATATAAATGACCTAGTGCCTAAGGCTGAAAGTTCTTTCTGAAATAGTTGCTTTAAAAATATGCAAAATATCACCTTCTTTGTCACTTCAAGAGAGGTACAACAAAATAGACCAAAGCATAAAACATCGAACCCATGTCCTGCTAACACTGTTGATGGCATAATATGGTTGCTGATAAAGAACTCATATGGCTGCATATTCACCCCAGCACTTATGCAATCCGCTGCAGACCCAAAGGCGACGCTAAGCCAATTACACATGCATGCTGTGGCACTTTTATCCATGAGGAACGAGGGCGAGCAGAATCACAGCAATTACCGTAATGTCGAGTAATCAGAGTGCGGAGAACAATGCAGAGATACCAACTTGCCCAGCGTCGGGTGAGTAGGGTGGATGAATACCACTGAGCGGATTATAATGGCTGCGAAACAATGGGGCCGGCTACTCCACCGCTGTTTGTATTAGTTTCTGACGCCATTAAAAGATAGCAGCACTAGAGCGGGGAATTAGGCCTTTAATAAAGTGAACGTTCTCATTGTTGAGGCATTGCCGGGAATTAAGAAGCAAAGTGCTGAATGCGAAAATTTAAAAGGCTTCTATGATGGGGCGTTGCACGGCTGAATTATTAATGAGTGAAGGACACATGCTTCATTTAAGTTTAGTTAGCCTTTGTCTTCTTAATGCGGGATCTAATGAAGAAAAAGGACAACTTTCCTTTTAACAACGAAAGTAACGAATGTGCGAGTAGTGGACAGCTGTTTAGTAGGCATTAGTACCCCGGGTTCTATATGTGGCGCCCTACTGCTTCACAGGTCATTTTAGCAACCTTCTCACCGGCGCGTACATAGCAGGGAGGGATGTGTGCCTGTGTGGAGCATTCTGTGTTTGTGCTTCGAACAAGCAGTGGCGTGTGCTAGAAAGCCTATGACTACATTTTCAGGTGAAAATGACTTTTTTGGTTTATGAATTATATTTTATAAAGCGGCGTAGACCGTTCGTCTGCCACCTAGGCGACCCGGGTTCGATCCTGGGTATGCGGTATTCGTGGTGGACGAAGTGGCGTCTGGGCGGGTTTACTCCGAGTTTTCCAGTTTCTCCCGCCACTCATTCCACCAATTGCTCCATCATCACCTTTCCAGTCATTCATCTCGCCTGCATTTCATCTGACTCTCTTACCTGATGCTTGGCTGGCACCCACTTCCAGGTTGTCACTCTGTCCGGCCCCAAGTTTCCTCTACTCCGCGACAGGCGTCTGAGCCTAGACACTGGTTTGTAGGTCCTAGGGAGTGTAAGTCCTACATAAGGGGAAGGCAATCAGGAAAAGAATAATAATTATATCTTATACATGTTTTTGTAGACATCGGTATATCATTTTGATCAAATATTTTCCTCAACCTGCCAACCTGCCATGTTTACTCGTAAGTCACCTGGCGCTTCGTTTTAACCACACTGGGGTGCGCCACAGTGCATTTTTCCTCTCAGGTTTACATTTCGTATGAAATTTATTCTTTACATTTCAGTTTTGCTCTGATTTGTATATAAATTTGTATATATATTTGTATATATATTTGTGTTATCTAAGGATCCAAATATGCACTTGAGATTGTTATAGTCATTGGCTCATAAAAAATAATGTATCCTGATAAGAAAAGGAATGTTAAGATGAACAACTTCATGAAGCGAAAATATATTTCAACCAATAAAATATTTTATTTTCATTTTACATAAGTATAAAAAATACAGCTGGAACCTGTAGTTCTCTGAGAAATCTGAAGGCAGTTTTTAAAAAATATATTTTCTCCTAAGCTAAAAGTACTTACTTCTATTATCTGAGAAACTGTTTGAGCTAGAACATTGAGCTTTTACAGAGCCATTTCTTTATTTGTTCATATCAAGTAAACCAATGTTCGTGTACACCGATGTAAAAGTGAAAAAGTTGTAAATTTCAGCCCCAGCGGCCCTTAAACACTGATGTCATATATGAAAATATTGCGGAGGTTAATGGGGGAATAATTTTGGACATGTCGGAAGCTAGTTTCGCATTTGAAAGCATTGCTCGAAGTTATATACTCAGATGCGAATAATCTTGAACTGTGCACGTAAAACAGAACGCCACTGCCACTGCATGCATGAGAAGGTAAAGAGATAAAGAAATATTGAATGGTCATGAAAATATATTAGTTGTTCTGTTAAAGGTGAAGCACTATCTTGTAAAGCTAAGCTTGCATATGTAGCCATTTTAAAGGTTCTAAAAAAAGTATTACACTTTTTTTGTGGAGACTCTTCCTCATTGTTATACATACGCTACCTGTGAAGGTCAGTAGAATGTCTCCCGAACTGCGGGGACGGCATAATTGGGAGTATGCAAGCGCATGTAATTTTATAGTTCGGCCGAAAATCGGTTTTCCAGTTCCTTACAAAGCGACCGCTTTATTTATTTATTTGTCAGACTACCGCAAAATTGGAATCAAAAAAGCCGAACTGGAAACGCAAAGAACGGCTCAACTATACTACAGGTGTCACTTCATAAGTTCGTAATATTCTACCAGAGCTTTGTTAATTAAATGTTTCACCACTATTAATATTATTGGCCGAATGCAGTGTTCTAGTTAAACAAATTCTTCAGCGAACTTCACCTTGCTGCGGCAAGAATCTGACCACGGTAATCATCACGCAATGGTGAACCAAAGTACGCAGTTTAGCTGACCATGATAGCTGGCACTCAACTTGATCGGGCGCACCGCTAATTGCAAGTAAACTCTATTGAACGCACCCGATATACACTGTGTCGCCTCCCTTTTAATTGCACTATTACTTATCTGGAGCACATACATGTACTAGTTCAGCGTCCAATGGAGGAAACTAAAAATTGTTTCAAATTTCTCTAAACGTGGAGCAGACATGTTATTCGATTTAATATTGTCACCGCGCCCGCAGCATCTGATTGCCGCACTGGGGAGGGGGGACCCAGCCAGTCGCCTACCTGGCCTAACGACCAGCCTTGAGGAGGGAGCAGTGTCATCCATCGCATTATTGTCGGCACTACCGCAAAAGAGAGAAAGGGATAGAGACTTCTGGAATTCTCTGCTTTGTATTTCACTGCAATAATAGCTGAACCTTCCTGAAGATTCCAGAATAGTGCCTGGGAGATATAAATAGCGGTAAAGTGTGAGAAGGAGTAGTTCTTGTGTTACGAATTCGGAGCCGTGCTGTTGGTGAATCGGTAAAGACTTTCTTGCTGTTGCAACGAGTGTACAAAGTTACTGTTTACGGAAATAAAAGCGTTTCTTTATCTCGAAAGTCACACTGGTGTCAGAAGTGGGATTAGACGATGGAGGCTACATTGGTGAGCTTTTTACAAGAGCTGAAAGCAGAGATGAAGACGGCAAACGACAACCTCGCTGCCGAGCTGAAAGAGATGAAGACGGAGCTATCGGCGAAGATTGACGGAGGACTCGTCGTCGTGACGGAAGGCGCGAAAGTACTCGGCGAACTGGTTGATGTGAGGGAAGACGTGGAACAACTCGGCGAACTGATTGGTGTGACGGAAGACGTGGAAGAACTCGGCGAAAAGGTGGAAGACCTCTGCCAGCATGTGGACGTCGTGGAGGACGACGGGGAACGTCTTGGCGCCCTGGTAGTAAGAGTTGACGAGAGCGTCAAAGTACTGGATGCCAGGGGCAGACGGAATAGCGCGGACCCGGGGAGGGAGCACCTAGTGGCCGAAGCGACAGTTGCGCCCGTTTCAGATAACGAAAGTGTACGTCTCGGGGAAGACAAAGGGGCAGTTCAGGGACGACGTCGAGGATCCCCTGGAGGAGTGTGTCGGGTACGTAACCAACCAGGATATGACGTGGAGGACGATCAGCAGGGAAGCGCACAAGCAAACGAGCAACACGCGAGAACCGACTTGGCGTGGGACATGGGGGGACCGTCGGAGCCATCCAATCAGCTGACGCATAGTGCCGTGAACGGAAGAATGGCGGACATCGTCGTGGACGGCAGGATACAGGAGAGGCCGTGCCGAGCACGAGTGAACACGAGTGCAGCGGTGGTCGTGACTCGCGCGGATGTGGCGGGGGTTGTTGCCGGACCCATCGGAAGCAGGGTGACTGCGAAGGTGCGCCAGAGAGGTCGGCGGACATGGTACTCAGTGAGCTGTTTCCAAGTGCGCAGGATGGCCCTTCAACACACCAGGAAGAAGGGCAACTGGACGAGGGACCGCCAAGACCGGCGGTACTGTTGCAGAATTTCGAAGCAGGATGGCATACATCGTCCTACCCGGACCAAGGGACACTATCCAACAGCGATACCTAGGATCGTGCCTCCTGGAGAAGAGGTCCGATGGGTTAGTCCACCGGTGCGCAAGGGAGATGCCGCAGTGCAAGGCTGGTCGGGACGACCAACTCTGAGGAGGGAGCAGTGTCACCGCGCCCGCCGCATCTGATTGCCGCACTGGGGAGGGGGGACCCAGCCAGTCGCCTACCTGGCCTAACGACCAGCCTTGAGGAGGGAGCAGTGTCGCCCATCGCATTATTGTCGGCACTACCGCAAAAGAGAGAAAGGTATAGAGACTTCTGGAATTCTCTGCTTTGTATTTCACCGCAATAATAGCTGAATTTTCCTGAAGATTCCAGAATAGTGCCTGGGAGATATAAATAGCGGTAAAGTGTGAGAAGGAGTAGTTCTTGTGTTACGAATTCGGAGCCGTGCTGTTGGTGAATCAGTAAAGACTTTCTTGCTGTTGCAACGAGTGTACAAAGTTACAGTGTTTCTTTATCTCGACTACATCTGTCTTCTTTACTTTACACCTACGAAAGTCACAATATGCTATTTTGAACAAAAGGTCCAACATTACTTAAAGATGATTGCAAGGAAAAGCTAACCTTAGATGGAATAGAGAAATATGCTCAATTTTATGCGTTTTTATCTTCCGTTTTTTCCATTGGTGTAAGTTCCATTTAGCTTTGTCAACATTCGCCTTCTGAAAAAGAGAATATATGCCATGCCAACAAAAAGATGACATATTGACCGTAACTTTTAAGTGCATTCTTTATTTTGGAAGGTAGGAGCTCCCCAGACAGCAAAAACGACAGCGCTCTAGTGGCCCCAATTGAGGGGAGGGGGGAACCCAGAATTATATATATATATATATATATATATATATATATGTATAAAATCATTATGTATATTTCAGATAATCTTATAGACACTGAAACATTAAGAAACTGTTCTTTAAATCATTTTAATGAAAACTGAAGTATATATAATATATTGAAACGTTATTTAACATACTTAATCACCATTATCCCCTAATGTTGTAATTATAGAGAATCTAAGACGGCCAAGCAACTACACAACAGCGGGTTAATTTATGTTCAAACAAATCATTCTTTATTAAGATTTGACATATCATGGGATTTTCACTGAAAGTAAAAGAATACAAATTTTATGGCTTAGGAGGTGTCTGATTTATCTGATGAGTTGAAACCAAATAAAAATGTAACTCAGTCCAGGTACAAAAAATTATGAAGAATGACACAGGAAGTATGTAGACTAAGGCTAAATCCAAAATCTACGAGTTAAGAAAAATTATCTTAATGTATTCCCTATCCAAAAAGATGTACACACACATCCACAAGACAATTGGCAAGATATAATGTAAGTCAAGCATTTGTTTACAAAATTTATGTATGGGTAGGTTTGGTTGACCGCCTCCGTAGTGCAGTTGGTAGTACGCTTGCCTCTGGCTTGGAGGACCCGGGTTTGATCCCCGGTACCAGCATAGGGATTTTCCTCCCACTGGGAAGTCTGACACGAGGTGCACCCAGCCTCGTAAGTCCCGAGGGCACCAATTGAGAAGCTACTTGATGGAGAAGTAGCGGCCCCAGGTCGTGAAGGCCACATAACTGGCCAGGAGGACTCGGGGCTCTGACCACGTCCCACCCTCCAGTACTCTACCCCACCAATGACGCCTGTAGTGGGCAGAGGTGGAGGACGCAGTGGCTGGGCGGCAAGCCTTGACCCTGTTGCGCTAGGGGTGTAGTAGATTTGTTTGATAATATAATTGGACCATTTTTGTGGAGCGAAACTTAAATTTCGATATTTATCCCCACTGTTGCGAAACAGCATCATTTCAATTTGACAAGATCTGTTTCCAGAAGAGAATGAAGAAATGTGTTATCAACAACATGGTATCTCAGCACATTTTAGAAGACATGTGACTGACCTCCTGAATGAAACGTTTTCTGTAGATGGATTGGAACAAGAAGACCTATCGAATGTCCACGCAGATCTCCAGATCTCAGTCCATTAGATTTTTCTTTGTGGGCTACATTAAATTCAAACTGCACCGCAACAGACTAAACAATTCGTTACATGTAAAGCAAAACATCCTGACTCTCTCCCGCGGTAAATTTTTCCCCCTCCGTAGTAATAATTGTAAATGTGCCGATTTCCTCCACGCGAAAAAGGAATTGTTGGAATTAAATATTTCGATTCCCTCCTGTAACTCGATTTTGACCTTAGTTTTGTGTTGGTAAAACTACTAAGTAAGTCGATAGCAAATACACTAATCGATTTGGTCATTTAGAATGTAATTGTTCATTCAATATAGTCCTGCATTGGAGTTAGACGGATGTGTGTAGATGGCAAGCGTGCAAAATATCATAAGTGAAAGTGAAAGGGGTAAGGAATTGATTCTGCTGGGTGACTATAAATTTATGAGCCGATGAATATGTGTATATGATTAATTGATTAATGAAAATGATTTTTAAGCATACCAAAGGTATTGACTGGCTATTTCGGTTAATATCCAAAGTCTATGTAAAGTATGACAGAAAATTGTGCGGTTAAGCTATAGAGGAAATAGGGCTACGCTTTATTTGATTATTTTTGCGAGGGAATCAGAATCTCATTTTTGAGAGGGAAACGGTCGCATCCTGATTAGTGTAAACGGTGCTACACAATTGCCGGGACACTCTGACACACTGTTTGGCACTGAATGAGGTTTACTTTGAGCATTTGTTGTGAAATTAAGGACATCAACAAATGAATAATTTTTAAATTTTGAGGGTTATTTAACAAAAGTACTAATAAAAGAATTATATGAATAAAATATAAGTAAAGCAAAGCAAGGGTTATTGTGCCATAATTATAAAAATAAAACCGATATTCATACACAGAATCCTGAGCAGAGTCCAAAAATGTAATAATACTTCAGTTCAGCTAACGAATTTCAAAATACTATCAGTGGCGTTGTTTAGTTGCTGCATTTCTATTAGTCACCGTAGATGGCGGGAGGCTGTTTTTCTTTTCTTTTTCGTTTTCTTCTTGTGTGTGTGTGTGTGTGTGTGTGTGTGTGTGTGTGTGTGTGTGTGTGTGTGTGTGTGTGTGTGTGTGTGTGTGTGTGTGTGTGTGTGTGTGTGTGTTTGTCTCGGCTAAGCCTGACTCGGAAAGTTCTGTTCTGTTAGGGTTAGCACACACATCTCTGAGTTATATATGTAGCTTTATGGCTATATAAGCCGATTATTTAAAATAAGGAAAAGGCACTGCTGAGTGCTTCTTCATCCGCGGTGCCCGTTGACATTATTCTATAAACAGATATTTTGACACTAAGAGTTGCTTTTCGTGGAACCATAGACATATTTTATATTTATTAGCTGTGTCGTAGTGATTTTCTTCCTCCCTGGTCATTTCATTATCTATGCATGTAGTTAGACGAATCAAGCAGGATGGGTCAGGCGGTAGTGTCTGTGGACCCCATTTGGGGGGTCGTGCTGGTGGACCTTATTGACCCACGGTTTTTTTCGGGATTTACCTGGGATGTAAGGCGAATACTGAGAACGATAGCTTACATCCATTAAGAATAAATATAATAATAAATGCAAAGCCAATAGAACAAGTGAACTAGATCAGTTATTTGGAATGCATGATCACAAATAAAACTCCCAAAATTCCAACAACTAATAGGGACAATAAAAAGAACTATATAAAAATAAGAACGGAGATCATACTGAAGTTTTATAAAGTAATGTCCATGCCAATATTGTTATACGGTAAGACCAGTTGCAGGATATAACTTACTGGACCATAGACGTAATGGCGATATCAGGGAGGAGTTGTTGTTGTAGTGTTTAACGCCCGCTTTTACTACTACGGCACCGCAGGCGGTGACACTGATGATACATGGAATGAAGATGGAGCACCGGTGGAATGAGATGGCGGGGGAAACCGGAGCACCCGGAGAAAACCCGACCTGACGCCGCTTCGTCCACCACGAATACCACTTGCGGGTCCCTGGGATCGAACCCGGGCCGCCTAGGTAGTAGGCGAGCGCGCTAACCGCTCGGCCACGGCGCCGCCATCAGGGAGGAGCTGAATATATTCTTTATTATGGAAATAATACAAAAAATACGAACGCATGGCATGATTGTGTTCTTAGAATGGAGACAATTCGCTTACCCAATATATTATATAATTATAAACCACAAGGAAGAAGAAGCATAGGTTGACCAGGAAGACGATGGCACGACCAGTTCAATTAATGTGTGGAGCGGAACAGGCCAAATGGCCTAAATCGTATTGTTCATGATGAGGATTAATACTCACATACAGGTCGAGGTCCTAAGTTCCCTTCCGAACCCTTTTAGAGTCATAGAAGTGAGATGGTGTTTCATTGTGTTAATTCTAGTGTTCCCTGTTAAGCATTGTTCAAATTATTAGGTTTCCGTAGTCTATGTAAATTCTAATGTGACAGGCACTTAATAACGCTGTTGACCGCTTTAATACTTGTCAAGTGTTGCTGAAAAGCTACAGTGATCGAGTTCAATGGGTCGAGGTTGTTATGTATTGAAGTTAAGATAATTTGCTCAATGTTCGCTCTGCAATAGTTATGTGATTCTTGTTACGTCATGTTTCTCAATCTTAATGAGCATTCATATTATTATTCTGTTAATAAAACGATGGTGCGTATTTCCCTATGACAAACATTTGCTAATTATACCTGAATTTCGTTTTATCAACAAATGTTTGGTGGGCAATTCTTCATATCTAATACTGAACTTGTCGCCACCTCACTTCTAGGCCCGTTTACTTGCTGGTTTAGGTACCTCTTCTATTTCATCTGTACATAGACACACACGACACCTAGGACCTTTTTCTGTAAATGCTTTTTTAGAATTTATGTGCCCTCAAAACCTGCATTTGGAGTGAAATTCTCGAACCGAGCTTTGGATAGAATACCTATCATACTTCTTTCACTTACGTAGTAAACAAATTAAAAAAAAACCGCCAGAGGTGATCTTCATTTTCTTTTCTGTCATTTTCCTTGGGTCTGGTCTAAATTCATTCACTTTTTTATTTAAAATTACTTTTATTGCTTTTAATTTAATGTTATAGAAAGGTGTTAACTTTAATCGCACAGTCTTATTTTTAACAAAACTCATTTTTGGAAGTCTTGTAATGTTTTACTTCATTCATAGAATGAAATAATATTTTAATTCAATTATGTAGAACTTCGGCTAAACCATGAATGTTTACATTTTAAATCTTATACCTTCTCTCTTTAGCTTAAAGATAATATTCACCTTAAGGAACCCAAAAATCTCCTGGTTTACAGTAAAATTAAATATTGGTAAATTTTAATATTGTGACGCCGGACTCGGCGCAAAATAAAGGGCTGTTGGGGTCAAGCTACTTCATTCCACATACCAGGCCAGCGAGAAGACAAAAACGTTCAAGGTCAGGCTGCCTCGCACGATTGTTTGAGTGCTCGTGACTGACAACAATCAGAGCGATAAAACCTAAAGGGTTTTCTCTAGAGCTTTCGAGAAATATCTTATCGCCAGTGTTTGAAGGAATTCATGAAAGGTCCGTGTGACGTCATCCCATCTATATAAGGAGGTGAGGAAACAGGGAGAAAGCAACAGTTACAGACATAAGTTGTGTTCAAGTGAAGAAGATTTAACGAGCGTCGAGTGATTGTATCGTCAGAGTTAGTGTATGAGAGACAGAGAAAATGACGAAAGACAGTGAAAGGATTGAGTCAGGGCTACGAAAAGAAAATAGTTTAGAACTGTAATGTCAGGAAATAGTGTAGACTGTATTAATGTCGAGAACAGAACTGTGTGTTTGTGCAAAAGTTTAGAAGGAAAATAAAGTGATTGAAAAGTACCTGTTCTGATTTTGTCATTTGTCACATTTCACCCTATAAGAATGGGAAGGAAGCGTCTTCATTGATGTAAGGATTGCCAACATTTGCTTAGTGAATTCTGAGAGCACCCTGGTCAAGCACACTTATACAAAGAAATGATGTCTCTTAATATGATGATGTGAGGATGAGTAAATAAGAGTAAACTGGATGTCAAAATATAAATTCGATGGTAATTAGAGAAAGTAGGGGATAGTAAGGAACAAGATTGAGAACATTATAATGGAATAGACGAGTCACATAATGAATTTTGGGGTTTTTCATTTCACGCAATAAGGTTCCATTAGGCAACGATGATGTCACAATGCGTCCATTTCATGCCATTCCCAGGAGTCGAGAATAAACAAAATCCCAGAAGCAGGAAATTAATTTACGTAAAGTAATTGCATCGCTCAGTATGTGATTGAATGGCTGATATCTGTTATGTATCCATTCTGTTTTGTTTATAAAAAGCGAGAGAAAAAACGAGCTTTTGTGTTTTCGGGCTTATTTTACAGTTACGGGAAAACAAATTGTATAGAATTGGTTACACTAATCAGTGTTTTATGGACGGCGGTTTGTTTCACAAACTGTCTCATTCTCGTTTATTTTTGGAATTCATTGCCTGTTGGAAAGATTGAACTGGATGGATGAATGCGGCCGATATTCTGTACTCTATATCGCTTCCACGTGTCGGAGCTTTAACAATTTTGTGACACTACTCTATGTTGCTTTGTAACGCTCACGCACATCAGGTTTTTGGAATAGGTAAATAACTAATAAAATAAACGATGAAATGTTTTATGCAGATGCTGGCGTTTAATAATAAAATATGTACTAATGTTGTTATGTACAAATGAATGTTTAAAATCAACAACCCCAGTTAAACCTAAATAGATATATTAATATTATAACTAACATACATGTAATCCTTCGGACTGAGGCATGGCACACACACACACATACACACACACATACACACACACACACACACACACACACACACACACACACACACACACACACACCAGATACCCAAGTGATACGTCTTTCACGTAAATAGATCTTCCTTCCCGCATTAAAACAGTTGCAAACACAACGGGAAAATTCCAATGAAACGGACGACAGTGGCGAGCAAACTTTGTTCTGATTATTATCAGCGAAGACTAACGACGAGAGTTGGTTCCCAGGCACTACAGTGTTTAGTCCGTGGTAACAGACAATGAAAATATAAGCAACCGAAGAGTTATTTGATTGTTTTCCACTTTTAGAGACCTTATTTTCCAGGGAATAAACTCACTCTTGTTTAGGATTCTATTGTCTAACATTACCGATTACAAGCTGTAAGGTACCATAACAAAATCCATACAGACACAAGGGCACATTTATTTTATTATGCGCCAAGCCCGTCACAGTATTGTTGGTACAGAACAGTTATGCAACACTAAGCGCCGAACGGCAGAGCTGACTCCTTGGGCTCGTTAGATTGTTATTGTATGGCTTCTGTCACTTATTAAGGATCTTGTTAGATTGTGAGCACAGAGTTAAAATATTTGTGTTTCTGAGATCAGATATTACCATTTTAAGGTAAATCAAGATAATTAAAAGTGAGCCAGTTGAGTTTGATTAGCGTGACTCAGGTAGACGTACGAGCTTTTGTGAGATTATTTTGTAAAAGAAAAAGAGTGCGCAGAGAAACCAATATGAGCGTAAAGAGGCCTGCTTTTTAAAAGTCTATCATTTTTGAGGCAGTATTTTGTCTAAGACTTCTGAAATTATTCCAACTATAGAAATAGAGGCAATAGAAAGCCCCCTGAAATGATTCTGTGAGAAAGGCAGCGTAGGCTGACTTCTTTTGTTAAATATTCAACAGCCAAGAAAAAGAATGGACGTTGATCTATAGTTTAAGGACGGAAAATGTTAAATCTACATTGTGAAGTGAAAGGAATTGTGATGTTCATGTGATACTCATAAATGAAACTGTTTTGCAATTGATGTTAATTGAAATCAATTATTTGCTGTGAGTTTTGTAAGTAACATTGACTTTCTACGATTATTAGTTGTGCCAAGTCATCTGTCATTAGCGACGAAGTCCGCTATTGTTTAGCGAAGAATTCTGTAAAGCGATTGATATGAAACTGGCAATTTCTGAGTGCAAATAAAGTGTTTAAGGTATTCTCGGAAGTAATCTTGATTCTTTCATCAATATAACACATCCGTATTACCCATTTGATTAAAATATAAGAATCTTCAAGCTCTCCGACTGATGGTAGCACGCTCGGAACTAAAAATATGCTAAGACTTTCATATATAGATTTATGAGAATTCAGCATATTAGATTTTTCTCCTTTTGACCCATCCATTTGATAGCGGTGTCGTAACTTAATCAGATTCGCCCAAGTGGGCTTTAATACATTAGAACCCCGCTTAACCGAACCGAAAACGACAGAGCTATTCCGGGTAATCGATGATAGCGACTTTAGGTAGTAAAAGGAAGAATATAATTCCACTCATATTGATGTATTTTGGCAAAATGACAAAATCCCGTCCAAATAGTTTCCCCCTTTATGTTTCTTCTAAACTTTTGCACAAATACACATTTCTCTTCTTCTGACGTTAACACAATCTGTCTTTCGTGATATTACAACTCCCAACTGTTTTGTTCTCGTAGCCTTGACTCAGTCCTTTCACTGTCTTTCTTCACTTGCTCTATCTCTCTTACATTGATTCCAACAATACAATCACTCGACACTCATTAAAACTTCTTCACTTCGATGTGACGTACGTTACACACATAGGTGTGTATCTCGCATTCACTGTCACACTTGACCGACTCATGTCTGTAACTACTCTGCTATTTCCTCGACTTATATAGCGGACCTTTCACGAATTTCTCCAAAGATGTCGGCTGCCGGAAACTTCTCAAATCATCTGGAGAAAACCCCTTTTGGTTCTGCCACTCTGATTGTTGTCACGTGTTTGCTTACGTGAGTGGTGTAGGGAAACTTGACCTGAGTGCCTTTGATACGCGCCGCGCCCATTATTGTTAGTCACGTATATACAAACAGTCGCGCAAAGCAGCCTGACCTGGGGCGCCTTTATTTGTTTGCCGGCCTGTATGTGGTGGTACGTAGCTTAAAGCAGAATGAAACACAAAGATGAATATTTCATCACATGTCAGTTTATTCGTCGTCAAGGACAGATGGCAATGCAGGAAGTTTTTCTGTCCCGAGGTGAGTGGTTCTCATGTTATTCACAGTTGTTGACATAACTCAGATATTACACTGAACTCAGACGTTTAGATGTTTTAAATGACAAAGAAGATTCTCGCGTTAATACCAAATAAGTGATAAACAGCGGTCCAACATCGCTTTGAAAATGAGTGAACGTAGTATCCTCATTTTTCCTTATAGTAAGAATAGCTTCAAGTTGTAATAAACTTACTTTTTAATAAGTATGTTCTATTCATAATCGTTCCCTTAAAATGAAAGGAACATAAACAAGTTCTGGGGTAGGCAAAAAAACTTTTCTTTTGCAAAATTCTACCCATATTCTATATCTTTTCGGAGATTTATCTCTGTTTGGAAACGAGTGAAAATGAATTCTCTCTTATGTTCCGCCTCTCACATTGCAGCCACATGCACAACATTGAGGCGTTTTATTTTTCACAATATTACGCTGTTTGTATAATACTAAACTGACTCAGTAACATTCCCATAAAGAACACTGCCCTTGAACTTCAATAGCAACAAGAACGATTTATGAAAACGTATTAGTCCACATGGAGCAGTAAGCAAGTTTTGAATTTCCATCTACCTGCAGCACGCGGATGGAGATGATGACGTGTAAGGTGTTTAGTATTTCGCTTGCACAGCGATAAGGTATCGCTTAGGAAGAAAACAATCTTAGAAGTGTGTTTTAAAGGCCATAACCTGCATTTAGGAATAAACATGATTTTTGTGTTTCGCTCCCCTTTAAGGTGTGATTCCCAAGCGATGTGGCGTTCAAACGTCTGAGCACGGAATTGGCTATGAAGGCTACACCTGAGAATTGCGTGATTCCCTAGGAAGTGCGACGATTAGAAGATCGGCGTGTCAGTAAATCTGTAGAACGTGTAGAAAATGGGACATTTCTCACAAAATGTCAACAACAGAGTTTCAGGAAGACGGCGATATTATTTAATAATTGTTGCTAACAGACAGAAGTACTACAAAGCAGAAAGTTAATTCACTGTTTACAACGAGGGCACTTTAAGGTTTTATCACATTATTAATATATATCTAAATAATTAATGACGAATTAAAATGTAGGCAATGCTCCCGACTGAATGTGAATCAGCTCAATTATTTCCCAAGTATGATTGAAGTAGAAGTGAAAGGTAGATCATGCAGTGGATTTAGGAAACCAATAATGCCTGCTGAAAAACCTACAGTAACTTCTAGGGGACTTTTAAACCATTGTAAATGTATAAATTATAGATAATGCAATGTTTATTTATAACACAGACGTAAATAACTACGTGATTGTGCGGAAAGTGTGCTTAGACACTAATGCTTATTTTCTTAATTTCTTTCCTGTTCTTGTTGTTATTATTGTTCTTTATGTTATTAATTAAATACTGGTAAATACTGGGCTATAAATACTATTTTGAACATACATAAGAAGGAAAACGTGTCTAGGTTTCGAAGCATATAGACGATTATAAATCAGTATATCGTTATAACACAGAGAATTTTGCATTCTTGATTAACCATTTCTTGGGAGAATATGGGGAAACGAGAGATCGTACATTTAGCAATGAGCTAGAATTGTCGGCTTGTTTCACAATCTTCTCAACAATTAACACAACTACTATAGCAAATGGCATCCTAATTTTAATTGGGTGTTCAAGATGCTCACCATTTAACTCTTCCCATACAACCAAACATTTTGTATCAACAAATTAAACTCTTTATGCAGAAATAAGTTAACTACTTGGTAAAAAATTAAAAATAGTATGTTGCTATTTAAAATTGTGGATGACGTCGCACTCTGTATAATAACTAAAACGTTTTCTTCTTTTTGATATAATGTTGTTTCAAAATATTTAGCCTGCTTTGCATGTACTTTACCTTTATTCTTGTCCCTAGCGTTTCTTATAATTGGATGTGTACTTTTTTTCCCCGTTTTACTTTTTATCGCAAGCGCACCACAATGGAAGCATTTGAATGCGATCTTTGCAAGATATAACAATGAAATGTTTGATTACATGCAATTAAATATATATTTTGGGAGCTGCCCACCGGTGCACTGAAAACTTTCAGGAGTTACCATTCAATCAAATACACGACTGTTAAACTTGTATTTTTATTTCCTATAATGCTCTTTTCAACTGTTCCTTCTATTTATTTACTGTTATGTTCCAAAACTTTTCATAATACCTTGTGGAAAAAACGAACTAACCTTAACTTTACTCTTAGGAAATTCTTTACAGTGAAAACGGTCAAAGCGATTGTGGATTCTCTTAGCCAAAATCATGGCATATTTGGCAGTATTAAAAATACGCAGTGCATAATTAACTCAATGATGACGATATGTTTATTATCTCTTGGTCATGAAGGACAATGTATTTTTAAAGCTATCACATAGCAACCGCTTTAAAACTGCTAACGGTTAAAACCTACTTATTGCCATATTTCCTTGGCATCTACAAAAAGATTAGTAATGAGTTCTACGTGTTTTTATCTCAATTAATATGAAAAATACAGAGGAAGAAGCGTCTATAAGAATGGTTTGTACATGAGTAGCCAAAGTCAAGTGAGTACAACACATTCAGTTTTTTTTCCAGTAAACTGGAAGGAGAACTAAAAAAAAAAAAAAAAAAAAAAAAAAAAAAAAAAAAAAAAAAAAAATGCTGAGATTTAGGCAGATTTCTAATTATTTGGGATTTATGGCTAATATAGGGGAAACAGCTTATCAGCAGTTCCCAAGAATTCAATATGGCCAAAATTACACTATACTGCTGTCAACATTTCACCCGTACTGCCAACTATCCACATAATAAAATCATTATTTCTAACCTCAAATATCACAGAGTTAAAGTAACGTGCTTTCAAACGATAATAATGCTTGAACATCGTTAGCATACAATAGATGAACCTACTCGCAAATCATCTTCTGCAATAACACTTGATAAAATCACTTTTGGGCACTGAATATCGTAATATAGATTTAATGCACCCTCTCTTGCGAACACAAAAAACAACAGTAACTGTAACTGTTTCTTAATGCTCTAAAACAATTCAAGAGAAAACCACGCACACAAGAGCAATACATTGACGTCCACAGATTAATTATTAATTAATTACCGTTAATTAATTAATACGGCGTCTAAACGGAATCTTGTTTTAAAATCTATCGGCTGGCTTCTCTGCAATGGATTAAAAAACAACGGCTTCTGTGGATGCAATAATACTATGGCCGTAGGTTTACCATGGTTATATTTTAGTAACAGTTAGTAACAGTTGGCTGTACTAATGGAAGCTAACAGATGGAATATCACATAACTAGACCGCGCCATAATGGGGTAAAAATGTCACAGTTGGTTTTTGGGGTATTCCAATAAGTTATTTCCTCTATAGTGCCCCACGGAATTTTTAACAAACTCTTAATAAACTCGTATAAGAGAACTAAACGAGAACGTTGAGTAAAACTCTGAGTGAAACATCGGCAGAACAGAAACACTACTTCTACGATACTGTGAAGGAAAAAGTGGAGAATTTAGAAATAAGGAAACAAGAAGATCAAGAAAAGCTTTGTACATGGTCCAAAAAGAGAAAGAGGCAGCAGAAGAAGTAGTACAGAATAAAACATAAAAAGCAACATACACCTTTTAAATCAATCAAGGGTTGCAACCTCTCAGAATTGAGGGGGAAGAGATCTACAGCTTCATGTTGATGATAGCGTCCGGGTTTTGTGGCCCCCAAGGGAGCTTCTTGCTTACATATCCCTCATTTGGCGGGCCCTGTCCCAAGTTTGTTTTCCAGAAGTTGAACATTTGCCCAGAGCCCAATCTCGAGCAGGTTGTAAAACTCCCTCTTCACGTCACGAAGTTGTGTACCTGAGTGAGATGATGGGTTCATCACTCTTGAGATACGTATCTTGCATTATAGTTGGAAGTTTGACAGCTTTAGCTTACGTGTTCAAGTACTTCTGATAGCTATAATGCGTATTATGTATGTACTCTTAGATGTAGCCAATTGGAGTTCTTGACACTCACTTCAAGTTTCCAAAACGCCGAAGAGCAGAGTTGAGTTGGGATATCTTCATAAGGTTTCACGTCCCCAAACATCACATTTTGCATTTACGATTTATTAATTACTGTTTGCAATCCAAGAAAACTATGAAGGCGAGAAGACCATGAACCAACAGAGTATAGGTCATACATTTCGCTTTTTTATATTGCTTAGGGAAAACGCCCGGAAAACTCCAGACATACCCTACATTTTTTCTTTTATCCCGGATTTGAGGGAATAGCTGAAAAAGCTTACAGATTGAGAAGTAAAACTTCTTTACCAATATCACTTAATTAAAATTGAGTTGTCAGTTTACCCTAAAAATGGCAGAAAAGAACTGCTGAAATTAATGTCGACAATTTAATTTTAGTTAAGTGAAGCTGTTGGTCTCTACTTACTTTGTGATACTGATGGCTGTGTATAATAAAACTTCTATTGTGTCGAATTTATTAAAAACTTGAGATGGATAAAAAAACAATATTTTTTATAATAGTGGAATTGCTTTTCTATTCTTGAACACTAAGCTAGTGCTGAAAACATTCTTTTTGCTCTCTCCACCAAATACATAGTAGTTAGAGAAGGTACCTGCTGCTCTCCATCCAAAAATTTGATGCCGATACTTCAATGCAAACACATTTTTGAGATCCCTAAACCCCCAAAAAGCATATTTATACAGCAGATCCACGCGTTCGTGAGTCTGTGAGCAGCATAGCTCAGAAACAAAAAATCCCTTAAATACCAAACTTTGTAATTATTATGCCAACAAACTTACTGTTTGTGTACTGCTGGTAAGTGGAGGGTCTGTGGTTCAAATCCTAGCTGAATTTTTCAGTTCCAATTCTACCGCTCAACCAAACTTTCTATTTAAGTCCAGCATCTTACAAGAATGCGACGTAAAGATTTTTAAGAAAATCCACCCAAACCAGTTACTCTTTATATAGAAAATGTTTACTTTCCCAAGAATGGCTCTAGCGATTTTGATTAACAAACATGTTTAAGATATTTGCGGTCTCTTGGCCGAGCGGTTCGCCTCCCACCAAGGTGAGCCGGATTCAATCCCTGGGACCGCATGTGGTATTTTGTGGTGGACGAAGCGGCGTCTAGGCGGGTTTTCTTCGGGTTCTCCGGTTTCACTCACCACTCATTCCACCTGCTCCATCATCACCTTTCCACTCCTGTATTTCGCCTGCATTTCATATCATCCTCTTTTCCACTCTCATACCTCGCGCTGGGCTGATTACCCGCTTCCAAGTCTTCACTTAATCCGGTCAATATGATGCTACAAGTATATGATGCTACGCACAGTGTTGTACGCCCTAGGGGTTGCCACCCTTCTACAGGAAGGAAGGTAATCAGATAAAGAAGAAGATATTTAAAACATTTTCAAGACAAATGGAACGTACATCCTGGATTTTCTGGGAACGTCTTACAAGTCCTCTCCATTTTGGATGCCTTTTGCATAACTGGTAAACCGCAAGATATAGACAAAATCTTATTACATAAAAATGTAACCTCCTTAAAACACGATTTATGTCAAACACATGTTTTATGAAGTGAGCCATTTCCGAGAAATTCCTTGTTATGTGTTTGAATTTTCCAATACTTCAAATACTTACACTTTTTTCAAATGGGAAGTCGTTATTCGTTTCTTATATGCTGGACCTGCAAAGAGAATGGAATATCAAAGCCATCATGTTTTTAGACGGTTCGTAGGCAATGAAGGTTTAGGATTACAAATTACAGAATTACATTAAAATTCTTTAAGGGTGTGCACGCCACTGATCATGTCGACTGCAGCTGTAACGTATGATGAGAAAACAAGGGGATGAATTTCGCAGCCTGTCTATTTAGCGTGATGAACATGTTGCCCCATATTTTTACTTTCTCTACTGTTAAGTAGAGGAAGTATTTTATTCCACTCAAAAATTCTATGTCGAGATTTCACCGGAAATATATGTTTTGAGACACCCTGAATCCAAAAAAAAAAAAAAAAAAAAAAAAAGCATTTTTAGAAAAAGGTCCGTGTGTGTGTATTAGTATGTGGACAGCATAACTCAAAAACGAAAAGTAGGTTAAAAACCAAAGCTGGTATTTAACTTTAATGTCTTTCAAGGATGCGACACGAAGATTTTGAAGAAAATTACCTCACCCTAAACTACCCTTTACATGGAAAATGTTTCCAAAATTATTCGAAAATTGTGATTTTCTTGAAAATAGCTCTAACGATTTTGATTAAAATGCCATATTGTGAGGCATGCCACTGTGACGTAAGAAGTCGAGAAAGTAAAAGTTTAGGGCTCAGGAACACACAATTTTTGTCAAACAATTGCTTACTCCTTTTCAATGGTACAAGCTTACAGCTAACTCAAATATATCTTCTAAGGAATATGACTGAAAGTTTGCAATGTTTTTTCTTCTTTTTCATTCTCTTGTTTTCCTCCTTATTGTAAGACCAATGCGACTAATCAGTGTAGTTTCGACAAGTCGTAGTTGAGTACTTTTTATGAATTTTAAATTACTTCTAAGCAATAGTGTGTCATGAAGAACACATAACAACTTTCATATAAGCATTGTGACAAATAACAAGTACCGTTACTTTTCCTGTCACTTTATTTCTCTTATAAAACTGAATCACAAAAACCAAATCCTCTGTTTTACTGTTAACACAATTTACAACCCGTCGTGTCTTTACAACCCGTCGTGTCTTTAAAACCCAAAGATGTTCTGTCTTACCGAAAACGTGACATAAAACCCTAATACTCTCGACTGTTCACACAAACAACTCAGGCACAACGATTTAAAACGTGTAACACTGTCTCTGACGATATACACACACAAAAACCCTCACCAACTGTACTCAACACACAGCTAAAAAGAACCAACTCAATACTCAACTTCGGAAAACTGCAACACTGCTTTGCTCACTCGCTTTTATAGTCTAGGCGAACTGCCGACGAATTGTCTGAAAAACCAACTTTTCTCGAGAAATTTCTCATAAATAAGCAAGCTGTTCCTGTGGACAGCATAACTAAAAACGCAGAGTCGGTTAAATGCTAAACTTGCTGTTTAAGCTCAGTGTCCAAGTAAAAATCTTCCACTCCGAACTATCCTTTATATTGGAAATGTCTTCAAACTTTCGACTGTCTCAAAGTTGGCTCAGTTCATAGTCGTCCTTTTTCTTATCGGGCCGCGTATTTTCATCCCTTTGAGGCAACTGCCGTCAGATATGGATAATGTGGATTTTTATTGGAGAAGAAAGCCATGTTAGTGAATTACATTAGTTGTTGAACATTAGGTTATAATTCATCATTGCGCTGCGAAAGATTCACAGTAAGTTCATTCTCCATTCGATTGTAAAAGGGTAGAGAATAATTGCATTAAAATCAAAGAAAACATCCCTCGCATAACTAGAAATGAAACCGGAACTCTAGGATGAGTGTTCCACAGACTGAGTACTCAATCAAAGAGACAACTCTTACTTTATATGTTTGTGTTGTAAATACTTTGCACTGGCGTTATCACTATTTAGTGGTATCATTTCAAGTATATTTATAATAGCTTGGCCCTTTATGTCCAAAAGGGTGCAATAAACTTAAACCAATCAATAATGTCTACGCATGCATCATCCTGTCCATTGATATATGTATATCTCAGTAAGTTGCCAATCAATTAATATTAATCAACCCATTAGTAAATCGGTGGAACATTAATATAATCAAGTAGCAAGTTGTCCAATCAGAAAATAGCCTCTTAATCAGTCGATGAGTCAACCTAATATGTCTCAAGCTTCTGTTTAGTGTTATGTTATAGCTCAGTTTGTGTTAATCCATATAGTGATTTTATGTGAACAAAGCGCTCACAATTAGCATGATTCGATTGCTAAAGAGCTGGAAAACATTATGCTGTCCGTTCAATACAAAGAGGTAATTGCGCATGCGTGACTGAACAGTCCCCCTACTCCCTGCAGGCAAACAATATACAACTTGTTCATGCACTCCCGTTAATTGAAGCGATCGATTCATACTGCATTCTGCAATATAATCCACCGGCATTGCGATAATACAACCGAGATTTTTTTCTATTATCATTTCCGAATTATCTCTCAGCTGATGCTGAAATAACTGATTTTCATTTTTAAGCAAAGAAATATGAACATATTTTTCTTATGTTCCCGGATCTTTTACTACTTATTTCATTTATTCACAGTTTAGTCCTTCCGTCGGTTTTTAGTATCAACGTTTCTACTCTCTTAACTTGCAGTCCAGTTAATATTTCGTTTTAACTTTCACTTTTGAGTTTTTAACTGTGGAAGCTTGTGAGCTTTTTCTTATTCTGCCTTTTCACGTCTTTGGCATTCCATATTTTACTGTCTAGCTTCAACTTTTTAACTTTTCATTGCTTTTAACTTTTCCAGTTTTATCTGTGAAACTTAGAAGTTTCCCACCTTCTTAGTTTTCCCATTTTAGCTTTTGACTTCGGGCACAAATGATCCCGTTGTTGACGGTCCTTGAACCCCACTCACTCACTCGCTCACTAAATCACTCACTCACTCACTCACTCACTCATTCACTCATTCATTCACTCACTCACTCACTCACTCACTCACTCACTCACTCACTCACTTACTCACTCACTCACTCACTCACGCACTCACTCACTCCATTAACTTTATCTTTGTCAGTCCTCTGCCCTTGTTCAATTTTTCTTCATTAGGCCAAAGCTTTTCATTTTTGCTCTGATCTTCATTCATTACTTGTATCATATTTAGGTTTTCGCAAAGGCTCATAGACAAGAATTTAATTTCCGTGTCAGTTTTTGCATGTTTGGTCAATTGTGGAGCATATCCCTCGGGATTATACTTTTATATCTAAATAATGATAGAAGTAAATTGGGATTTCCTGATGTTGAACCAAGCAAGTGGCGCGGGGGTAGCGTGTGGGACTGCACTTGGGAGGTCGTGGATTCAATCCCGGAGGCTGGCCTACCTGATCCTTGGGTATTTTCTGGGGGTTTTCCCGAGCCATGCGAGCGCTGGATAGGGTAAAAGGGTAGAAGCTAGAGACACACCACGCTTAAGTCGGCCTACACTGATCTATTGTGGCTACCGACCCCCAGGAGGCAAGGATGAAATGAGAGAACCGAAGGTGACATACATGGGCGCAATTAGACAGGCCACAGAGACGCGTGGAAGTCCCTAATAAGTGCTGAGATCTCTTCATTCCGGCGCCAGGCCCCACCGAACAGCCATCACATCGCAGGTCCGGTGTCGCACTGAGCGTCCCCCCCCCCCCCCGACGGAGGACCAGGACCGCCAAACGCCACCTAGCGTCGAGAACAGCAATTACACGCCATCTGCCCGGCACTGCCAACACTACACGCCTGGAAGTACACCTGTAAGATGAGAAGGAAATGGAATGAAGGGAAATTATGGAAAGGAAGCCGTGGTATGAAATAATGCATGCCAGCATTCGCCTAAGTGACATGGGGAAACCACGGAGAAACCCATATCAGAGTGCGCGGCCACGGGGATCGAATCGATGACCTCCCGAATGTGGGCCACAGACGTTACCGCCTGAGCCATTCCGCTCAGTGCTGGATAGGGTACTTTCATCCCACCGAATTTCCTCTCCTTCCACTAGGCTTCACTAATCATTTAATTTATCCTTTCATCTACTTGATAATTTCAAGGTGGAAGGCGTCAGCGTAAGTTTGTCGCAGCATGGTGTACTTGAGTAATTCCGTCCGCGCTCAGAAAGGCGGGCTTCGAATCGTGTTCTCTCTTTTCTGCGTGAACCGACGGGGGAGCGGCTGGTATTGGGGAACTTCCACCTAGGAAAATGTAGGGAACCGTGCCCTTTGCTGCACCTGCGGTCCTGTGGTCTGTCATCTTTCGCCTCATCCCCCCCTACCGGGGCCATATGTACCCCCGTGGGGGAAAAAAAAAAGTTCCTGCATGGAAGTCCAATTCGTCTAAGTCCTAAGACCTACACGACATAGCGCCTTAATTGCTCATATGGGTTAGCAATATTAAGATTTGTACCTGTTGCTTGTTGTTGCAACTACGCAGCTGTATCGCGGATAGTGTAAACAAGGCGCTGTGCCGTGTAGATCTTAAAGGAATTTGGCATTCCACACATGACTTTTTTTTCTTTTTTTCTGGTCACTGAAGCACGAAAAATCTCTATGGTCAAAACGCCGAGGTTGCCGTCCCCTCCGCGTCTGTCTTACTCCTACTCTCGATCTTGAACCCTGTGTAGTTATACTCCTTGGCGAATATTCAGTAACCTCGTAACCTCAATGAATGGTTTTCGCCGCCAATGAGTATTGTTATCTTCATGATTCTAGACGTTTTGAGGATATTACTTTGTCTGGCTAACTTGAGCGATGATAGTGTTATCGCAAGGTATACATCGATTTTGATTCTAAGAAAGGATGACACGTATTTTTTTTTTTTTTTTTGTAAATATTTATTTAAGGTCGTTTTGACAGCACGGTCTTATCACGACCATACATAGTAATACATTGTGGATATTAACTTACAATTATACATACACATATTACATTATGTTGACATTTACAGTAAAAACACATATTATTGCTATAGAATATTTTATTGAATATTTTACATAATTATGAGAGGTTGCTGACCGATGAAGGGCAGTGTTGAGCTCTAAACTAAGACCCGGCACAACAGCCCATGAAGAGCCAAGCCTTACCGCTCAGCCGCTGCGTCCCCCACCTCGGCCCATTACAGGCGTCATTGGTGGGGTGCAGTACTGGATGTGCGGTCTTCACGACCTGGGGCCGCTACTTTTCTATCAAGTATCTCCTCGGGACTAACGAGGCTGGGTGCACCCCGTGCCAGACCTCCCAGAGGAGATAAAATCCCCATGCTGGTACCAGGGATCGAACCCGGATCCTCTACGCCAGAGGCAAGCGCGCTACCAACTGCGCTACGGAGGCGATCAGTGTTGAATACCGTTTGTGTAGTAGATGAGTATTTATATAAATATAATTCCCGGCGATATTATAAATCACGGCGGATTGTTTCTGCAGGTAATTCAATTCTGTTCCGCGACTTAAGGAGAAACGACGCAACTTCGCTATAACACATCCGGACTCTTCGATCACCACACGAGAAGTAATAATTCTATCCAAGCCAAGCCGACGCTATCCTTAATAACTTCCTTTTTCTATCTAACAATTCTTCTTCCCTATTCCTAGTTGCTAACACCATGTTATACTTATTTTCTACAATTCTCAAAATATTTTGATTTAAATTCCGACCTCATGAATAAATTTCTCAGAAATCCATCCTGAGAGTCCAAGAATATCATGTTAAAACACTGCAGCTGATCTGACAATTCTCCTTTATTGAGCCAATTGCGCTGGCCTAGTTACGCGGGCGAATCCCACGAATTTGCCTATAGAATGCAGTGGTTGCTAGTTACCTACCTACCGTTCTTCACCTTGTAAACAAAAACTAGTATCCTCTATTGACAAATTGTATGCACCCTAACTTTATACAGCATCTCTGATATTACCCCTAGCAATGCCAAACCGACACTACCAACAGCGATGAGGAAGGGGGCGGGGTACTTTGTGACCACTACTGGTAACAAAATGTTTAAGCAACTTTTAAAACAAATTTATTTTAAAATTTTCATGCTTACAAAGGTGATATTTAACACTTTTTAAGTGTCTTTTTTACTTTTTTACATGAATCACATTATACCGAACGGGACAGTACTTTAAGATCACCTTGACATTTCATTGTTTCTCAAAAGCCAGCAATAAAAACTTTGAAACAATTCCGCAACTCAGTAGCAGAAACAGGATTGACAATAACTATGAACTACATGCTTTTAATAAAAAAATTAAAGGACAGAATTGAAAAAACTTACATAAAGTGGGCATAATGTAAACCCTTCCCCCTGGTAATGCTAGGGTTAATATTAGAGTGATTCCGTCTGTTGGCTTGGTTGCTTTATCAATTCTTTATGGATAATTTGTCACAGTTATAACTACTTCATTTGCTAATTCCCTTTTAAATGATAATTTATTTAATTAACCCATCATTTCGGTGTCACCAGCCTCAAACCCTGCTGAAAACTACACCTAATCCTGGATTGGATTTCAGAGAAGTCTGGAGGTTTTAATTAGTAAAATCTACCCTTTGCACCTATATGTTAGAATTTCCTTGTGCCATAGCACATAAAAAGACGAATGATATACGGAGAGCAAAGAGAAAACACTGCATTTATTGTATTCCCTGAAAGAGCTGCAAAACCTATTGTAATAATTCAGGTATGACAAAGATTTCCATTTCACTGAAAATCTACTTTCTCCCTCTGAACAACTCCTTGGAGGACTCAATGAAGAATTGTTTCCAGAAAAACGGAGGAGAAATAGCAGTAGGAGGAGAAAGAAAAAATGCATGATTTTCTGATAAGTTTCAAAAGTGGATGCTTGCAAGTGCAGAAAAATGACAACAATGAGATGTGTACATGAAAGAGCAAAAGCGTGGAAGACTGGCGTGGAAGACTGGCAAAGTCAACACCCTCGCAAATTACAAATGGTGTAGTGCAAGCTATTGCACACTTTTAGATATAAGTTACTGTCAAGAAGTCAAACGGAATATGGTGGAGTAA
Organism: Tenodera sinensis; assembly: GCA_030765045.1. Classification (NCBI taxonomy): domain Eukaryota; kingdom Metazoa; phylum Arthropoda; class Insecta; order Mantodea; family Mantidae; genus Tenodera; species Tenodera sinensis. The sequence goes on along the minus strand of CM060965.1, from coordinate 101,664,520 downwards.
AGGAAGGGTTTCTTACATAAAAAACGTCTCTGTGAGCATGGTATTGTACTAACAAAACTTGGACATCGGGAACCTATGAAGAAAAAGGACACCAGGCATAGCAAATCTGGATATGAAGTATTTGAAATGGACAGGTACAATGAAAATATTTTAGAAAGGGTCAGAGCAGGAAAAACAAGCTAAAGCTGTAGGAAGAGCAAAATTCATTCCTAGTACGTTGACGAAGAGGATCCTTGATAAGACAAACACTGGTAGAAATCTTAATTACTGTTTCACACATGTCAATTGTATATTAAGGTTGAACAGTTGGGATAAGACTGAAAAACACAATATTTGAACAGGATTTTGGTTCTCAGAGCTACTGATGTAACCTACTGAGCTTCCATGGCAATATGTCAACACGATATGATATTCTAAAATTATCTTACACATTTTTCCTAAAAACTTCGATTGAGTAGTTAACTATGAACCTAGGACATAAAACTACTTTTTGTTTGTTTTGGTAGTATTTAACGCCTGCTTTTACTACATGCCGTACCGCAGGCGGTGACTGATTATGCATGATGGAGCACCGGTGGGAAGAGACAACGGAGGAAACCGGAGAACACGGAGGAAACCCGTCCCTGCGCCGCTTTATCCACTACAAATCCCACATACGATCGCCTGAAATCGAACCCCAACCGTTTTGGTGAGAGGTGAATGGCCTAACCACTCGGCCATGGCGCAGCCAGTTAAAAATACTTACGAAGTAGAGAATCACTATTGGGGCATGTTATCTCAAAATAAATTTGAGAGCCCTGTGTAGTTTACCGGAGAATATTGGAGGAGCCAGTTGAGCACTTAATGTGGCGCCGGTCAGTTTGCACGGTAGCTCAGTTGGTTAGAGCAATGGCACGATAGGTTGAACATCCTCAATCCAGATCTACACTAGGTAATTCTATTTGTATTTTCTCTACTACGTACAGTAAGGAGAAGTATTGTATTCAATCCAAAAATTCTATGTCGACATTTCATCGGAAATATATGTTTTGAGGCCATCTGGATCCAAATATATATATATATAAAGTCCGTGTGTGTGTGTGTGTGTGTCTGTGAACAGTACAACTCACAAACCAAAGTTGGTATTTAAATTTAGTATCTTTTAAGAGACTAGATTTTCAAGAACATTTCTGCATCCTGAACTACCCTTTACATGAAAAACTTTGATTTTCTCGAAAATAGCCCTAACGATTTTAATTAAACAGCCATAATATGTTTAAGATATTTTTACGCCAAATGAAATGCATATTTTGAATTTTCTAGCTATAGTTTATGTAACACTATTTACACTTGATGACCTTTTCATAACTTGGAAACCGTAAGAGATAGACCAAACTCACTATACAAAAATGTAGATATTATCACATACACACAAGTTATGTCCAAATGAAGTTTGTTTGTGTGGCGGGGGTTATTTTTTTTAGTGAAACGTTATTCACTTTCTTATCTGTTGGCCGTGTAAAGAGAACGGCATTTCAAAGCCTTTATGTAGAGGCCAGGTTTAAAAGATTTAATATTGCTCAAAGGCTACTGTATTCCCATATTTCCCTTGCACCTAGAAGAACATTAGCAATAAGATAATTTATGACAATGTTTATCTCGATTAACAGGTTAACACAGTGGAATAAGAATTTGTGAGAATAATTAGTATAAGAGTGAAGAAAGTCATGTGAGTGCAACACATCAGATTTTTCAATCTAATTAGTTTTTGTAAGAGTGTTAGACAGAAAAGGGGAGCAGTTAAGATTCTGTCTGGGACAAACTGAAATGTCTAACTTATTTAAACAGTTTACGGCTCACACCAGCAGCGGCAACACAGCAAAGGACGGTCGGGGCCGGGCTGCCCCAAGCCACTGGCACGGCGGTTAACAAAGGATACGAGACAATGAGTTAGAGGAGTTTCGCTTACAGAGGTGATTCGGTCGGTGTGTCAGTGAGTGAGAGACAGCTGTGTTGTGTGTGTGTGCGTGTGTGTGTGTGTGTGTGCGTGCGCGCGCGTGGTACTGTCGTGAAAGATACGTCACATTAAAATGAAGACATTTTAACGAGTGTTGAGTGATCGTACCGTCGGAGCTAGTATATGAGAGACAGAGAAAGTGAAAAAAGATAGTGAAAGTACTGAATCAAGGTTACGAGAAAAAACAGTTGTGAGTTGTAATCTGGGTTCGAATTAACGGAGAGATGGGGGATTTCCCTCTCATTAAGTAATTTCCATGGCTTGTCAAATTAGAATTCCTTCCCAGCTAGGTAATTACTTTTTCTTTTTACTGTATTTACTACTACTGCTCTTTGAAAATACAAGAAGACATGGAGCAGGTTCGTTGAAGACTGTACAAGGTACAAGTGTTAGCTGTGAGTAAGCAGAAGTATCATATCGCAAATAAGCTAAACAATAAACAGGTTCATTAGTTGGGTTGGCATTCGGGGTCACAATTCCAGCAATTCTGCGCCAGCAATGACGATTGTAGCTTGCAGTATTCAGAAATCACTGTTCTATTGTTGTCAGTATGGATCAGCTCGTGACAAGAAAATGAAAAATTACAGGAAGTAACGGCTATGATGTACTCCAGTTCGAATCTCAAACTTCAAATTCAAGTAGTATTAATATTCCAGCTTCTCACGTAGAAACTGCAGAATTGGAAATGACAAATAGTGAGATTAAGTGCACTTCACAAATCGGGGGATGTATAGACAAAACTAGATTTGAAAAATGGAAAACAAATCGTTCCTGACTTTCATCAAACAGTTTTGGGAGAAATACAAAGTCATGGTGCTCTTAAAGACAGTATGATGATTTTGCTGCTGTTGCTACTTTCTAAGTATACAACACACCAATGCAACTACCACTGGTATTACTATTATTGTTGTCATAAATATAACACAAAGTTCAGTTTCACACCCCTTTGTAAGAAAGTCTGATTCGAACACTGGTTGTAATATCATGAAATACTGTAGACTGTCTTAGTTTTAGTAAAAGAGTACTGCGTAATTGTGATAGTTTTGGTGGAGGAATAAAGTGGGAAAGAAAGTAATTGAACTGGAAATTTTGTCTCTATCAGACTGGTGTCAGGAGTGGGATTTTCCATTTTATTTCATTGTGTTTAAAATGATGATCTTCAATTCGTCTTGCCTTTGTTAAATTAATTCAATTTAATTTTGAGAGCTGTTACAGCTGTAGTTGGCTTAACTAAGCAACACAGAAAGCAAATCGATTTTACTCAGGATTTCCACCACGAATCCCTATTATACTAATATACTGTTCTATTCACTGTACAACTAAGCCTACAATGGAAGCCATAGAGTTACAGAAGTTGTGGAACAGAGGCTGGGAAAACTGCTATCACTTCTAGCGGAGCGAGGGATAAAAGTGGTCCAGCTAGTCGATATGGGGACAATAGAGGCAGTCCTTTCACCTTCAGTCCGGTACATTTGACAACTTCACGGTGAGCTGGCCGTCCTGAAAGCGGTCCTGGCATGGTGCCGGAGAGATACGGTCACAATACCGCAGTTGTTCTACAGGTACCGGATTACGTTAAATCAAGCATATGAAATCTCTGCTTAATCTCTTCTTGCAGCCCTCTCTCCCACACATACACATAGCTGAGCTATGTGAAAGCTGACAGAAAAGCTCTGTTTGGTGCCACCTGGCTTTTCCAGACGCATCTGCGCCGCTCCTGACCTCTAAGATAGATACACGTTTGCCTCTATGCTGGATTTAATGCGAATCTGCAGATAATTCCTGAATAATAACGGGCGTACTTTCTTTCCAAAGCTTTCAGCTATTCTAACAAGTGTGACAAAAGTACGGAAATACCTTTTAAGGGGGAGACTTGGTTCCGAATGTTCCAAGAAAATTACATTTTTAGTTTCTTAATCGCCCAAGTTTTCGGCAGTTTTCTCTTTAATTTTATGTATATTATATAATTGTGGGCATATTATCTATACTTCAAATAGGTTTTTACGTTCTCCTCTACATATAAATAGAGGAAGTATTGTGTCCACATCAGAATTTCGAGAGTGGAAATATGTTTTGCGGCCCCCCTGAATAAAAAGAATACGTTTTAAGAAAAAAGGTTCAAGTGTGTGCATGTGTGTGTTGTGTGTGTGTGTGTGTCTGTGTGTGTGAGTGTGTGTGTCTGTGTGTGTGTCTGTGTGTGTCTGTGTGCGTAAGTGTGTGTGTCTGTGTGTGTCTGTGTGTGTGTCTGTGTGTGTGTCTGTGTGTGTGTGTGCATTTGTGTGTGTGAACCTTAAAAACGTAAAGTCGGTTAAAAACGAAAGTTGCTATTTAGGTTTAAAATCTTTCAAGAATGCGACTCGAAGATTTTGAAGAAAAATGGTTCAAGTATGTGCATGTGTGTGTTGTGTGTGTGTCTGTGCGTGTGAATGTATGTGTGTGTGTCTGTGTGTGTGTGTCTGTGTGTGTGTCTGTGTGTGTCTGTGTGTGAGTGTGTGTGTCTGTGTGTGTCTGTGTGTGTGAGTGTGTGTGTCTGTGTGTGTGTGTCTGTGTGTGTGTGCATTTGTGTGTGTGAACCTTAAAAACGAAAAGTCGGTTAAAAACGAAAGTTGCTATTTAGGTTTAATATCTTTCAAGAATGCGACTCCAAGATTTTGAAGAAAATTCCTCTAGCCTACACTATGCTTTACATGAAACATTTATTGAAAAGTTTTGCTTTCTCAAAAACGACTCTAATGATTTTGCTTAAAATGCTATATGTTTAAGGCATTTTCTGGCTATAGATCATGTAGTCCTGTTTACTCTTGATGACTTTTGCTTAGCTGGTAAACAGTAGGAGATAGACCAAATCGTACTGTACAAAACTGTAGATTACGTTAAAACACACATTATGTCTAAATGCATTTTTTGTGGAGTGAACCATTTCGTAGATATTCCTTGTTATTTGTGTGAGTCTTTTCTCAAATGGAACACTGTTATTCACTTTTTTGCTTTCTCTACTGGTAAGTAGAGGAAGTATTGTATTCCACCCAAAAATTCGATGTCAAGATTTCACCTGAAATATATGTTTTGAAACCCCCTGAATCCAAAAAAGGGCATTTTTAGAAAAAGGCATGTGTGTGTCTGTGTGTCAGTGTGCCTGTGTGTCTGTGGGCAGCATAACTCAAAAAAGAAAAGTAGGTTAAAAACCAACGTTGGTATTTAAGTTTATCTAATGTCTTTCAAGGATACGACACGAAGATTTTGAAGAAAATAGCCCCAAACTAAACTACTCTTTACATGGCAAATTTTTCGAAAATTTTGATTTTCTTGAAAATGGCTATAACGATTTTGATTAAAGTGTCATATGCCTGAAATGTTTTTATGACAAATAAAATGCATATTTTGAATTTTCTGGCTATAACCACTGTAGTCGTATTTACTCGGGACGACTTTTGCATGACTGGTAAACCGTTGAGATAGGCCAAATTATACTCTACAAAAAATGTAGATCTTACTAGATGCAGTAATATTAACCGGGCTTGTGGGCCGTGGTCTATTGGATTCCTTCTTCTTCCCAAACGTTTCATCTGCGACTACGGCAGACATCTTCAGTGGCGGCGAGGTCGAAGTTTCCTAGTGGAGATCTCAGCACCGACTGTCGGTGGGAAGAAGAAGGAACCCAATAGACCACGGCCCACAAGCCCGGTTAATATTACTGCATCTAGTATTGACACCGGCCGTGAAAGCCTTAGAACTTTAATGTAGATCTTGCTAAAATACACAATTTATGTCTCAATAAATTGTCTTTTAAGTTGAACCATTTCGGAGATATTCCTTGTTATGTGTGTGAGTTTCGGAAAACTTAAAGCTTTCGTGAAATGGAACATCGTTGTTCATTTTTTTATATGCTAAGTGTGCAAAGAGGACGGAATCTCAAAGTGTTAAAAGATTTCACTATCGCAAAAAGTCTACTGTATTCTAACATTCCCCTTGCACCTCCAAGGAAATAAGCAATAGAATAATTTGTACAAATGTTTATCTTAACACGAAGAAGATATACGAATAAGAGTTTGTAAGAATGGTTAGTGCAAGAGTAGAGAAAGTCATGTGAGTGCAACACATCAGATTGTTATATCTTAGCCTGCAAAGAGCACGGAATTTGAAAGCTTTCATATAGCGACCAGCTTTAAAAGATTTTACTATCAATGAAAGTCTATTGTATTCCCATATTTCCCTTGCACATACAAGAAAATCAGCAGTAAGGTAATTTCTCTCAAATGTTTATCTCGACTAACATGAAGAAGAGAAGGGAATATGAGTTGGTAAGAATTGTACAAGAGCAGAGAAAGTCATGTGAGTGTAACACATCAGATTGTTTTATTAAAACGCGATAACCTTTATTTAATACATAGGTATATTTTACTGCTTTTCCGTAGTATGTTTTCATTAAAGTATTAAAACCTTGAGAAAATGAAAGGTGATTCAATTATGGATTTTTATTTACTCTATATTTTTGGTGGGCAAGAGAAGCATAGAAGGGAACGTTTCCAGCTATATCTAGTTTTTGGTTAACCACTGTTTTGTTGTCTCCACGCATTGTTTTGTTTGTAGTTTGTAGAGCTTCAGAGAAATTTATGTTTAACCGTGCAGGACGACAGACCTTAACGCACGTACTGTTTGTTAACTAAACATTTATTCCGTAAACCTCGTGTGGGTAGATACAAAACGTTATACCAACAGCTAATATAAACTTTAGCTTGGTTCCAGCAGTATAGAAAAATTTCGGTCGCAAAATACATTAAAACCAACAACTAAATAAAGACGAGGTGGTATACAACGAGTATTTTATTGTTTTTTCCTGTTTAGAAATTCCATTCCTGGAAATCAAAGCGACGCTTTTTGTATTATCGTATATTCAGTAACGAATTCTGCAAAATGTTGATTTCACTTTTAGTGCACCCTGTCCTTTTAGCTGCTTGTAGGACTGTTAACACCCCGGGGAATAGTAATTTACACCACTGAGATCATCACGGAAACCTTTAGCGGCACAATAAGGAAAAAAAAAATCCAGATAGCGGCGACCAATCACAGGTTTTAAATAAAATAATTACTTCACAGGGTTTATTCCTTCTCATGGTAAGGCTATCGAGGTTTTGCTAGCAACGGCTTGGATTGAAATTTTCTGGGTAGTTTTACCCATATTTTCAGTAACATGCTAGTTGTTTAGAAACGAACGCTCAGAATAAGCACTGCCATCTACATTGGCAACTCCAATTGCTGCGCAGCTACGGCTTTGGTGTAGTTTGTGGTGGTTTTAAATTGATGTTAAATGTTTTAGAGTTGGAGTTTACTTATATCGATGGAACGCAGTGGTAGCGCACCTGTCTCTAGCGTGGAGGGCCCGGGTTCCATCCCTGGTACCAGTGTGGGGATTTTCCCTCGCTGGGAGGTCTGGCACAGGGTGCACTCAGCCTCGTTAGGTAACGGAGGGGCCAATTGAGGAGCTGCTTGATGAAGAAGTAGTGATCCCAGGTCGTGAAGGCCGCATAATGTCCAAGTCAGTATTGTACCCTACTCATAATGTCTGTAGTGGGTAGAGGTGGGGGACGCAGCGGCCGGATGGCTAATCTTGGCCCTTCATGGGCTGTTACGTTGGAGGTTTTATATTAGTGCGTTAGGCTACGTGAAGGTTGGGGTAAAGGCGTATCTTGTGCAACGTTCTCAGCATCGGATGCTGCGATTGTTCCAAGATGGTTTAGGATTTCTTTCGCCCGTGCCTCGGTCTCGGTGCAGCCGTAGAACTATGAAAACTTTTCCTTCCGCAGATTGCAGTCTCGGATCAATGGTTGTAGGTATGTCCGATTAGAAATTACATTCACGAATGCAAAAGCTGTAAAAGTTTATTTTTTTGATGCTGTATCACACTTTAGCTGACAATTTAACAACTGCATTAATTATTTGACACAAAATCGTTTACGTCCATCTTGCGAAGTGTTACTAATTAATTAACACAAATATAACACGAACGACTTCCAAATCCTTCATATTTTTCATTTTCTTATGAGGGCTTATAAAGAAACCGTCTCAGGTTAACAGCTGAAGGATTTCTGCAACCATGACGTCAACAAATGACCCATTCGTCCTCTAAAGCCTTATTTTACATACTTGATACATAAATAGCTATGTTCTAGTAGTAAAACGTAACAGCACACAGCAGTTAAAACACGCTTGATCTGTCATAATTTGTAAATTGAATATGTTCGCAGCATTAGGTAAACATAGGAACATCGTATAGAGAGGTTTATATTTATTTTATATTATGAATCACTATTTTGTTTTACTTTCTCTACTACGCATAGTAAAGTAGAGGAAGTATTGTATTCCATCCAAATATTCGATGTTGAGATTTCACCGAAAATATATGTTTTGAGGACCCCCGAATAAGAAAAAAAAGCATTTTTAGAAAGAGGTCCGTGTGCGTGTGTGTGTGTGTGTGTGTGTGTGCGCGCGCATGTGTGTGTGTGTGTGTGTGTGTGTGTCTGTGTGTGAACAGCATAACTCAAAAACGAAAAGTCGATTAAAAACCAAAGTTGGTATTTAAGTTTACCGTTTTTCAACGATGAGACACGAAGATTTTGAAGAACATTGCTTCACCCTAAACTACCCTCCACATGGAAAATTTTTCGAAAATGGCTCTAATGATTTTGATTAAAATGCCATATGTTTGAGATAATTTTATGACAAATGAAGGCTATAGCCCTTGTAGTCCTATTTACTCTGGATGACTTTTGTGTAACTGGTAAAAATGTATGAGATCTTGCTAAAATATACAATTTATGTCTCAACAAATTTTTTGTACAGTGAACCATTTCGGAGATATGGCTTGTTATTTGTACGAGTTTTGCAGGACATAAGATCGTTATTCACTTTTTATATGTTGAACGGAATGTCAAAGTTTTAAAAGATTTGTATATCCCTCAATAAGATAATTTCTGCAAAGGTTTTTCTCAACTAACACGAGAAAGATAGAGGAATAAGATATTGTAAGAATGGTTAGTATAAGAGTAGAGAAAGTCATGTGAGTGCAACATATCAGATTTTTGATGTTTCATTTCTCTTAAACTTCTGGTCCTATTGTGACCTCGGGAACAACTAACTCTTTTGCTGCAGGTTTATACTAATTTTCATTAGCAAACGCAAAGTTACTCTATAATACACAGCCCCTGACTTTGCACAGATTAGGGAATACTTCTTATTAAAGAAAAATTCCCAAATTGATTTGTGATAAATTTGGGCAGCATGTGAAGGCAGACAATTACTCTTCAAGGTCTTATTCGTATACCATCTGCTTCGTTCACGAGTCCACAGATGGAGCAGTGCAGGGCAACTGTGCCTCTGCCTCTGTAAGGCATATGGCATTAGGGTGTCACCCAGTCTATCTGCGTTCATTATCTGTGGACAGATAACAATATTATCATCTATTCATACTACAATGCAGTTATTGTTATTATATTGTTATTTTAGACTCAACGTGCAACTTTGGGTGGTGATATTAAATATCCAATCCAGTATTTATCTTGGTGACTGAGGGAAACCACAGAACTAAAAAATCTGATGTGTTGAATTCACATGATTTTCTCTACTCTTGTACTAACCATTCTTACAAACTCTTATTCCTATATCTTCTTCGTGTTAACATAAACATTTGTATAACTTATCTTATTGCTTATTTCCTTGTAGGTACAAGGGGAATATTAGAATACAGTAGGCTTTGTGGGATAGTCAAATATTTTAAAGCTTTGGGATTCTGTTGCCTTTGCCCACTTAACATATAAACAAATGAACAACGATGATCCTTTTCACGAAAGTTCTAAGTTTCCCGAAATTCACACACATAACAAGGAATATCTCCGAAATGGTTCACCCTACAAGAAAATTTATTTGGACATAAATTGTGTATTTTAGCAAGATGTAAATGTTTTGTATAGTATAATTTGGTCTGTCTGTAGCGGTTTACCAGTTATGCAAAAGTCGTCCAGAGTAAATACGACTACAGGGGCTATAGCCAGAAAATTCAAGATATATATATATTTCACTTGTCATCAACATAACTAAAACATATGACATTTTAATCAAAATTGTTAGAGCCATTTTCAAGAAAATCAAAATTTTCGAAAAATTTTCCATGTAAAGGGTGGTTTAGGTTGGGGCTGTTTTCTTCAAAATCTTCGTGTCGCATTCTTGAAAGACATTAAACTTAAATACCAACTTTGGTTTTTAACCGACTTTTCGTTTTTGAGTTATACTGTCCACAGACTGACGTACAGGCTGACACACACGGACCTTTTTCTAAAAATACTTTTTTTGGATTCAGGGGGCTTCAAAACATATATTTCCGGTGAAATCTCGACATCGAATTTTTGGGTGGAATACAATACTTCCCCTACTTACCAGTAGAGAAAGTAAAATTTATAAACTATTTAAAATGTTCAAATTAATTCTATGCTCTCTCGCAAATGACTAACTACACAATTCTTTTAACTATACTTATTTACATTTTTATGCAGTCAGTTTTTGTGTATCTTTAATGGTTTACTCTCAGTCAGGATTCCCTTATAATGAATTTACAGGCAATTCCCATAAAATTGAAGCTGTGCATTTTATGTTATGTAAATATCTTAAATATATTGCATCTTAATCAAAATCCTCACAATAATTTTAGAAAAAATACAACTTATCGACATATTCCATGCTAAGGGCATTTTGGTATGGGAAAACTTTAGTTAATATCTGCGTGTGGCATTCTTTGAAGATACTAAATTTAAATATCCAGATTAGCATTTATCCATCATTTCGTTTTCGAAATAGACGCATCTTCACCCATGCACACACACATACATGTGCACACTCACCCATACACACTAGTACACACAGACTAATAAGCACACATACACACAGACAAACGCGCACATGCACCTTTGTCTAAAAGGTTTCTTTTTTGCCTTAAACACGTACATTCGGTGAAATACGGTGTCGAATTTTGAGTCGAATGTACTACTTTCTCTGCCTACGGCACATGAGCACGCACGCACAAACTCTAAAACCTTGGCATACAAAGAAAACTTGGTCTTCGTTGCCCTAAAACATAAATCATCCATCCCTGTTTAAGTGAGATCACAAATACAGCTATCCAAATGAAGAGTTACACTTTCATTCTCTAATAGAGATTTGGTGGCAAAAGTTCAGTTTATATACTTCCCGGGTACTTATGTGACGTCAGTAAACAGGATTAGTAATCGTACTTCAAGGCAAAAGAATTGTCGCTGTTACATTATAATGTATCATAGTCATTTACAACAGGAATTTTCCTTTTTTCTTAGCCTCTGCGATAACACGATGTTTAAATATGAATATATACGTACTGAAAATATTCCATACAAACTTTCGAGGTACTGGCATAATGGCGGTAAACTTACACCTCTTTATCAACGTTTTAAGTGTAAATTATCACTTGCAGATTTGAATAAGTGTATGACGACACTACTCGCTTATCTTCAAGTATCTCTTTAACATACTGAAATACGCGACAACGTATGCTAAAAAGGTGTTCCATGGAAAATCTTGGATTTTTAGTTATATCAATAAAGTACATGTAAGTTTTAATAACATTCAGTTGTTTCGAACTAGTATGCTTCAGTTCAAAACATGAGCATGATAAAATGCATCCTTCCAAACGCAGTAAAAATATTTCGAAAATGTCAAAAAAGCTATAAAATATTAACATACTAGCACAATTTAGCAACTCCAACAGTTACTTCTATAAGCATGAAGACCTAAGCAATAGTGATATTGGTAAGGGTAGCTTAATAGCATTAATATGATCCTGGTAGCCAAACATGTCGTTTAATTAATGGACCATTACATAATTGCTATCCATTTATAGTGAGTATTATTAATTTAACATACTCAACTATCGAACATACACTTTTTCTCCACTTCTTTAAGTTATATCTCATAATTGTGCAATGCGCACCGGTAATGTGTGTTGTACGTTGAAGGATGTGGCACACATTTTAATAATATACCAATTGTGGTTGCACATGTATGTATAGTACAGTATGTGTTGCAGACTCTGCAGACGGGAAGCAATTCAGACTCGGAAGTTCTTGGTTAGAAACCCGCCACCCTAATCATACACCAAAGCACAGTTGGAAAGGTCACTGCAGCTACCTGGAATAAAACCTTCGGATACCTGAATATCAACGTGACATTATTATTATTATTATTATTATTATTATTATTATTATTATTATTATTATTATTATTATTATTATTATTATTATTATTATTATTATTATTATTATTATTATTATTATTATTATTATGATTATTATTATTAATAATAATATTATTGTTGTTAAAGTTGACGCAAACGCTCCTCTCCTTCGAAGACGTCGCCTTTAAGATCTATAAGATCTCGTGTTTGGTATCCGGACTAGCTCTAGCAAGAGGTCTTAATCTCAGGGTATGCGCGAGTTATGATAGGAATGGAACCAAACGAAGAATCAACCAACAGACCACTTTATTTGTAAATTTCCAGATTTGTAGAGAACTGCCGACGATATTTAAATAGAATGTAACTTTGTAACTTCAACTACAACGTTATAACACTTTAACTTTGTCACCCTTTAGCCACCGCTGAATTATGTATACGCGCTAGCTTACGTACAACTCCCAAGTTGTCGGTCTGGGTGGCTCAGTTGGTTAGACGCTGGCCTACTGTTCCCAAGGTCGCGGGTTCAAATCCGGCCCAGGCCGATGGTTTTTAAGTGTGCTTAAAAACGACAGCTCCATGCCAGTAGATTTACTGACATGTAAAAGAACTCCTGCGGGACAAAATTCCGGCCCACCGGCGACGCTGATGTGATCCTGGCAATTGACAGCGTCGTTAAACAACAAAATAATTTTTAATTTTAACTCCCAAGTTGCACGTGTACTCTCGGCTCGATTCAAGACGAGTGTGTTTGCGCGGGCGACAAGAAGGAAGCGATTTCCATTGGCTAACTTTAGAGCACGTCATGGTAAGATAGGAATCAGCCCGCTAAATCGTTAGTTTTGTGCATACAACAATTGTAACCTTATCACTCTTTTAAATCTGCCTAGGCTTCCATTCTTGAGACTTTAACATATTAGCTTTATTACGTCTTCCCCTTCACTATTGACTAGAATCTCCTTTTGTTTCTTTCCATTATCAAATATATATTGACATTATAATTTCGGTTTCAAAGTTCAGTTTTAAAGTGTAATATCTCGGAAATTAAAAGAGATGTTACATTGTAAACTAAAATCAGCTAATGTTTATGAAGATAAATGTTCAATAAAATTGGCTGAAAACTTTAGAAAGTCACTTTTCATTGTACTATTTCCTTAAAGCCAATATTAGTAGACCAAGTACGCTAGTCTTGTACGCGGTGACAGTGTTAAAAATGCAAAACTTGTTAAAATAAATGATTATGTCAATACAAAGTTTAGTTCGCTTTATAACAGTTTGGAATAATAGTATTATATGGAATACAGGTAATAGAACATAGATGACAACATAATTTTGTGCAATCTTATTGTTCAATTTGTTACCAACATAAGAATTAATAGTTATCAATGTACAATGCACCAAAGTCTCTGAAGGTAAAAGTTCTAAAACTAATTATAATAGAGCTATATCATATTTTGGTTAGCTCTTCTTTTGTGTGATTTCATGTCTGAATATGGTTATTTGTGAGTTTAATTTAGGCCATTCGTACAGAAGATGGTCTATTTCCTAGTCATGAGATGCAGGGATATAATGGAGATGGAATAAAAGTAATGCAGATATTTTACCACCCCTGACGGAATTTGCCTTCTCTATTCAAATAAGAGAATAAGGATAGGCTATACCGTGTATAGAAAGCTCGATAGCGCTTATAGAGCCTCATTCATAGTGAAAATGAAGCGTTAGCATGACGTAAACCCAAGACCTAGATAACATGGCTGTAGTGGCACCAGTCAAAACTCACGTAAACATAAAATAAACACTAAATTCAACGTAAACTTAGAAGCTTGCTAGATCCAAGATTTCAATGTTTATGTGTACATCAGACGTAAGAAACCAGTCAACCAGAGAATGATTTTCATCATGTGATCATTCAGTCCTCTTTGTCATCATGTATTGACCTTCTGTCTTAGGCCATGAATAATCAGGATATCTATAAAAATCGCAACAAAATAAATTTGATGATGGACAGTGTTTTTTGTGACTTAAACGTCCTTTGACCGGTAGCTCTTGTTCGTTTTGATAAATGTACAGAACCTCTGATATATTTACATAGCCGCCATATTACCTTGGCTGATTCACCTTCTCTCGCGATTAGCTGCTGTTTATTTTGATATGAATGACAAAATTTTGCATTAAGTTCATACGTAAGTTTTATTTGCTATCGTAATGTTTAATTTTCAGTGTCCATAGAATTTGCTCTAAATTTTGGGAAGATAAAAGCAACTTGTGAAGAAAATAAAATTACACAAAGTAAATAGAGATATGCCGTTGGAGGAGGGCGAAAGTACACAATTCAACTTAAACCATCCTGTGCGTAAACGAGCCACATTTGTCACCTAAGTGTATATACAAGACAATCCTAATGTGGCTGTCTAATTGAATGCGCGTAAATATTTACTCCAGCAGTAAATAAACACTAACTAAACATTTTTCAGTCTGTTTTAAGGCTAAGCAAAAATTTATTTTTAAGTGTGATTTCAAAATTCTTTCAATATTCAGGAGGAACATGATTTTCATCTCTATGGAATTCTGAGAACTAGCACCATTTTTCTACTTTTATTTTTCTTTATTATATTACATCCTTGTATATTTGCATTATGCTATATTTTTATTTTTATTCTAGTTGCACAGAAATATTTTTCTTAAATTGTGTACTATTTAAAATTCCAACACTAAAAAGTGAAATTACTTACGACAAAACCTATTTTAGTAAACGTTTAAATCATAACACAATTACATTACCAGTACAACTCACCGATGTAGGCCATAATTAAATTTAAAAATAACACTATTTAACACTGTTTTAATATTTAAAAATCTGAGTGTGGAATATAATCGTGATTAGGCTTTCTTCCAAACAATATGAATTACTCATACCTAAACATTGTAAAATTCCCTTTAAGATCATCAACAACGCCAACTTGGAAGTTGTAGTTGAATTTACTGCAGCGTTAGATGTGAACACGTAGATTTAAACACATAATTTAAAGATATTTGGTCCTATTAATATGCCAATTTTAATGTCTACGTGTTGTTGGCGGCTTTATCTTTGGAGTTACAGCAGAACCCTGCTAATCCAAATTAATTGGGGATGTGGTCTGTTCGGATTCGGCAATGTTATAATTATGCGAAAAACAAATAAAAACATAATAGAGAAAGTAAAAATGTATATAAATTCAGCTATAGAATTAGCAGCTGCAAGGTAACGCAGCGTAGCGATGTGAGGAAATGACAACGTTAGGATTACCACTCACAACGTAATGACAATGTGCTCAACATAACGAAAATCTACTCTTCTGATCCGTGGACGTAGTCGATCACATGCGACAATGGCGGTACTAGATAGTTCAGTTTCTTCTGCTACTGTTTCTACAGCAATTAATGTTTTTCAGTCCTAAATTAATACAGAATCGGTGCTTGTGTGGTAGTTACCAGCACGGTAACTGTGCAAATGTTGTTTAGGTGACCAAGTGCATTATGGACAGACCTATAGCAAAGTTTAGCAAAACGTTTTCGTGGAATAAACCTTTCGTTCCGATGTGTGTGTAGTTTTAGCAATGAGTTTGTTAGTTATACAATAACAATGCTCTTTCTACACTACAAATAAGCTTGTTACTGTTTTTTTTATGGATTCTGTATTCAGATTGTACGGAATTTCGGATTTGTGGGGTTCTGCTGTATTTTATTGCTCACGGCAACGGGGTATACTGGCTTTCTGTTTTTATAATCTTTGAATTGTTTTCAAATACACACAGACACACACACGCGCACACACACACACACACACACACACACATGCACGCATTAACACTCACTTTCTTTTTTCAGACCCTAAGGAGATATTGTCCTGGGTGAGGAAAAAGGAGTACCCTTCAGAAAAGAATCGAACCCTGGACCACTGGGTTTGAAGGCTAAGCATGCTAACCCCAGACCACAAAGGTAGTTGTTTTGTTATCTTTAGCTTATTCTATAACTGCAGTTATTGTTAGAAGCTAGAATTGTACGTGCTAATGATAAAGCATGTTTTTGTTTCTTGCTTGAGATGTCCTTCAATATATGTTTTATGCATTTTCCATGGAGATTACCTATCTTGCGTCATCATACTGCTCTATTTCCCTATCAAAGTCTAAATACACAATAATTAGCTATCTCAAGAGCGAGGCGTAACTCCTCAAAAGTGATACCAAGCCTTTCTGCATACAACCTAGCTAATTTGCGTAGTATATAAAAGCAACTAAAACCCGCAACTTCGCATTCAAAGAAGACACGATGAAGACATATGTTGCTTTAGCAATCATCACGACAATTGTCACATTGTTGCAGGTAAGAATCTGAGAATATATGTTTTAATTGTTTCAATAACTTCTGTTGACCTTAAATATTCAGGTTTTAGCTTCAGAAAATAACAGTTGATGTCGTTTATTAGCTTAAATGTGATTTAATACATTAAGTGCATAAAGCTTTAACCAGTGTTTAGATTAGCGATAGTATGCGTGATAAACTTAATGCTTAACCCTTGCGGAACAGACCTTCGCTTATCGTCCGACCGCTGCGTCCCCCACCTCTGCCCACTACATGAGTGGGGTGCAGTACTGGAGGGTGGAACGTGGTCATCGCCCCGATCCCTCCCTCCCTCAGTTATGCGGCCTTCGCGACCTGGGCTCGCTACTTCTTTAAAGTAGCTCCTCAATGGGCCCCCGGGGGGGGGGGGGCTGAGTGCACCCCACGCCAGACCTCCCAGCGGGGTACTACATATGCTAGTACCAGGGATCAAACCCGGGTCCTCCGTGCCAGAGGCAAGCGCGCTACTGAGGCGGTCAAACTTAATGTTTATAATTTCTAAATCACTCACTAGATGTTTAAAAAAATTGTCATATGTATACGCACAGCCACAATAAAAGCATGTTTTAAATGTGTGCAAATGTATTTAATGGTTTTGAGAAAAAAAATTGTTTTAATTGTACAGCCACGAAAAAAATCAATGAGTATATTAAGAGAGCAGAATATTTGTAAGTCCCACATCATGCTACAGCGGGGTTTACGCAAGTCCAATTTGCAACATGCAGCTTGAGTTTAGTGATGATGCGTCTCATATGTTATCGACTGTCGGACACACAAATAGGCTGTTTGCTACACTGGACCTTTCTTTTTCAGATGCGGCGATTCAACACGTATCGCTAAGTGTTCACTTACAAGTGTCCATGTATTTTGCATAGCTATTGGGAAAAAAAATTATAGGTTATATTCGTATGGCTTTTTCTGCCTATTATTAAAAGTATTATTGGAAACCCTATTTCTTCTATTTACTTCATTCTAATGGATATGCACATCTGTAGAAATGGTTCGTATTCCTTTGTCAGTACAAAGGGAATATAGTAGTCTTAAGCAATTGTCAAATGTTTTAAGAATTGCTCTCTATATGTTGGCCTTGAAAACGAGCTCTCTTTGCAAGATCGCGAGTAAATATTATGTATTGATTTTGCAGTTGAAAGAAAAAGAACGTGTACGTTTGACAAGTAAAATCTATAATCGAGAATATTTCAAATAAAGTTTAGAGACATTAGATATAAATTGAATGATTTAATGAGATCTGCATATTTTTAGCAAACTTTTGACCATCTCTTATGGTTTACAACTTATTAAAGATCCATTAATAATGAAGACGACTTTCAAGGCTATTTCAAGATTGTTTAATATACTTTTGAAGTAAATATATTCGACATGCAGTGTTTTAATTAAAATTGCCATAGCTATTTTTGAGAAAATCAAAAATAATGTGTTATTTAGGGGTCGGAAATTTTCTTGAAAATCTTCGTAAGTCACCCAAAGTTTGATATTCAACTAACCTCACGCTTCCGAGTTGTTATCCACACACACACACACACACACACACACACACACACACACACACACACACACACACACACACACGCACGCACGCACGCACACACACACACGCACACGACAGACACGCACACACGCGCGCACGTACACGAATGTAGGAATAAGAATTTGTAAGAATAGTTATGTAAAGTAGAGAAAGTCATGTAAATGCAACAAATCAGATTTTTTATATTCGACCTAAAATTTCGACGAGATTTTATTGGAGATATAAAAAACGCATGTGTTAACCCGTTAAAAAGGAAAGGTCTATTAAAAACCAAAGTTTCGTATTTAAGTCCAATATGTTTGAAGGATGCGACAGGAAGGTTTTGAAGAGAAGTACTCCACCTTAAACTTCCCTTTACATGGATTATTTTTAGAAAATTTGTATTTTGTCCTAATTCTCTCTAACGGTTTTGATTAAAATGCAAATGTGTTCCCATGTATTCGCATATTCCCCTTGCACCTACAAAAATCCTAGCAGTAAGATAATCTCTCCAAATGTTTGCCTCAACTAACATGAAGGTAGAGGAATATGAGTTTGTAAGAATAATTAGTACAAGAATAGAGAAAGTCATGTGTAGGGCTCGGAAGATCATGCCCTAAAAAACACTGAAATATGCATGCAAATATGCTCTTAAAAACTAGAATATATGCCAAGAAATATGCACTATTTAATTAAAACGATTAATGTCCCTTTGCAGAAGACAAGGCAAGTTAGTATAAATAATAAAGTTACCTTATTCCTTAGAGGTTGAAGCAGAAGTGATCTCGCTGCTAGTATTAACTGCTAAATTGCAGTTCACAACCAACACTACACAAATTTTCAACTGTAAAACATGGTCCGTTGTCTCTCAAAACACTTTTGTAATGTGAAAAACTTATCTCCACGTCACAGGATGTTATCGGGGCATATTTAAATGATGTTAACTGCTTCACAGAGAGAGTCAAGTTTCTTAGTGTGACAGATGGTTTTCTTTCGAGGATGCCTCGAATATCGCACATCTGTTTATAACCAGAATATTTTGAAATTACATGATTCACTTTCTCTTTCACTTTTTGCCCTATACTACCAGGAACCGAACTTAGATCACATGTTGTTTTTTCAAAGACAGTAAGTGATTCATGCAAAGGAGATCCTACATCTTCCAATGCCGTTATGGCTGTTTGTAAGAAAGAAAAATGGGCAGATATGAAATTAAGATCCTCTTTTAACCCAATGCCTGACAGATTATTTTGCAGTTTCTATTGATGAAGCATCTTTCGAGTCCAATGAATTAACAACCTCTTCGACTATTTCTATGTGCTCAGCATAATATAAAACTGCATCGACCCGTGTTCCCCATCGAGTTAACACTGGTGCAGGAGGAAGTAGGATATTAGGTGCTGTTGATCTAAACAACTTGACTCTTTTAGGACATTTAATAAAATTCTCGTTCTACTGGACACAAATCTGTCTACCAATGGAAAAGAATCATGTATTGTCTTATAAGTGCAATGAAGAGCGGTGCCAAACAAGTTATATGAATAACTTGTTAGGAAAAATAGCTTTCAGAGTTTGTCCTGATTTTACCATATAAGGACCTGCATCACTAACAAATGAGAGTAACCGGTCGTATTTGATTCCACATGGCCATAGTAATTTCAAAGTGTCCATCACAAACTGGGTCACAGTTACATTGTCAGTGGCCAACAATGCGCACACATTAAGAAGATCAGGTGTAGTCTTTTGTTCATTATTTAAAGTACCCACGATTATATTAGCAATAGAACGGCACTCAGAATCAGGGGTTTCAACAGACAACCACACAAAGTGATCCGCTAATTCATTTTGTATTATTGACAATACGTTATTGTAACAATGTCCTACGTAAGTCTTACGCAGTGTACTTTCTTCAGGCACATGTCGGGTGTACTTGGCAAGAAAGTTTTTAAATGTCGGATTATTAATTTTGAACAACGGAATATCAACAGCTAAAAATGCTTGGCACAAGTCATAGGAAAATTCAGTAACCCTACTTCCTAAACACTCTACTAGCTGTCTTTGTTTGCGAGTTTTCTGATTAAATTCTCCTTATGTTTTGCTGTGTTTACGTGCTGAACTATTTGAAATCTTTTCTCACACCCTACATTTTTCTCACACGCTCCACAAAGCAGTACCCTATCATCTGTAGATATTAAATCACCCAAAAGCGCTTTCTGTATATTCATTAATCTAGCACTCGAAGTTGGTTTTATTTTCTACATTTTAAGAGGTTTTTAACATTTTATACGCATTATTTAATTTGGTGGGAAACAGTTCACAACACTGTTACGTTTGAAGACCACCACACAACTACTGGTGGGCAGGCAAGCGTTGCTCTAATCGTGCTGCTCAAAACGTTGACCTGCACCTTATTTTTGTTAATATAAACCTCTCAGATAACGCACTAATTATTCTCTATGCACATACATGTAATGAAAGGATAAAAACGAGATTCACTGCATGACAACATGACTCAGCATTAGTTCACGCCACCTCGCGAGTTCCATGATCATGTGTAACACTACCAATATGAAAAATATTATTCAGATGGGAAAAAAAACAATAAAAATCATTAAAATATGCAATATAAGGCCTATAATATTGAAATATGCATTTATAAAAATCATGAAAATATGCAGTTATATGCACCATAAAATAAGTCCAAATAACCGAAAATTCCATAATTCGTGCACATAATGTAAAAGCATACATTTTTAACCCCTATGAAAAAACATGCAAATGCATAAACTTCCTAGCCCTAGTCATGTGCAACACATCGGAATTTGTTTTCTGTTTAACGTCCTTCAACCTCATATAGGAGGACGATGAATGAATGGAAATGATGCTTTAGTGAGCCCATGGTCCGTAGAGTTTTCCCAGGATAAGGGAAATCTCGGACAAAATCTTACCCAGATAACTCAGCCTAACCCAGATTCAAACTCGGAACCTGTTGAATGTAATGAAGACACGTTACTACTACGCCATATAGGCGGGCTATAAAGTCGACGGAAGTAGATAGACGCCCACCGTCTGAGTATCCTGTGCCAAGAAACCACTGGTAATATTAAAAAACGTGTGTTCCAAGAGGACAGGGTACTTGGATATCTTATTATACTTGTGTCATTCTCTGATGAAGTATCGAAACAAATCTTTGCAAACATATTATTTCAACATCAAAGAACAAAATAAAATGAGGTTATAATTTTATTGTCATATTCTACATGATCTCTACTGCAGATGTATACCTTTATGCGTTTCTTTGTTTCTTATTAATGTTATTATTGTATTTTATTATTACTATTGTCATTATCATATTGTTATTGCTTTTATTATTTTATTCTAATTAGTTTATTATGGTTAATTATTATCATTATAACTATTATTACTACTTCTCATATTATTATATTAATTATTTTGTTATTATTTTACTGTAATTATTTTTATTAGTTCTACTATTATTGTTATTTTCATAGTTATTACTATTACCATCAGAATCACTATGATTTGTATCATAATTATTAGTTTTATTTTAAGAAGTTTTAGTATTATAATTTTCATTATTACATCAATATTAATATTTTGTTAGTCTTATGGTTTATTATTATTATTATTATTATTATTATTATTATTATTATTATTATTATTATTATTATTATTATTATTATTATTATTATTATTATTATTATTATTATTATTATTATTATTATTATTATTATTGTTATTATTATTATATTGTCATCTTTATTATTATCATCAAAGGCTACTGTTGTGGTGACTTCATTTACAGAACTGGTGCTAAAAATGCTTCCTTGTATCTATATGGACGTTTCTGAGAACTGTGGGTGAGACATATGCATATGCTTTAACGATCCTTTGAGGGATTTGTTTAAAACGCAACATTCTTGAGTGTCTCCAACAGAAATAATTTAATGGAATTAGGTCAGAAGATCTCGCTGGCCAAGACACCACCGCCACCAACAATACCACCAGCACCGCCACCAGTGGTGTTTTTCCCTGCTCGACCTTCGGCACAAGAAATGTGGGGAACTATATAGCGTTTCACTCTTAGAAGACAGTATGGAGTTAAATGGGACATCTCTGTCTCTATCTAGCGCATACAAGTTGCCATTAGCCGCGTCCTTTTCTACCCTCGCTCTGTTGCCAGATTCCTAATAGCATGGTATAAATATTCATTTGTTATAAATTTCAGGTTTGAACACATTATACTATGCAGATTTTTTTTCTCTATCAGGTTATATCCTTTTCAGAGTCATTATACATTTCTATAGGTCCAAATTTCTTCAGAAAACGGTTTTTTCAATGGAAGTCCGATATTTGCTGTTTCTACACTCATCACGCATTAACTAACAAACTAACTGCTAGAATGCATCTATATTTTTTCTTAGGTAGAGTAAACTATAGTGCTACTACCTGCTTACTTTGAATTCTCTATGTTTACCCAGTTAAGTGTTATAATTTTTTAAATGTTTTCGGAAAATTTTATATATGTGCACTGCAAAAGTTACGCAGTGAGAAACTTTTTTGTTATTGAGTTTACATCAGGGAACCAGCGAGAACAAATGTTGAGGAAGGTTGGAGAAAGTTTTTAAAATAAACCAAAAGGCAGTAACCTCTTTCTTTTATCCAGTAAGGCAAACAAAAGGTATTCATCTATTCAGCGTCAGGCCTGACACAGAAGATAGTATAAGGAGCAGCACTAGCATTAGTTCGAAAGAAACCGTGTGTGTAACTGTGAGCTGTTATTGCGTTATTTGTTTAATATTTTTGTAAATATTTGTAGTTATGGAGGGTGAAGCTAGGAAGGGACGATATGTTGGTAAATAATGAAGTAAGGAACGCCAAATAAATATGAATGTGTTAGATTATTTTTTAAGCAAAATGCGTGTAAGTAAGGCGGTAAAAGAAACAGCTAAACCTATCGGGTGTCAGAAGCAGTAGTGTGTATGATTAAAAAGGAACTAATGAAAGGACCTCTAAGAACGCCATCGAAAAAGAAAGCAAAAAGGGCGGGACTACACAAAACGCTAGGTTAACGCAATATGATTGAATAGTGCAAGGTGGAGTGCGGCGAATTGTTCATTCTTTACTGTTTGCAAATATTCCACCCACGCTGAATATAATTTTGTCACAGTTCAACAGTGATGAGACCCTACCAAATTTCTCAAGGGCCACTCTGATTTGGGGTTCGAATATGAAAGAAAGGGTAACAAGTGCATATTAATAGAAAGAGACGATATCGATATCATCAGATGGCGACATAAATATCTAAAAGACGTAAAAGGTTTAGGGACCAGGGGAAATCAATTGTTTATACAGACGAGTCATTTGTAAATTTAGGTCATATAGTAACAAAGGCGTGGAGGGATACCAAAGTTAAAAGTGCCCGTCTCGTCAAGCAGCAATTGAAGGACTAAGTACAGGACTCAGGCCACCTCGAGTCGCTCGCGGAGAAAGATTCGCAACTAGTACATGTTGCAACACTACGCTCCATTTAACGTGTACTGTCTCAAAGGGTGAGACGCGCTATAGTATTAAGAATATGAAGGGCGTGATGAAGTAGAAATAAACACCGTAAACACTTATCTTATTGTTATTAACAGACTACTCACTTTACACTGACTCGTCACATCTCACAGTTAACAACACAAAAAACAGACTTGCCAACAGAATCTCTAAAGGGGTTTCAGGCTTAGTTGGCAGATGGCATCTGCTATCCACGATCCTTCACAAACCGTAATGTTAGACAATAGCAGCATAAACTGGAATGAGTTTCTGCCCTGGAAAATAAAGTCTTGTAAGTGAAGTGGAAAATATTCTAAGACTGTTCTTCTCTATTATCACGCGCTGCACACGCTAGTTGAAGCCTGGGCATTTCCTTTGCCGTTCCACTCTGTTCTCCTACAAACAGAACAAAGTTCACACACGCCACTGACTGGATTTACCCCTGTTATTACTGCAACTCTTTTAACGCACGAAGGGTTGTCTACTTATCCGAGGACCGGCTGGAATGGACCACCTGGTATAATAGGGTGTCATAAAAGTTGGTAACTATCTATTTGAATGGGAGTGAAAACATTTAGCTGTAGTACTGAGAAAATTAGTATGAGTAATATGACTCTGATAAAATATAGAATTGAAATATATATTCTTGATTATTTCATTGTTTAATGCCATAAATGCACAAGCTTAATCTTACAAAGGGATCCATTATCGAATATCGGACATTAAAACGGAGTAGCAAATTAAAATAGGGAATACTATTTAGAATGCTAAAATTGCTCTTTCATTTTCTGCACTTTGCACTGCATTGGTTTGTATTTGAGTACAGCTCCTTTTTGAGTAGCTCTATTCCTTGACCCACTACAAAACTGAACACAAAATTACAGGTTTCATTCAGTTCTCAAATATCTAAATACGGCATGGAGAAGGAAATTCCTTCAAAACATAGGGATCATAAATGGTCTTCTAACAGCTTTTCAGAATTGGCGAAGTTGTGATGATATTTACTTGCGATGGTTACGCAAGTACAGATGAATGTTTCAATTTTCTTATTTCCTCAATATTTTTTGCTCATCAGCCGTCTTAATCTATTAGCACTTAAATAGCCTGTCATTGGAAGTATATAACGTATGTAACCGTGTCGCTAAAATGTGTGAATTTACCTAAAGAAAAAGCTGGGGGTCTATGTTCTACAGAACGTTGTTTTTGGAAAACGGTATTTGAGATTTAAATGTAATAACTAACCTGGAAAGTGCTTTGTTCCATATGTATATGGTCAAAACGAGTAAATGTAAGATATTAACATGGAGTCTCGTATTCTATTTTCTTGCAGCATGTGCATTCAAGAGCTGCAGAAGTTGACAGGGACTTTGAAACAGATGGAGAGTCGGTGATTCAAACAAGATCGCAAGAGGAACCAGAGCCAGAAACAGGATCCAATATTCAAACAGACGGGGAAGAAGGGTCAGGATCAGAAAGAGGACCAAGATCGGAAACAGAAGGATCAGCATCACAAACACAAGGGGCACGATCAGAAACAGGGTGGCCAATGACAAACCCAATTTCAGAAATAAGGATATCCATGTCCAATCCGGGATCAGCAACAGGAGGATCAATGTCGAATCCAGGATCAGAAACAGGGGGATTCATGTCGAATACAGGATCAGAAACAGGGCAACCAATGTCAAACTCAGGATCAGAAACAGGGGGATTCATGTCGAATACAGGATCAGAAACAGGGCAACCAATGTTAAACTCAGGATCAGAAACAAGGCAACCAATGTCAAATTGGGGATCAGCAACAGGAGGATCAATGTCGAATCCAGGATCAGAAACAGGGGGATCCATGTCGAATACAGGATCAGAAACAGGGCAACCAATGTTAAACTCAGGATCAGAAACAAGGCAACCAATGTCAAATTGGGGATCAGAAACAGGGGGATCCATGTCGAATACAGGATCAGAAACAGGGCAACCAATGTCAAACTCAGGATCAGAAACAAGGCAACCAATGTCAAACTCAGGATCAGAAACAAGGCAACCAATGTCAAATTGGGGATCAGAAACATGGGGATCCATGTCGAACTCAGGATCAGAAACAGGGGGATCAATGTCGAACACAGGATCAGAAACAGGGTGGCCAATGACAAACCCAATTTCAGAAATAAGGATATCCATGTCGAATCCGGGATCACACACAGGGGGATCAACGTCAAACACAGGATCAGAAGCAGGGCAACCAATGTCAAATTCAGGATCAGGAATAGGGGGATCAATGTCGAACTCAGGTTCAGAAACAGGGGGATCAATGTCGAACTCAGGTTCAGAAACAGGGGGATCAATGTCGAACTCAGGTTCAGAGACAGGGGGATCAACGTGGAGCCCAGGATCAGAAACAGGGGGATCAACGTGGAACCCAGGATCAGAAACAGGGGGATCAACTTCGAAACAAGAATCAGAAACAGGGGGATCAACGTCGAACTCAGGTTCAAAGACAGGGGGATCAACGTGGAACCCAGGATCAGAAACAGGGGGATCAACGTGGAACCCAGGATCAGAAACAGGGGGATCAACGTCGAACCAAGGATCAGAAACAGGGGGATCAACGTCGAACCAAGGATCAGAAACAGGGGGATCAACGTCGAACCAAGGATCACAAACAGGGGGATCAACGTCGAACTCAGGTTCAAAGACAGGGGGATCAACGTGGAACCCAGGATCAGAAACAGGGGGATCAAAGTGGAACCCAGGATCAGAAACAGGGGGATCAACGTCGAACCAAGGATCAGAAACAGGGGGATCAATGTCCAGCTCAGGTTCAGGAATAGGGGCATCAATGTCGAACTCAGGATCAGAAACAGGGGATAAACGTCGAACTCAGGATCAGAAACAGGGGGACCAACGTCAAACCCAGGATCAGAAATGAATGTAGGGGTACTAAATGAAGGAGGAGGATTACGGTCGGGAACGGGATCAGGATCGTAAACAGGTTTTAGGATAAATGATCCTGTTGAGCGAAGTCTGAGTCTGATATTAACTGTCCATAAGTAATTCTTATGATCCTATGATTAAATGTATTATAAATTTGAAGTTTAAATATTGTTTGCTTTCTTTAATTACCTTTAAACTCAATTTTGAGGTTCAATATTGCATACATAGCTGTAAATAGTTTAGCTTTTTTAAATAGGTAACTAGCCACTATACAGTAGTATAAAAATAAACTGAAAGGAGGATTTGCAAAAGTGCTGGAATGTATGAAATTACCATCATACAGAAATAAGCATAAGGCTTTTTTATGTTGCACATACTGCACTATAAAATATAGATCTGTGGTTTCACATTGCAATTCACAATTGCGTAAAACTATTGTGTAATTTCACCTGAATACTTTTCTTATCTGTTAAACTACAAATGTATCCAATGTAGATGCATAATTCATTTTTACTTTCTCTAAGACGTAATCCGTAGGTAAGGGAAGTAACCGTATAATGTGTTCAAAATGTAGGTATTTAACATAACTATTTTATAATTTTCTTACGTTTAAGTTTAGGTGACCTATTTGGATGAGATATTTCAATCATAAAGACAA
This sequence comes from Tenodera sinensis, assembly GCA_030765045.1. NCBI lineage: Eukaryota > Metazoa > Arthropoda > Insecta > Mantodea > Mantidae > Tenodera > Tenodera sinensis. The sequence goes on along the minus strand of CM060965.1, from coordinate 101,637,216 downwards.
AGCAAGAGATAAAGCTGTTACTATTCAATCCATTGTAGTAAAAATGTAAGGAAAAATACCTATAAAAAGGGATATCGGTACAAAGTGTAAATGTCTATTATGTTTACGAGTTTTATAACCTTAACTAGAGATGATTGATTTCCGAATACGGTGTTGGCAAATGTTAGATTTTGCTACCTTATATACAAAGCAAGTATAAAATCACCGATGTGTTTCTTTTTTATTGTTTATCTTTATGTGCTATACCTATAATACTCATATAACTTATTTTCTAAAATAAAAGCAAATATGAACTACACTATTTAGCGTTTTGCTCAAATTGTTTCAATTTTCTTAAAATTGAAACCAAACCTTCTCATGAATCATGAAACGATTCTTTATTTTCTTCCTTACATTCTATTGCACATCATGCTTCTAAAGAAGGGAAAATAAACTTAAAAAGAAATATTGTTTCATTCTGTGGACATGTGATCTTGATGATCCAATTGGAAGAAGAGATTTTTGATATTCCAGGAGTCCCTCTTCTTGTCTTGTCTGTCACGTTAGGGAGTCCGGCCCGTTAGCCGATGGTTTATTGTGCATCAAAATCTGGGAGCAATGTTGATATGAAAGTACCCTATAGGCAGCCAGAAGGCATCACACACAGAACGGTGGGTCCCTAACCGGTGCAGACAGTTATTCAGCCCGGCGGAGTTCCAGCCACCAAAGGGAGCCCACCACCAGCCAGATCCGGCTGATCAATCAGCCTTCCTGATGGGCGGCCAGCCGACCACAGCCCTTCCCGTCAGCCGAACCCGTATTTCCAGAGTGCAAGCTCTACCGTAGCGCATCCTACCGGCGACCCCACTGAAACAAGGACACTAGCAACATGAAAATATGAATTCAATTTTAAAGCATTTTAGGATAAGATGCAATGTATTATAACAGGACTTCACCTAATGAACAGCCAACTTACCCGCCTTCCTCAGGAAGCAGAAGTTACAAACACATGTGAAGTTGTGTCCATTTCAAAAGTTCACATCTGTTTCCCTTAGTTCCTCTTTTACTCGGTATCACAAGGCGTTAGTGAGCTATTACCACGAAGCCTGGCAGAAGCTTTCCGGTTTAAGTTTGGTAGCCTTGGACAGGGAGGCTACCCAAAGCCGGGCCTGCTAAACTAAATCCCAAGTGCTCGCCACAGTATCATACTTTCAGGTACTGACATGAAAAGTGAAATATATATTATATATAGCTACAAAATATTTAAAAAATGCTGTTTACAATAGGGTATGTATCAAATATTTTTGTGGAATTTATACAAGTTTTAAAATGCTTATTACTTTGAAATTATCTGCAGTTTAAGCAATTCGCTGTACAATATTAAAATATCATTTCTTTGTTTTCCAATATCATGGTAATTAGATAACGCTAGGTGAATCACAGCCAGCTGCTTTTATATCAAATATGCAATAGTTTATAACAGGTAGTCTCAAAATGTCCCAGTGCCACGTAATTCAAACCATTTTCTATGAACAGCTTTTCACCAATACAAGGTATTTATAAAACGTTTGCCTCTGTATAAAAGATTATGAAGATAATGTTATGTTTGAAAAAAATCTGAGGTCTGTTTTACACAAGGTATTATTAGCCAATATGCGCTAAATTTTCCTTTATTATTGATTTGTATGTTTTGCATTTTGATACAGATTTTTGTAAAATGTTAAGAGTAATACAGCATAGGCTAAAGAAATACTCACAGATTATAAACACAAATGTCTCATCCCCAATGAGCAAGCACTTATTACTTCAACTAAACCTGAGAAATTAAGTGGCTTAGGCGGAAAGTCCGACAATGCAACAAAAGCATACAAAGGATACACTCAGACTGAAAAATCCAATGTCATAGTATGAACATATTCGGCTTTCCGTACCGTTGCTCTAAGTAATTGAGCTACCATAGCAATATGTTGGCACGACATTTAATTCTGCGACTGAAAAACATTTTCTTGGTAAACGACAATACGTTTTCAAACAGTGATTTACATTTCTAAGTAGTTTAAATCTCAGGCTCATAGTCAATCACTATTAGTTAAATTTATGATAATTAATGGTTCTTTAAAACGAAGTTGTGAGGCCTTAAGAAGGAATTCTAGTAAAAAGTGCATAACTTTTATCTTTAAAGCCCCTCATTGAATTCAGACATTTTCACCGCAAAGAACATACAAATCATTTGCTTTACTAAATATGTGTAAGGTTATTTTCTAACCACATCACATGCAAAAAAGCAGATAAACCAGTACAGTTTTGAAGAATAGAGCTATTTAAATAAAAACTTTGAAAGCTGGGTGACTCAGTTTTGGTTAGACGCTGGCCTACTGATCCCAAGGTCGCAGGTTCAAATCCGGCCCAGACCGATGGTTTTTAAGTGCTCCTGCCTGACGAAATTGCGGCACACGAGGCACGGTGATGTGATCCTGACAATTGACAGAGTCGTTAAACCAGAAAATAATTTTAATTTTTTTGAAAGCTCCTAAAACATGTAAAATGTTTTGCGCATGATAAAAATCGCTCATCGTTAGTTATTTTCTCTACTGCTTACCTGTAGTAACTAGAAGAAATATTGACTTCACCCAAAACTTGGCTACGTAGATTTCAGCGGAAATACATACTACAACACTAAATACAATCTACCTCAAATAATTTTAGAGAAGGTTCCGTGTGCGTATAGGCATCTGTGTTTCTCTGAATATTACAGGTCAAAAACGAAAAATCGGTTAAATACCGTACCGGCTATTTGTGCTCAGCGTCCTCCAAGAATGAGAAAGGGGATTTCTAAGAAAATAACCTCGTGCAAAACAAAAAAACAAAAAAACACAAACAAAAAAAAAAAAAAAAAAAAAAAAGAAGAAGAAGAAGAAGAAGAAAAGAAAGAAAGAGAAAGAAAAGTAGGTATACTTCTATATATATATTTACATAGAAGGGAACCTAGTGGTGTAGATGTGGGAAATGGCGCTCCCAGTGTCCCAAGCCACATTCCTAATTGGATTCCTCAACGGGGCGAGAGAGCCTATGCCAAACGCCCAGTCAACATTGGTCTACAAAGCTGTTTGACCTCCTACCTGATTCCTTCCTCAATGCAGTACGCGGGCTGGAGGCTGGAGAGTCGCAAAAGGCGATTGGGTAACTTCATTCCGAACTCCTGGTTATTATGTAAGACTTCTGTTCGTATCCACTGATAAAGGTTGGCTCGGGTGGGGCCATCTACTGAATGTGATTGACACGGACTTGTTTGCGATAGAAGCCGAGAAATACCGATTTCCAGAAAAGTCTCCGGTAATTTAGAAGATATATAAGTAATCGGCACGGACCGAGGAGATAGTTAACTGTTAAAGCGAGTTCTAAATAGCTGAGCAGTATTTTTGAAGTTTGTGTTACCGTTGCAGTATCTAGGTTACGATATAGCAGAACAGCTGTGAGTTGCAAAGGCAGGAATTATTGTGATTGTGATTCAGTTTTTAAATAAATAAAGTGAATTTAAAGGCAACGGACTTGTCCTTTTACGAACTAAAACGTCACCCTTAGAAAGAAATGTTTCTCCAGGCTTTTAAGGCAGATAAGCGTATCACCAACGTCAAAAAGATAAACTGTCTTTTGGCATATTGCCTTTTGGAAGAAAACTAAGACAAAAATATGTATCTATTATGTAATTGGCCAATTTTGTGGGGTACAGGTATAGTTATATAGCCTTTGGAATCCTTAAAAGTCATAAGGTATGCATTTTTAAAGCATTTATTACAGTTTGCACACATTCGTATATACGTAATTTCCAATACAGACAACATATCCTGGGATTTATTACAATAAAAACATTCTTCGCAACGTGCAGAGAATTTGGTGTTCTGTTCAAGTTCACCAACATTGTGCTGTTCCGTTTCTGCAACTATTAAATCCAGACAATGAAACAAAACATTTCAAAATAAGTATTGTAAAGCAATGTTAATAAATTTCACAGCATTCCACATAATTACTGCAAAATTAATATAATATATTAATCAGCTCTGTATTATAGAGGTAATATTTATATAAAGAAAGCCCGGAAAAATAGCACATAAAATTGGCAAAATACGAAAATTGAAACATTAAGTAATAATAGCTGTAAATCAGTTTATAGCTATCAATTGTTTACTTATTTTGAGGTGATTATACGTATTGTGTTCTTAGTTTAATGTTTACACTCAAATTAAAGAAGACTCAAATTAAAACTACCTAATTTACCTAAGTGAAGAAACCTCAACATAAAATTTACTGTGCAAAGGCTGGAAAATTTAATTATTCAGAAAACTAACACAAGGAACAATGGAAAGATCCTAACCTTGATGATCATGACAAACGTATAAGTACAATGAGTTTTAATTATAAAGCTTCAGGAAGAACTGTTGGACAACGGAAGAGGTGGAGGGATAGCTCAGTTAGCTTCGGAACAGGTCTATAAGCCTAAGCTTGTGAGAAAGAAGATTAAAAGCGTTTCGTATGTTGAGGAAATGTGTTGCTTTACGTTTAAATAATGGGGGAATAATTGGACAGCGATTAGCAACAGCGATTCACCATTCAAAGCTGACGCAAAGAGATTATTATTTCATCGGTTCCCAACAAGCCTATTCTAGTTTAGTATAACAGATCGAAGCAGTAGCTCCAATGGCTACTGTCAAACAACAGCTTTAAACATAACTATTACACAGCTCTAATGTGGAGAAACTGTATGAAAAGGGAAGTATTTCAATTTGCGATTTTTAGCGCTTGGCTCACTGTTACTAATTGCAGTTTACTGTAATAGGGTATGAAGTAATGAATGTTTCCGGATACTGAGTTTCCTGCTATCCCATCTGTGTTCTATCCACAAAACCTTTTTGGCCAGATGCAACACAAGTATGAAGGTCAAGCGCTCTATTTGTTTTGTTCAAGGAATAATACGGGTAGGTATATATTCTCCTTGTTCAACATTCTCTGACGGGTTCAAGGCACTATAGATAGATAATGGTTTTGTTTCCGTGTTTGTTTTCTTTCTTTTTGAGGGGAGGATTTATGTACCTACAACCTGTTAGCCTCAAAATGCTTATTCTGAAACCCCATTGAAAAGAATACCTTCATATTGTCACCGCGCCCGCCGCATCTAATTGCCGACAACAGCAGTGTCACCCATCGCATTATTGTCGGCACTACGGCAAAGGAGCCGAAGGAAAGAGACAGAGAATGGCCGTATTGTTGAGGCGCTTGCCGAAAGAGAGAAAAGGATAGAGGCTTCTGGAGTCTTCTACTTTGTATCTCGCCGCAATAACTGAACGTTCCTGAAGCTTCCAGAATAGTGCCTGGGAGATATAAATAGCGGTAAAGTGCGACAGAAGGGAGTCAGTATGGGAAGCGTTGAGTAGTCGTGCCGACGGAGACGGACAGACGATGTGAAGCGTTGTGCCGACGGAGAAGAGTTAGTTCTTTGTGTTACGAGTTCGGAGCCATGCTGTTGCAGAATCGGAAAAGACTTTCTTGTTGTTGCAACGAGTGTACAAAGTTACTGTTTACGGAAATAAAAGTGATTCTTTATCTCGACTACATCTGTCTTCTTTACTTTTCAACACAACCAAAAGTTACAATATTATTTGTTAAAATATGTTCTCTGAACACGTTCGAGTATTTTCCAGTACTTCCCTACATGTCTCCTTCATGAAATCAAACAGGATACGCGAGAGAGTTTTCTCATTCTCTTTGCACATTCTACACATGGGTTCATCCTTGAGTCCTACTTTGCGTAGATGCTTCCTGAAGTGATCATGTCAGAAATTTATGCAACTGCTCTATTTATTTCCGTCCATGTAATCTGAGGAGAGATGACGAAAGACTACATGGACCTAAGACAAGTTCCTTGTCTTTGTCCAGCATACATTTGGTATCAAAGTTAGTCCGTTTCCCTAATCGATGTTTTCATCGAGGCATTGGCAGTACGCTTAGTGATTCCAACCACGAGTTAAAAATCACTATAATAGTAAATTAACTGTCCCAAATGCAATGCTTGTTACGAAATACGCTTCTAATTAAAATAAAATACATTTAAAATATGTCTATCAGAATTGAAATTGAATTTTATAGGAATTTTCTCTAAATCCCCTTATTCTAAATTACTTTTGCATAATTGGTAAACCGTAACTGATTAGACAAAGTCATATTACACAAACAATGTAGATCTCGCTAAAATGTAACACATCAGATTTTTCCGCTGCAGAATGCTAAAGCTAAGCTGATGATCCCGACTGGAAAATTTATGGCAAGTAAAAAACTAAATAAGTAAAAAATAAGACATCAAAAAGAAGCTCAAACCTAATAAAAAAGGCCTCTGAGAAAAGCGGTCTTTCAAGCTCAATATACAATGAGACTCTGAGAAGCATAGAGTGTCCTTAAATAAACACTACCTTTTAATGGAAGAATAGAATTTTGTGTAAATGTTTAATTAAGGTTTAAGGGAGCCCAACTACCAGGTCATCAGCGAGAATTTTGTGAGGAAACATCTCACAGAATTAAAAATGACCAAATTTGATCCCAAATACATTTCATTGATGAATGTGTGGTCTTTCCCTTTCTTATTGTTCCTTCTTTTGCTTTTCTTTTCTTTCTTTCTTTTTACTTTCTATACTCGTAAGTTTAAGTATTGTATTCCACCCAAAAATTCGATGTTGAGATTTCACCGGAAATATATGTTTTGAGACCCCCTGTATAATAAAAAAAAAGCATTTTTAGAAAAAGGTCCGTGTGTGGGTGAGTCAGCTGTGTCTGTCAGTCTTTAGACAGCATAACTCAAAAACGAAAAGTTTGTTAAAAACCAAAGTTGGTATTTAAGTTTAATATCTTTCAAGAATGCGGCAAGAACATTTTGAAGAAAATAATCCCACCTAAACTATCCTTTACATGGAAAATTTTTCGAAAATTTTGATTTTCTTGAAAATGGCTCTAACGAGTTTGATTAAAATGATATACGTTTAAGATATTTTGATGACAAATGAAATGTATATTTTGAATTTTCTGGTTATAGCCTATGTAGTCCGGTTTACTCTGGATGACTTTTGAATAACTCATAAACCCTAAGAGATAGACAAAGTCCTACTGTACAAAAAATGTAGATATTGCTAAAATACACAATTTAGGTCCAAATAAATCTTTTTTATTGAGTGAACCATTTCGGACATATTCCTTGTTATTTGTGTAACTTCTGGACAACATACTTTTGTCAAATGGAACATCGGTATTTATCTGTTTATATGTTAACCGTGCAAAGAGAGCAGAATTTGAAAGCTTTAGAAGATTTGACTATCACTCAAAGGCTGCTGTATTCCCATATTCCCCTTCAGTGGCATGTGGTCCATGTACGCAAGGTAAGCAGTGCTTACCCTGTACAATGCTAAACAATTATTTATATTGAGCAATTCCGCGTGTGACTAACTGACATTTACACTACATTTTCTTCCTAAAATGTCTCTCTAATGGTCAATATAGGTGTAAAAATGTTATTTTAACGACATACGATGACAGAGAATGCATTGGCGGTTGTGATAGGAAATATAAAAACCTTAAAAAAGTGAAACAATTATTTAATAATGAGCGCTAAACTTTTCGTGACTTACTGACTTTTTGTCAACTGCAGGTCCAACTTCAAACCTTTGTCCTCCATTTTCTCTGAAAGTTTTCTTATTTGATTTGTTCTGAAAAATCACTTGAGAGAGGAACTTATAAGCTTTCAAATGACCTGAAAAAAGGTTTGGCATGTTATTGTCATCTGGAGATATTTATTCAAAAGGTCAGCGTTACTAACTGACATGAGTTTGTGACTAACTGAAACCTGCGAAAATTGTAATACTTTGTCTTTGTTTTGCATGGTATAACATATGGTAAATCTTAGTGATACGTATTATACGTTACATATATGTAATACATACAGGTGTGTAATTGTATTTATCATTTTGAGAAGAATTATATCCTTTGGAGAAGCATTACTGTCATACAACATAAACAGAATAAACATGTTGACAGCTCTCATTTCTTATCACAGTTAAGTCATTGCAAGTATAAAAAGCTAACTCAAAACCATAACAAAGACGACACATGAGAGCACACAGCACAAAGCACATACCTGTATCACATGATTGGACTCCTTATAGTGCAGGAACGCTAGATGCAGTAGTCTCGTAGTACACGCACATATCACTACACTGTTTTTATTTCCGAAAGTTGTGCATCATTCTGACACTTTCCGCACATGAAAGAAAAGCATATTCCACAACATTTAAACCTAATACCTTCACATAATGAACCCGCTGAGTGGACGGCATAGGTGAAATACGTTCAAATCTTTTGTCGAGAAATTCTTTTGCTTCTTCAATTTCAGGCAGAGAAACTTCAAGAACACATATTTTGGTTTTCTTTCTAACAGTATTAACAAATTCTTCAGCACTCTGAATCCTGCTTCCTGTTTTCGCAGCTGTCCATGCCATCCTCTTCACTTGTCCTCCAGTCGCATCTACTGCCCCCTTTCCGTGATAGGATTCGAAGAAGTGCCATTCAATTTGGATTCCAAATACTTCGGAAAGATATGTCACATGGCTCAATGTGTATTTCTGCTTAAAATTACAATCAGCTCCATCAGAAAACACTTTCACAAGTTCAAGATTCGGAACAATATCCAATATTTCCGAAAATATATTCCTTAAGCAAATATCAACTGCATATTTGTCATGCGATACATAATCAGACACCAAAGCAAAAGATTGTTTCTGAATTTCACCAATATCTTCTTTCCTATACCAGGCAACAGCAGTGAATATTGAGATCTGTGTATTGTTCCAGTGGGCAGCTCCTTGCATGTGTAGTCCTCAAAGAAGTCGATCTGTATCACAGCTTCACTAATTGCAACATTTTCCCGAGCCTTCTTAAAGGCCTCCGATTGCTGTCTTTTTACATAAACGTGATTAAGGAAACATGGCAGGCAATTGCTCAGTTCTTCAATGATCCCTTTTTAACTTCTATTTCCATTCTTCCATTACGTGAACTCCACAGCTTCCATTCGCATGGAGAATTAGCAAGTTTATCCGTAATGTCTGCTCCACTCAACCCCGGGCAGTTGGAGCATCCTCCCTGCACACATTCACTCAATTTCTGATCACAAACCACTTGTGCTATGAACTTACGAAATTCAGTCTCAGTGAGTACATGATTTTTACACAATGCTTTGAGAAGAAACTTTGTATTTTCATGTATAATGCATGTGCACACATTATGTGGGATCTGACTTTGAAGACGCACGTGAGCAGGGCGTAATTCAGCCAATTTTGTCAACCCCACGGACATTTCTACTCGGTCTTGTAGAAAGAGTGAATGTGCTTCTTTTAATGTTACCACTAGATACCTAATGCTAACTTCTTTTGTTTCTCCCTGAACATGGATTTCAATAAAATCATCTCTTCCAGGAGCTTGGTAAGATATTGAATAATCCTCATAGAACTTGATGATTGCACTTTTAAGTTCCTCTGATAGTTGTTTTCCTGATACCGGGACAGAATGCTTTGGTTTTACATCATGTAATCCCTCTTCAACTGCTAATTTACAAATCATTTCTGTTCTTTTACGTGGAGATTGCGGCAATGCCTCCTCAACACGTTTTCTGCACTTTCCGAAATACCGTTTGCTTTTGAAAGCGGTTGATGTTGATGGAGTATCCTTATCAATCCCTTCTTGGTTTCCTATCTTCTGTCTTGCCCACTGTGCTTGCTTATATCTCCTATATTCAGCTTTGAGGTGTTCTCTTCCTTGTTTTGTTTGTTTAAGTATTGCTCTTCCTTTCCTCATAGTCACTTCTATTTTTTCCTTCCATTGTACATAACTGCCTTGCTCCTTTAGACGTTGTTTGTATTCACATTGTCTTTGGGCTGGTGTTTTAGTCATGGAATCAAAAACAGACTGATACGTCTATCCTGACTGAAGTGTCAGAAGTATTGTACGCGTATGACGACCACATTGCGCCAGCACTAAATGTCCGTTAGTCACGTGTTTTGTGGGAAAACTAATGACTATAGAGGAAAACTTTCTGATACTTTTTTATTTGTTATATTGTAATGACGCAGAATCAAAAATTATATTTATTTCAGTCTATTACTTTTCCCTCCAGAGGACTTTACCCTTATTTACCGTGACTAACTGACATTGACACACTATAATAATTAAAGAGGCTCTAAGGATTATTTATAAATGTCGAAAATTATTAGCCATATACACGTTTCGAAGACGAAGAGTCATTGTGTGATGTACAGAACAAAAAAATTAAAACAGTTGTACATAGCTCCTGAAATATTGATATGAAAATCACCGTTATTCGGGCTTATTTTTAGTGCTTTGGAAATATATGGATAAGAAGTGAAATTTGAACCCATATTCACGTTAAAAACATTTATTTTTCACTTCATAAGATACTTTGGAGTATCTAGCATCATCTTTCCTCAGTAAAAAAAGTGAAACATTAATTTCAAATTTTAACACTCGGTATGACATATTTGCGGAATTGCTCTATTACATTATCTAGCAGTGCGTTCTGAATCTATGTTAAGAGCTTTGCTACTGCAGTTGACCTGAACTAAGATTTCCGTTTTATGTACAACGATACGCTCTCAATACGTGCAATCATGCGTGCAACAACGTACGGTGTCCGTGAGGATTCGTTTCCGTAGGTTTTCGGGTCAGCTCGAGCCCCATCGCGGCATCGGCTCAAGAGAAGCACATGTGTTCAGTGCGGGACTAGGCGAATGCCCTTCCAGCATTGTCGCAGTATAATAAGTGTATTTCAAGTGAATACACAAGTAACGAGTGACTTTTTGCAGTGAGTTTAGCTTTATTGTTCGATGACAATTGCGATATCACTGACATCTTATTAACAGTTGATTTATGATAGATTTTCAGATGGTTTACCACGTGCCGTGCTAGAGCAAGGTAAGCAGTTTCAAACGCTGCGTACACTAGTGCTTGCAGCTTGGAGAGGGTACAAAACATGGAATCTTCGCTTTCTTTGGAGAGCAGAACTGCAGACGCGGATGGTTGCATTGTGCGCAATATTATCTCTCGAAGTTTTTCTTCTAGGAATTATGAAGAAAAGATTAAAGTTGTGCAGGAAGGAAGACCAATGCCTGACCTAAACTTTACTGCTCCAATGAAAAGCTGTGCAAGAAAATTCAGTTCACAGCTATGTATTACTAATAAATGGCTTACTGGTTGTCAATACAAACAAAAGCTTTATTGTTGGTGTTGTCTCCTGTTAGCTAACAAAAAAATGTATGGTCTAGTGGCGAGTTCAGTGACATGGGGAACATCCATAAAGCAATTAAAAAACACAGTTTAACTAGCACTCATCTCCAAACCATCATTCTACTGGAAATATTCGGCAAATCCAGAATTGACCATTTACTGGATACTAACAAGAAAGTGAGGGAATATCAGCATAACGAACTAGTAAGAAAAAATAGAGAGGTAATGAAACGCCTATTTGACATAGTTTGTTTTTTGGGGAAACAGGGATTAGCATTTAGGGGTCACGATGAATAATCAGAATCCAGCAGCAAGGGGAATTATGTAGAACTTGTAAACCTGCTTTGTCTGTATGACGACAAGTTAAGAACTTTCATGGAGCAGGGGACAGTGTTTACTGGGCTATCAAATCTGATCTAGAACGACTTAATTGAATCAATAAGTAATGTTCTAATGATGGAAATAAGGAGAGAAATCAAAGAGACTTGTTTTGTTGCCATTAGTTTGGATGAAAGTACAGATGTTGCAAATTTATTCCAACTTTCTGCAGTAATGAGATTCGTTGGACCTGACGGTGACGTTTAAGAAAGGTTTCTCCGCTTTATAAATATTTCAGATGATCGGTCAGCTGGTGCATTATACACAACTGTAAAGGAACTCATGGGTGAATTTGACTCTGGGGAAAAGCTAGTTGCTCAGACATATGATAATGCGGCTGTTATGGCCGTCAAGCAAAAGTACGAGGATCATTTCCCCAAGCTCTGTGCACTGTTTCGTCCATAGATTAAATCTAGTTCTGTCACAGGCGGTTTCACACATTCGATAACGCAGGATATTCTTCATGACTGTAAATGGAATAGCAGCATTCTTGGAAAAGTCTTCTAAGAGAACTCAGGCCCTGGATAATGAGATGCACAGAAGATAGCCGCGTGTTTCGCAAACGCACTGGAGCTACAGCTCTCGTTTGGTGGAAAGAATGTATGAATTCAAAACTTTTTCCACTGTTTGAAACTATTGCAAATGCAGATAATAACTTGTTTGCTATAATAGATGTTCCCCATCACGGACACTCTGTATGATATTCTCCAAGCAAAGTCATCTGATACTGGATATTGCTTATTGAAAGTTACGGAATTTCAGAGGGTCTTAGAAGAGAAGCGCAATTTCGTCGATGAAGTATGGGACAAAGTTGAAGAAGTCATTGGTCATCCATCACCTACGAAACGTCATACCAGCAGTGATGGTTTGAGTAGGAAAATGCACTACAAACGTTTGTATTGTGAGGTTCTGGATACGCTTCTACTCCATCTAAGAGAAATATTTGGTAATATTGAGTCTCTGTGTTTTCTGGAATTGTTAAATTTTAAGAACTTCAACAAATACAAATCGTCTTTTCCAGAATTGTCTTTTCAATCTCTAAAATAGTCCTATGGGACAGTCTTTGAACTCTCTGTCACTTACTTGTCTCCAGACATGTGTCATAAATCTGGGAATTATCTTCTAGCCTTCATTAAAAAAAAAAAAAAAAAAAAAAAAATTATGAACTGAACAGAGCATATAGTGAAGTGGCAAAACTGTGATACTATTGTTTTTAATTGCATGTACTATGTGTCAGCATATTTTCGTTTAACCATTTGCAATGAGATTGCTTACCCAGGCCAATACATTCACCACACGCCACTGAACATTACCACTCGATAATTCCTATGTCAACCGGCTTTTAGCGAACTTAAGAGTGTATTAAAAGTGTACCTTTATCCTTTTTTATTTTGGTTTTAATTGGCCTCAGGCTTCTCTAGTTGTATAGATTCTCAAATTTGTTTCTGGTTGATTCTGATTGATCTTTCGCTTATTATTAAGTTTCGGAATTTGGCGTGAAAGTGTTCAGTGTAGTAAAAGTTTACATATCTAAATACTAACATTGACTGCGTAAGTATGCAAAGATTGTGCATCTAAGGCACATATGCTGTAATCAGCATTATAAATTAAATAATAAATAAATAAATAAATAAATAATTGAAAAATAAATAAATATACAACATTTTCTGCAGTGTCTGTTCTTACTTATTTCACCAAAACTCCCATTAAATGAACTTTCTATCATACAGATTAAATAACAAAATTAGTTTAAACAAAATGAAAATCTGTACAAAGTGGAAACTGATGACTACAACTAATTTAAAACACGCCTACACCATAATGAATGTAGAAGGGTCACATCATGTAGATATTAAACGAGTTAATAATTGAATTATGACATAATCAATGGCGTATAACGTTTTATATGGTGGGCGTAATAGCTTTTGTCATGATAATATTGATGTTAAAATTACAAAAGAGGCTTAAAATAAAACAAAGGCGTTACAATATACAAGTGTAACTTCGAGATCAGATTCGAGTTTTCTTATTACTCAGATACAATTGGGATTTAATAAGCGCTTGTTTCCAAGCTTTGAATGACCCAGTAGAATTATTACTAGTGTGTCCTGAGGATTGTGGTACAACTATTCCTATCCCTTAGTTTGCTTTTAAAATTATTATGTGAACATTATTAATTAAGTACACGAAACGAATGAAGGTGCTTAATGCCTTTTGTTGTCACACACATAATAAACAAAGATTACAAATTCATGGTACAATCAAATGAAGAATAATAAAGGCCCAAGAGAAGATGTACTGAAAAATTAATTATTTAAATATGCAAGCCAGACATTTATAGGCAGATTTCTTACACTTGTAAATGAGATATGGACACGAGACGATATACCAACAAACTGGACCAAATCGATTATCGTTCCCATATTCAAAAGAGGGGTTGTAAAACTGTATGACAACTACAGAGGGATCAGTTAAATACAGTCTATTAAATAAAAGATTTGTAGAGTATAATCAAGAACAAATTATACAAACATTATGAATGAAATACCCTGGTGAAGAACAAAATACCTTCCGCAAGTGAAGATGATGTTGTGATGGATATTTTACATTAAAATTATTGATAGAAAAAAAAAACAGAGAATTCAGCTTAGGACCACATATTGCACTTATTGATTTCGAAACAGCATTTGATAAGGTGAACAGAAATAAATTATTAAAAACATTAGTCATATACTAGATTAGATTAAAGTGGGTTGTTTAAGCCCTTCGGCTTCTCTACACTGCGACCTTTAATATATCAATTGCGAATACCCTGATCTATAAGTCCAAGTTTAATTTAATGCTTTTAATATAGCCTATAATTTTCATGGGTGATGTTAAGGCGATTTGTCCTGGGATTGGAAAGAAAGGCTCTAGATGCCTTATTCTTTGTTGGGCAATTGTTTCGCATTCGCAAAGTAAATGCCCTGCTGTTCCTTTTCCGTCTACATATGTTCACCTCAGATTTTCCCATCTTATAGAGATGATATCTAAGAAGGCAGTGTCCAGTAAGAAGGGCATTTAAAGTCCTCAACTCCTGTTTACTGAGTGTAAGCATCTTTTTGCTCTTTTTGCAGACAGTGAAATGAACTGTTTTGCATGGTTTAACTTTGAAACTTGTTCTCAATAGCAGCTTGTTTTCCTGCGTTCCCAGGTTTTTATCTTTTCTTTGATATAGCACTCTGGTACTCTACAGAATGGTTCTGGGCCAATGAATGGAGTATTGGCCCCTTCCTTGGCTAGGCGGTCAGAAATTTCATTGCCTTCAGCTGGGACCCACATTAAAATAACCTTATTGTGCTTTGCCAGCTGATTTAATATCTGCAGACAGTCTTCAACAAGCTTTGACTCAATGGTGAAGGCATTAAGAGCCTTTAAAGCTGCTTGACTGTCTGATAGGATATATAGTTTTGCACCACGTATGTCTTTATTGACATTTATGTGAGCACATGTTTCTATAGCATGAACTTCTGCTTGAAATATGGTGGGTTCATTGCCAAGAGCCTTTGCTAGGGCACAATTAGGCTCATAAACTCCTATGCAGATTTTCCCATATATTTTTGAGCCGTCAATGTACCAGAGCAGTGACTCCCTTCCAAAATTAAGTTTTTTTTTTTTTTTTTTTTTTTTTTTTTCATTCCAAAATTGTCGTTCAGTTCCTTCGACTGTAAAGGAATGAATTAGGTTGGGCTTAGGAATCATCCAGTCCCCTAACTTAATGAATCATCCTCCTTAATTCCACGGAGAATTTTAATGTGACCAGTTAGATCACGAGATTGAAATGTGTTTTTCAGCAGTCTAAGAGCACTTGTTAAGGCAACTTTCCTCTCAGCAATATGCGGAGGTGTAATCCCTATTAGCGCTTCCACAGCTACAGTAGGACAGGTGCTTATTGCTCCAAACATGTACAGACAAGCTATCCTTTGAACTTTTTCTAAACAGGCTATTGCTGTTGTCTGCTCTGTTTTAGGCCACCGCACCAACACTGCGTAGGCGACCGTGGGTCTTACAATAGCTGTATATAACCAATAGATCACATCCGGCTTGAGACCCCAAGTTTTGCCAAATAAGACTGCCACAGTTCTTAATTGTTGCCAGAGCTTTCCCAGAGACTCTTTTTAACTGCGGATTCCAAGTCATTTAGCTGACATATAGTCATATACTAGGTTGCACAACAACTTCTAGCAAACACATATAGTCTCTATAAAACAAACCTCATTGCAGTAAGATATAACGATAAATTATCAAAATAGCAAAAACTTCATACAGGAGTGGGACAAGGTTGTGGCCTCCCACCACTACTACATATAGACACATACTCGTACATGCACGTGTGTGTATGTGTGTGACTCAAATTTTTAGAGAATGGAGAGAATTACCTCATGGGTATATACATTAAAATAGCTATCTACAACTAGATTCATTACCTTTTCCAGATGGTTTAGCTCTGCGGGCATCTTCAGAAGATAAATGACAACGTTCAGTATTTAATTTTAACAAAATTAGAATAAAATATGACATGGAAATCAACAAAAGAAAAGAGAAACTAAAATTATGGCTTTCTGCTGAAAATAAACTGTTCCTAGGAAAATATGCGTAGACTTAAAAATTTTAGAAAGAGTAAATTACTTCACATATCCCGGAGAGACATTATCCTTTTTTGATGAAATAGACTTTTTCCAGAAAATTACTAAGTGCAACAAAACAATGGGAATAATTAACAACATTATGAAACCTTGCCTAGTATTAAGACGAACTAGAATGCGCCTGTATAAGATCTAGGTAAGACCTGTACAAAGGTGAAAACAGAATAACCCCTAATCAAACGAAATGCAGCAGGCCACATAAAATGAGATCATAAACACAATAAAGATGTGATAGAGGAATTACAAATAGAACCTGTAATTAACTGCATGAGGAATTATATAAAAAAAAAAAAAACAACTACAACAAAAAAACACTGATTTAACCACCTACATCCTATGTATAAAAATAGAATCCCAAAAGTCATGCCTCACAGTCATCCAAATGGAAAGAGATCTCTAGATCGTGCAAAGAAAAATTCATAGTCTGCAGGTAGTGTTAAACTTCTCCCATTTAGCCTTGTAAATCCTTCAAAATGCCAAGTGTCTTGGTATCTTGGCATGATTAAATCCTTCTTATTCCTTGTAGTAAGTACCGAAAGGTTTCTGCGAGTGTCGGTTGTTATTCAGATGAATTCCAACGAGGAATATATAGACATGTTTTTTCTCTGTGGCAGTAGTATCAATGAATGGCACAATTGCTGTGGTGTCAAAAATGCACCGCAGCGGGCTACTCGCCGGGCCCAGGGCATAGCGGGCCAATACGTTAGATCAGATTTTCGAGCGAGGCACCCAGAACAACGGCTGCGTCGGAAACTGCAACTCACCCACTTGGCGTAACTCCTTGGAATCCAAATCGGAAAAATAATTGTTATGTTAAGTTCTCGTGTTAGTATATAATGCATAGTGCACAACAAATATGTTATGCTAAGAAAACACAACATACGTACAAAGACATAATGAGTTAACATACCAGGCAACGTATGGTGAGCTTAATTTTGAAGGAAACCACCAAGGCCTATTACTAATTATTTTGTCCTATTTCACTTAATTAAAAATAATCCAAGTAAATGTTAATCTTTTTATTCCAAAACACTAAGAATCTCCACTTCAAGAATGAGAGGATTTGAAGAGGAGGAAGAGATGTAGTTTAAGGGCACTGGGAGGTTATTTTTAGCACCACGAGAAGGGCGCTCAACTGCATGGTCATCAACGCCCTTAATAAGCACTTCATGGCAAAAGTTGGATATAAACTTCAATCAAAAATAAAATTAAAAGTAACAAAGAAAATATACACATAAATATAAAAAACAGAGTGGCAATAGGCAGATAATAATATGTCAAAAGCATAAAATAGAGATATCTAAAATTTCAAATCCTCAAACTCATATTACACTCCGCTAAAAACTTAAAAATTCTATCAACCGCTGTTTTGTCATCCGCTAAGACCTCTGCAAATCTGGCAAGCAGCTTCAGAGAGTCTCAAAGGTACGCTAGAGAGGAACACTCTAGCATACGTGACGGACAGCGCACAGCGGACATAGAAGGGGAGGGTCCCATTTAAATAGGTAACCATGCGAAAAATTGCAGTGGTCAACCGAGGCAAGTTAACCTTCTCGCGACAAGAAGCCCGCCTCACGTTCAAGAGGTCACGAGTTCGAATCTCGCTTAGGCTAAGTTATCCGGGTAAGGTTTTTTCCGAGGTTTTCCCTACCCTGAGAAGACGAATGTTGGGTAACTTATAGCTCCATGGACCTCGGGCTCATTTGACCATCATTTCAGCCATTTCATTTCATTCATTCGTCCAATATGATACAATGTTGGAGGACGTTAATTTAAAAAAAAAAAAAAAAAAAAACTCGCGACAGGATATGTGAGAGGAAGTTACCTAGTTTATCGGAAGTGAAAGGCTACTTCTTACGTTTTCTATCTACCGGGTGAATCAGCTGCCCCTTATTTTCCAGTTTTATGTAATCCGCAGTTTATACTCTAACATAAAAACATCGGCCCCTATGCTAGATTCTACCCAAGTATTCAACATGGACATATTTGTCTTCGTTTATCTCTGATGTTAGCTCAGCTGGAATGAGCGCATGATTTGTGAGTAACCCATGTGCTGTAAAGGGAGTTCGAATCCCCTGCGTGTGCTAACTTTTTTGTCGTGTAATGTTTACAAATAAAACTACTTGAACAACTATTATGTATTAAGCTGTTATTATTTGAATTCGTAATTGTTTTATTTATACTTTATGGTTTAAGCTACGTCCTAAACTCTCAGATATTTTAAAATTAGATGATTATGAATAACGGCATCCAAGTTTTGATGAGGATAAAGAAGATGCACAGTGCTAAGATGCGAACCCGTGTCCCAGAGGTTAATACACAGAATACGGTCGTAATTCTACTCAGCTATTTGGAGACTTGACTGAAAACACGCTCCGAGTTCAAACCATTGATCCATTACGCCAGGCGCTATGTCATTGCTACCTCGCGAATTTTCAAGCGTAATTTAGCCATTTAAGATCGTTTCAAACCGTTGCTTGGCGTTTTAATATTACTGCTTAAACTGCAAAAGCTATTACGCATTTTCTTTTTACCTGATGCTGTTGATGTACTTATGTGATAGGAACGTTTTCTCAGAGGGGTTTACTAAATTGAATTGCTATACTCTAATAAAAAGTTTGTATAATCGGCTGGAAACCCGGAATTCGCTCTCAGTAAACGAGCCGTATGTTTTGGAGGTGTACTTTAGCGAGGAGTATGTTCTGTACCTTAAACCTCTGTTCCTCTAAATATTGCGCATTCGTCTCTAAGAACGTGAAGCAATAGGTTTTAGTAAGCACAAAACTGGACTAAAGCACACATGCCATTTTATGTGTGGCCTTCCTTCCAAAAATGTAAGAGGCCGCTGACTCATCTGATGCATTTGCTGCAAGTTCATATTATGACCGCTGTTATTATGCCTTTTATTGATTTATTTCGGTATTATGTACTGTGAGTGATGTTTTACCGGTGGACGCAGTCAAACTGTAGGAATAGACAGGTGACGGCTGATAACGCTCCTAAGGCTGGTATATGCTACCTCATTGGGTGTGAGGGTCACTTCGTTGCTTCTTTGCCCACTTGTGCCCCGAGCTGCGGGTAACCTTCTCACCTCTACTATATGGTACGAATAGAACGCTGCTTGAACAAGGTGGTATATTTTGTGGTGTTCAACGCTCGCTTTTACCACATATGGCACCGCAGGTGGTGACACTGATGATACATGGAATGAAGATGCAGCACCAGTGGAATGAGATGCCGGGGGGAACCGGAGATCCTGGAGGAAACCCATCCCAGCGCCGCTTCGTCCACCACAAACCCTACATGCGGTTGCCTAGGATCGAACTCGGGCCGCTAACCATAGCACTGGAAGTAGTTGTTTCTCTCTCTCTCTCGCTATTATCAGTGGCGGTACGCACTTTCAACCTGAAAACTACACAATGGTGAGTAAATTATGTTAAACAATGTGTGCTCTTTAACGAATAAAACATTTCAGATATATATAGTATATATATTCAGCATATATATTACTTTCTTTACTAAGTATAGTAAGTAAGGGACGTAATGCATTCGACCCAAAATTTTGATGTCGAGCGTTCACCAGTAACATATGATTTGAGGCCTCTACATCTAAGAAAAAGAAGCTTTTTTTTTTTTTTTCAAAAAAAGGGTCGTGTGTGCCTCTGAACAGTATTATAACTTAAAAGAATGCGGTATTTAAGTTTAATATATTTCAAGGATGCGACACAAAGATTTGGAAGAAAATTCCTCCATTCTAAACTAACCTTTACACGATTTCCTCAAAATTGTGTGTAACGATTTTGATTTAAATCCCATATGTTTAGGATATCTTATTGCAAATGAAATGTATATTCCGAATTTTCTGGCTGTGGCCTATGTAGTCCTATTTACTCTTATGACTTTTGCATAACTAGTAAACCGTGAGAGATAGACCGAATCTTATTCTACAAAAAATGTAGATCTGGTTAAAACACACAAGTTATAGCCAAATGCATGCTTTCTTTCTTTCTTTCTTTTTTTTTTTTTTTTTTTTTTTTTTTTTTTTGGGGTGAGTGAACCATTTCGGAGATGTTCGTTGTTATTTGTTTGAGTTTTGTAATACATTAACTATTGTCAAATGGAAGGTCGTTCTTCACTTTTTATCTGCTGGCCATGCAAAGAGAATGGGATTTCAAATTACCAAATTTCCTTTAGACTACAAGGAAATCAACAATTAGATAATTTTTGCTAATGTTTATCTGAACTAACATGAAGAAGATAGAGGAATAAGCGTTTATAAGTACAGTTTGTACAAGAGTAGAGGAAATCATGTGAGGGTAACACCGGATTTTTTGGGGAATGTTTCCAAAGCAAAAAAGAAGACTTCAAATTTGAAAATCCTTCTCAGCGTTCCTTCGCTACCTAGAAGAAGACATCAAGCTTAGCATATACGTACTAAAGTTAAGCTATACCAACAGGATTTTCATGCATACAAGTTTATATTACGTGGGTAAAATGGAAGAAACGTAATATTCAGAAAAGTGTTTTAAAGATAGTTAATTCTTCATCCCCACATACCGAGAGCTTTTCATTCTAAATGTATCTTCCCAAAAACAAGAAGCTTCTACATATTTGTTGATTACTATAACGCTTAACCTATCATGTAGGAATGTATTCTTTAGGGTATAAGTTATATATAGGGATATGGTACTTGATACCTTCGAAGAAAAACATATTTGTTATGATTTATTCCTGGATACTGAAAAAACGATCAACAAAGTGCGGTATGTCGGACTGTTACACGAAATTAAAAATGCAGTGAGTGACACCGTATGTCTAATGGTCAAATTATGTCTCTCATGAGGGACGTTTACCTATAAAATGCAAAAGATCGCTATCTTCTTCCAAAGTAGTACAGGTTGGAGTTCCACAAGGAGGTGTGCTTGCTCCATTTCTACACCTATTGTATGCCTCCCCAGTGTTCCATAGAGTGGTAATCTAAATATATCACAGTATGCTGATGCTATAGGTGTTCTTAATAAAGGCTACAGTAACAAATAAATTAAAAGTCTTCAAGAACATATATTCAAACCTAATGAATGGTACAAAACGTTGAGAGTGAAGATGAACCCCAAAAAGGTCCAGTTTAATTACTTTACCTACAAAACAAGAACTAGCAAACACAATCAAATTAAGCAATGGAGATATCCAAGCTTCAAAAGTCAGGCACAGACTTCATCATGTCAAATATTTCATCAAAGGCAACTCACCTCTGCTACAGCACCTCAAAAGGCTCATTTACTTCAGTCTAATCAAACCTATCCTGATGTATGGATGCTCTATTTGATGCTCAGCTTCAAATTCACAAACACTCCTTCGTACGTTCGCAATAATTGTGCACTTCATAAAGATCTTCACACCCCTACAGTTGAATGTACACTCAGGTCCTCCTATACTCGGCTGTTCATATTATTCATTGATCGCCAGAACTCTTTATTGAAAGAGAATCTCTTTAACCTGCCAAAAGAATGACCGCCACGCAGACTGAAGGGAAAACGCCATGCAGATCTCCACTTATAAAATATTTCAGTGTTATTATATTCTTGTACATATCGTTTCTATGTGAAATCTTACATTATACTTTGAGCGCAATTGTTGAATAGTATGCTCAACTAAGTGATAATTCTTTGAATTGCTTTATATTTTATTAGCAAAGCTATAAGACACAGATATCGTACTATAAAGTTAAATACACTATATTTTAAAACACAGTACATATATCACTGTAGTAGCATCTATATGAAAAAATTACACTTTTAAAAACAATACCTTCCCTTTGTTTTACTTTCTACACGATGCATATAGTAGGTAGAGAAGGTACTGTACCCCCACTCGTGACGCCTGTAATGGGCAGAAGTGGGCTGCGCAGCGGCCGGGCGGTAAGACTTGGCCCGTCTTGGGCCCTTGCGCTGGGGGTTTTGGGGGAATAATCTCGGAAATATTACTTACCATTTTTTAATACCTTAAGATGAAGTAGAAGAATAAGAGTTTCTAAGAATAATTTGTTCAAGAATAAAGAAGTCATATGATTGCAGCACATTAGAGGTTTTTAATTATTTCTCCTATATCCCGTCTTTAATGCTCCTATCGCGGTCTTTTACTTATGAACATGTATTACTTGTTATGAGTTGAAGATAAATGAGGAAAAGCTTATTAATTTTAACACAAAATAAATATTTAGTGCAATTTTTCACGGTTGCTTCAATGAGTTAGATACATTGTTTTTTCAACAGAACGCTTAAATCCAATGAAAGGAAGTACCAACACAAGAAACAAAAGCAGCTAAGCCTTACAAAATATGCTAACTCAGTACTCATACCTTGCACATTACCAAGTCAGCATGATTTGTAGGGTTTAAGGGTTTAGCTGTTCGACAATCCTTAGGTAATTTTCTGCACATGGCGGATAACTGGATCCAAGTTATTGTGCTGATGATCCTTCCACCATAGCTTCATAAGAATCCTGGAATTTGTCTTCTACTTGTATGTAAATATCTTCATTTATGCGTCGAAACTGTGCCCCAATCACAAATCAGTTTCTCAGATCACCGTCGAATTTCTTTAATTCCAATTTAGGCAGTTTCAAATTGTTTCTAGCACAACGTACTAGTATTTCGTTCAAGATAACTCATTGGGTGTATATGCATCTTCTTTTATAACCTCTTCATAACGACTCATCAATATCACCAATTTTTCGCAATAGGCTTCACGATCGCCCCATTCCTATTTTTCAGGTGAGTGGACCAGCAAATTGTGCCTAGGTATTTGACTTGGCAATGGTAGTGCAATATTTGACCGTTAGGTCCCTTGGCAAAGTGTGATGCCGTCTTGAAAAATGGATGGGTATTTGCTTGGGTTAATTTTGATTTTCCAATCATGGAGCCATAAGAGGAGGCGGTTCACATATCGTTTCATTTCTGCAAAGCTAAAAAGGAGGATTCTTGTGGCCGTTCTAAATTGCAGTTTCGTCAGCATAAATGACATCTTTGCATCTGACGTCCAGGGAAAAGTCCTTTGTGAAGATTATATATAAAAAGGGGGGCATTATTACCCCTTGTGTGACGCCAGCCTGCATGACTCGCTTGAGAAGGACGAAGAAGCGCCTATTTTCTAGGAAATTGTGCAGTAAAAGGGAATAATTTTGAAAGCCGGGAAAGCTGCGGTGCAGTTTGTAAATAAGGTCATTATGCCAGCTCGGTCTAAAGCAGCTTCTACATCCAGAAGTAACCCCAGCTTGAAGCTCCATTGTTAAATTGCTCAGTGACGTCATCTGTCAGCCTTAGAAAAGTCTGTGGAGTCTCTGTTTCTCCAGTCCAATTGAGGATTAATTGAAAGTTCACGTAGTTCCAAAGCTTGTTTTTGGAGTCAACAAAGCATACGTTTTTTCCAGCAATATACCAACGGTAGGCAATGGGATGGTTATTTTCAGGTTGCCTGGTACTTTTTCCTTGCTTCGGAGCATGATATAACCTTGGTTAAGTACCAAACGTGATATGTATTTATGGTTCAATATCTCCCAAGAGTGCAACACGAAGTTTTTCAAGGAAATCCCACTACCCAGATGTTCTCGGATTTCACCAGAGGTTTATGTTTAACATTCAGTTTTTCAGTTTCCATACCCTGACGTAACGGCCGATCGCTTTTTATGAAATGAGAAGTTCTATCTCTACTGCCCCATTCACATATGAAACAACAGTGTTTAATGTCGCATTAAATGTCAAACGTTATCGAAGCTCTCCTATAATTCAACCAATCCAGATGATTAATGTACAAGCTTTACAACAGATATGTGGAGCTCAAATCTTATCCTGGTCTCCTAATCTGTAGAACTCACCAATATAAATATAATAAGCCGTTTTAGTACAGAAATTATAATTTTCCGCTACACAGCACACACCACTCTGTCGCAAATTTAACACAAGCTGTTAGGATCATTCATGCACTTATGTGGCATTGTGAACAAGAAGTAAAATGGTATTAAATGAATTTTAAGGTACGCACAAGCTTTGTTGTAGCGTGTTAAGTGGAAGTTTTTACTTGAGTTAATAAATCACATCTGCACTCCAAACACTTCAAAGGGATTGAAGAGTTTGACTGTAAATGTTTGCCGATGTAAATGTTTAATCGGTTAATAAAGCAGACATATCTGTTACTGACATTGACGCAGAAGAATATATTTTTCTTTGAACTGCAATTGTGGTGTGGAGTGGGGAGCTTCTCAGTACGATGCGAACAGTGTAACATCAGCAGTTCAAAATTACCATCTACAAGGCAGTTGAACCTAAGCAGTGCCAGTGTTGTTACAATATTATATCGTATGGTTTCTTGAATCTCCAATTAACATAATTCATAATTCATATTATTCAAGTATGATCATGATTGCTTTGGTTTATGAGATAATATAATGTATTAGTGATGCTCTTTAGCGTATGCGGGAAAGAAAGCATAAGTCGCTTTTGAAGTAGGCTGTAAACTGTCAACGCGAGAGGGGGAAAAAAAAACAACCACAAAGTCATAGCTTAACTCTAAACAGTAATCCCTTCCTCACAATAACGGTCCTAAGTTGGCACCAGCTCATCCTTTTAAGTGTGTTTATTCATGCCCTATATTCCTCTACATTCCTATCTATATAGCGTTTCACTCTTAGAAGACAGTATGGAGTTAAATGGGACATCTCTGTCTCTATCTAGCGCATACAAGTTGCCATTAGCCGCGTCCTTTTCTACCCTCGCTCTGTTGCCACATTCCTAATAGCATGGTATAAATATTCATTTGTTATAAATTTCAGGTTTGAACACATTATCCTATGCAGAATTTTTTTCTCTATCAGGTTATATCCTTTTCAGAGTCATTGTACATTTCTATAGGTCCAAATTTCTTCAGAAAACGTTTTTTTCAATAGAAGTCCGATATTTGCTGTTTCTACACTCATCACGCACTAACTAACAAACTAACTGCTAGAATGCATCTATATTTTTTTCTTAGGTAGAGTAAACTATAGTGCTACTACCTGCCTACTTTGAATTCTCTATGTTTACCCAGTTAAGGGTTATAATTTTTTAAATTAAATGATTTCGGAAAATTTTATATCTGTGCACTGCAAAAGTTACGCAGTGTGAAACTTTTTTGTTATTGAGTTTACATCAGGGAACCAGCGAGAACAAATGTTGAGGAAGGTTGGTGAAAGTTTTTAAAATAAACCAAAAGGCAGTAACCTCTTTCTTTTATCCAATAAGGCAAACAAAAGGTATTCATCTATTCAGTGTCAGGCCTGACACAGAAGATAGTATAAGGAGCGGCACTAACATTAGTTCGAAAGAAGCCGTGTGTGTAACTGTGAGCTGTTATTGCGTTATTTGTTTAATATTTTTGTAAATATTTGTAGTTATGGAGGGTGAAGCTAGGAAGGGACGATATGTTGGTAAATAAAGAAGCAAGGAACGCCAAATAATTATGAATGTGTTAGATTATTTTTGAAGCAAAATGCTTGGCAGTAAAGGCAGTAAAAGAAACAGCTAAGGCTATCGGGTGTTCAGAAGCAGTAGTGTGTATGATTAAAAAGGAACTAATGGAAGGACCTCTAAGAACGCCATCGAAAAAGAAAGCAAAAGGGGCGGGACTACACAAAACGCTAGGTTAACGCAATATGATTGAATAGTGCAAGGTGGAGTGCGGCGAATTGTTCATTCTTTACAGTTTGCAAATATTCCACCCATGCTGAATATAATTTTGTCACAGTTCAACAGTGATGAGACCCTACCAAATTTCTCAAGGGCCGCTCTGATTTGGGGTTCGAATATGAAAGAAAGGGTAACAAGTGCATATTAATAGAAAGAGACGATATCGATATCAGATGGCGACATAAATACCTAAAAGACGTAAAAGGTTTAGGGACCAGGGGAAATCAATTGTTTATACAGACGAGTCATTTGTAAATTTAGGTCATACAGTAACAAAGGCGTGGAGGGATACCAAAGTTAAAAGTGTCCGTCTCGTCAAGCAGCAATTGAAGGACTAAGTACAGGACTCAGGCCACCTCGAGTCGCTCGCGGAGAGAGATTCGCAACTAGTACATGTTGCAACACTGCGCTCCATTTAACGTGTACTGTCTTTTAAGGGTGAGACGCGCTTTAGTTACAACTTCCTATCATCAGTAATGTGTCATACTATAAAATACGAATAACCTGGCAACTTTCAGTAACATTTTCGTCATAAGGGGTGTTCAATTTGTTAAAAATTGTATACATCATGTCGCAAGTTTCCTGTTGACCAGTAAGTCCTAAGCATCTTTCTTTGCACCTTTTACGAAGCATAACAGTGATCTAAACTGCGGAAACTGAAAATCACGAGACAATAGGAATATTCTATAACTCTTGTGCGTCATGTTATAAAACCCAAAGAAATGTCTGGGGTCATTGGATAGTGAACAATTCAAATACTTATTTATAGTCCTTGATACTGCTTGTAGATACTCCAAGATCACTTGTTCCGTTACTAATATCAGTCGACTAGTTTTTATTTTACTGTACTCACTTATGTACGGAATCTGTTTTTAGTTATCACAGCTTACGTAGTTAAAGTAACAAGCACTACCACACCTGCACTTAAATTAAGCATCCTGGTTATGATATGACGATTTTAAAGAAATTCTGCCAAACGAAACTGCTCTAATGCTCTAATGAGAAAAATGTTTTTTGTATGCTATAAAGTTGCTTAAGTGATTGTGATTAAAATGCCTTAAAGATGCTGTAACATACATGATATTTGTATTTGTGTCTCTTTTGAGTACCACCAACTACAGAAATCTACAATTACCAGGTCTCCCTTATTTTCGGAAATAATCAACAACATCCCTGGTAAGCTGGGGACTAAACAAGGTAGTCTAGAAATCTTAAAACGTAGGAACTTCTTTGGGAATTTTATCACACATAATGTTATGTGAATGGCAAGAACTGCAAATTATGAGGATTAAAATTATTAATGAAACAATTGAACGAATCGACATTATCTCAGAATTAACTAGGGGAATGTAGTCAGTTGTCACAAGAATAATATGGATGACATGATGTCCAATTCATGTTAAACTATAAATACAAATAATGGGTTTACAGATTCGATGTTGAAGCATCTTGCGAACTTTCCAGATCTTCAGTTTGTAGTCTTTGTGTTGCTGCTGGAATTGTTTTAATTATTGCCGAAATAACAAAATAAAAAAGACATAGGCATTCCTAATCACACATAAAATAATTGTTGGGTAACAACTATATCAAAAGAGTAGCCCATTTAATTTGCTCTAGTCTAATGCGCAGAACGTATTTTATTTTCTCGGTTTGTTTGAATTAAGAAACATAATTATTCCACTTCTGCCCGAATAAACATTCTGCAAATTCGCAATTTGACAATGATCTACTTCATAGACCAAAACCATTAGCATCAACGTTATAACTAGATAATTAAGCACTGTGAACAGAACAATACTTGTGTATAATTTTGAGATGTGAAGCAAGCTTATTAAAGTCATGGCATTTCTATAGAAGGATTTCTGCATGAAAAGGCAGAGTGAGGCATCAGTGATTGGCAGCGTGAGTGACTGTGATGTTTGATGTACCCTTTATCAATCAACTGTGAAATCGACGAGTCCGGCATGAAAGCCTGTCACGGCAGGAAATATCCTCATTCAATTTATTACACGACTTATTGCCGATAACCGTAAAGGCTTCCTTTGTTCTTTAGAGTTATGCTATATGGGATATTTGTTCATGGGCTTTTGTTTACAGAATGTATTTTGACGATAAAAATTCTATTTAAAATATTTCATATATGTGGGTAATAAAAGTAAAAGGTCTTTTTCAACTTTTGCCAACCTCTACATAATATATGAGTAAACGTAAAATATAATTTTAATGACTTACGCTTGTTCTGAATATTCTGTCATTAGGGTCATTTAGTTCATTTTCAATAAATTCCATGTTTACAATCTTCAATCACTGTATAAATCAGTTTGTTAAACTCATAGCTAATCTTTTATACTTAAGTATATTGAACATATGTTTCAAACTGCGACCATGTTTGTATTTCCATAAAAAATTAAAAAACTACACTTCCATAAAGTCACAAATGTTTGTAATAATCCTTTCTTATAAACTGATTAAACTCTAAAAGCTGACATATCCATAATATTTAAATTTTAATTGTCACAAAAATAAATTTATCGAAAGTAAATCTGAAAAGGTCTCAACAAAAATTCTTATTTATTCCCAGAGAGTAAAAATTCCCGAACCGGCTACCTCGGGTTTTGCATGTCCGCATCCTCGGCGTTCGTTGCCGTAAACCGCTATCATAGAAAAGCGTGGATGTAACAATACAACATTTTTAAAAGTACTTCTAAAGGCTTTACTTACCAATTTTATGAAAGGAAATGGTTATTAGATCTCTGATAAATCTAATATTGTTCATGAAATACCCCTTCATGACGAAAAAATCGGTGCATGGTACGACATTAGCGGAGGCCAATTTTTTTTCGAGTCAACAGTTGTCGCGCGTGCAGACGTGAATACGATTTTGCTGCTCCCCGCCCCCATTTTTTAGAGAATTATCAGACTGAAGATATATTAACTTACGGTGCATGTATATATTCCTGATAGCAAAATGCAGTCCAGACACATTTATAGTAAACAATGAAATTCATGACATAAACATTAGACAAAACAGTAACATTCATCATCCCAGTGAAAAGCATTCTTACTTCCAGAAAGGAGTATATTATGAAATCATAAAAATATTGAATGCTCAATAATTTAAGAATAAACAGTTTACAATAACATTCATACATTTTAATTAAGATTTATATTCACAGTTGGCGCCTTCTGGGAATTTTAACTTTTATTACCCACATATATGAAATATTTATTAACAGTATTAAACAGTATTTATTAAATGCATTATTAATTATTTCGCAAAATACTCTGAATATACCACTCGAGATTTCAATATTTGGGATACTTTTTCTCGCAAAATTATGATCATACGAAACCCCCGTGGTCTTAGTACTGATAATGCTTATGTAGCTTTGTAAGCAGTACCTAGTTTTTTTAGTGTTTAACGCCCTCTTTTACTACATACGGCACCGCAGGCGGTGACACTGATGATACATGAAATGAAGATGGAACACCGGTGGAATGAGACCCGTCCCAGCACTGCTTCGTCTACTACAAATCCTACAAGAGGTCATCTGGGATCGAACCCAGGCCACTTTTGTGAGAAGCGAATGGTCTAACCACTCGTCCACGGCGCGGCCAGTATGTAGCAGCTTTAGTGACAATTATATTTGATGACTGGTCCTCTGTCCAGTATTAAAATTTAATGTTTATGTCCATATACAACTGCACATTTCCTTGATATGTTCACTGCGTAAAAAATTCTCTGAAATGGTTCACTCTATAAAAAAAAGATCAATTTAAATCTTGTTTTAACAAGATCTACATTTTGTATATTAAGATTTGGTCTACCTCTTACGGTTTACCAGCTATGCAAGAGTCATCAAGACTAAATAGAACTACATGGCCTATGACCAGAAATTTCAAAGTATACCTTTCATTTACCATAAAAATATCTTAAACATGTGGCATTTTAATCAACATCGTTAGAGCCATTTTTGAGAACATAAAAATGTTCTATGTAACATACATACACACGCGCGCGCACATACTCACCGACCTTTCTCTAAAAACGCGTTTTTGGGATCCAGGGGGCCTCAAAATGTTGGGTCGAAAACGTCACTAGAGTAGGCTACATGGCCTAAAATCCTTCTTCACTGTCGTCTTCTCAAGTGATTGGTCAAGATTTGAGAGAATGTTGTGGAATTAAATCTTGAGAACGCTGATAACAGCTAAAAATCTAATTTTCTACACTCACACAGCGATTTTAAAGACTTTTAAGGCAAACTCTCACCCAACTTTGCTTTGACACTGGCTTATCAGCATCTGATAACAATACGCTTAACACCATATAACTGCACTATGTTTAGTTGTGGACCATACATTGGTTATCTCAAATTAATTATGTAAAATCACATCTACAATCAGTTATCTCGCTGTAGATCATTCACACCAGGTACGCAATAAAACATTTCTAGAATTAATTATCTATCTGATGGAAGACAGCTTTTGTAACAATAGTTTGTTGCATAACGAGTAGACAAGGACGTCTGAATGTGCCATATTAACTTTTTCCCCTTCTCTTGGTGATGCAAATAGAATGGAACTTCAGAGCAGCACACAAAGACCAGCACCTATAACATTAGGCAGTCCTTATTGCTACTATATTCCACTATTAGCTACTATTCTACCTGCAAGGAAATTAGTACATTATGCAACGGGAGCATAATGACAGCAATTAAGATGTCGGTATATTACCCATGCTAGCATCTTAATTGCTAGTTTCATACAACTATTTATGCTCGACCAGAGTCGAATGGTGTCTGGCATTTCATCATGTAGTTATTCGATTCTACATACGAGAATCCATAGTTGCTCCTTCAACTTTTATGCTTATGCTGGCCTTGACACAATGATCCAGAGAGTATAGGGGTGGATGGGAAGGGAAGGAAAGGGAACCAGTGGTAGATCTCGGTATTTGGAACACATTTTGTATCTTAGCTTTTTATCTCTGACCATTTCCCACGGAGATATTTTAGTTTTGTCGAAAACAAGTAGCAACACCGCGGATTGTATTCACTAGGTGAGAACCTAAACAACCACCGCAGCGTAGTGTCTCGTGACTGTAAACAAATATCATGCCGTGTCCTTCCATGTTTACTGTGCGAGTGTAGGCCAATCAGAATCGTTAGCTCCCAAAACATTACACCATCCTACAAGCGACCGACCTGTTTACATTCAGAAACCGGTTCAATTCCCTGGCCAACCTCAACGCAACGTTCTCGAGTTACTTCACGTCTGAAAAAGCTGCTCGGAGTATTCCTACAACTCTTTATAAATAATTATTTCACAACCCTGTGTGGTTCAAAGCTATGTCAGAAATAAGCTACTCTGTGCAGCTTACAAGTAAAAAATAATTACCTCGTACATTCTTGTGAAATCTAATTTGGAACACAAACAACTTTTTTTTTTTCGAAATCGGCTGATCAAAGAACAAAACACCATTGAAGCACGTATTAATAAGGAATAAATTCCATTCCTCCCGGTATATGCTGTAACCTTTAAAAAAGTAGAGTTTCAAAAATTAGAAGACAAACTGAATTAATTATAATGTTATTTACAACTAGATATTAATTATTAAATAAACAGAGTAGCTTTACTTCACGTAAGGGAATTGATAGTTTAGCTTTCAGCTGCTTGGGGATAGCGCAGACGGCAAAGTGTTGAATGCTTCATGAGGTTCCTTTGATTGGTGGTTAGCACTGTCGTTATGCCTTGGTCCACCTTTGATTGGTGCATAGCTGTGTCTTTATGAAGAGGTGGATATAATGAGGCTCATTACAGTGGCGTATAAACACCAATATGGGATGGTCGAGCATAAAAGCAATGAAAGCATTTGTACAAGAGCGGGTAGGGAAAGTTGTATGAGTGATACACATCTGACTTTTTTATGTTATGAAGGCGCCTAAATGTTTAAAGCTGTTACGCTTTCATAATTATATTTAAGAAATGAGTAGTACTTGGTCTCCACATATCCCTTCTGGCAGTTTTATATACTTTGTGTGTCTTTTTTTCACCATTTGCCTCTAGTCCTAACTTATTTGCTTACTTCACGAATTCTTGTAGAGTTCCTAACAAGCAAGTTTCAGTACCTGATGTTACGGTTGTGTCATCTGCATTTGCCAGGTATTACGCAGGAATTATGTGTAGGCCGTGTTATAGGAGTTAGTACGTCAATAATGTGATATCGGCAAAAAGACGCTCTAAGTCAAGCTACTTCACACCACTGATGAGCCGCGTGCCTCAAAGAGAAACTCGGTGTAGCTATCTCACTCCATTACGTCGGCCAGTAAACAAGATAACAATGAGGGTGGCAGAACAAAGCGTTTGCACATAGTTTGAGAAAGTTTTCACGGATCGGTCCTTGCTTACGAAAACGCGGATTTCAAGAAAAATCCGTGCTAGCTCATTCTCGGCTATATAAGCGAATGCAGTGTTGAGGGAGGGGATTCATTAAGTATTGAACGAGGCAGTTGTTAGCAGTTTTTAGTTAAGCCTGTGTGAGTGGGTGTTGGTATATCGTCGGAAGCAGTTTGTAAGACAGAGAGAGAATATTAGTGAACAGTATGTCAAGGTTGCAATCAGGCAGAACAGCTGTGAGTTGTAAGGTTACAACAAACTGTATATTGTATTAACGATAAAAAAGAGAACGGCGCTTTTGTGATTCAATTTTAAGAGAAATAAGGTGACGGAAAAAGTAACTGGCCCTGTCATTTGTCACAATGCTTTATATATTGTGACATTGGGCTCAACGGACAGCAAAGGACGGACGGAGCCAAGCTACTCTTCACACCACACTGCTGGTGTACGTTACTAAGAACAATCGGAGCGGCAGAACGAAAAGGGGCTTTTTCCAGTGTCTTCAAGGACGGTCTGACTGCGTCATTTCCTGTGCGTGTGTGTGCGCGTGCGCGCGTGTATGTGTGTGTAACTCGAAAAAGGTCTGCGCGACGTCATCCCAAGAATACAAGGAGGCAGAGAAGGGTAGAGAGTGATTTACAGACACGAGACGGTTAGTGTGTCAATGAGTGTGAGACAGTTGGGCGTGTGTGTTTCGTCGTGTTGGTACGTCGTAAGAACACGCATTTGGGGTTTGACAGATAAAGAAAAAGAATGAAGAATCTATAATGACTAAGTAATATTACGAGAAGTAAAAACTGTGAGTTGTGATACCAAAGGACTGTAGACTCTGTTAAAGATGAGAGGTAGCCTATGTATTTGTGGTAACATTTTTAAGGCAATAAAGTAATAGAAAATTATCCGTACTGGATTTTACAGTTTTGTCGCACTGGTGTCAGATGTGGGATTCGAATAATTATCAAACTATTACAATATGAATAAACTTAATGTTATAAGCTTCGTATTGTTTACTCAGAATAAAGGTTTAAAATAAAATTGCATATAACTACAAGGAAATAGTTGGTCTGTAAATATTATTGTTCAAGAAGTTTGTGTAGAAGAGTATGTAGAAGTTTATGAATGAAACTAAATGAGGTAAATCAGGTGGACAATCATTTAGCTGTAAGAAGTGATATGGTACTATAGTGTATACAAGCCAACACATACTGCTGAGCACATACAGATGTTGAAACACACACAAAGGAATAACTATCGAACGGCTCATATATCGATCCATCATTCCTTTCACCCCAATTTTTTAACGATCTCTGTAGAGCACTGGGTCAGTGAGCCATGCATATGTATCAGAAAAAGAAAAGGGGACGTGGGCCCGAAATGGTTCCCCTTCATTATCGCTAAGTCAGGCGGACAGGCGGACAAACGCTCCCCTCAATACAAATCTCCCACATCCTTCCGCTATCGCGGTGGGACGAATCACTTGTTCTCTCTCTTCACGGCGATGTATCGAGTTAATGAGCATATCGATCGATATAACGCTGTATAATGGTGACGCTATTCAACTTCCTTATCATCGCACAATAGCAAAGGCAGTCTTGGAGTGGATGACGCCAGCATCACTTTCCTTGTGCAAGAAATAAAGCATCGAATGGATTGATAACTTAGAAAAGATCCGCCTAAAACTGTTGCACATGCTGTGAGAAGAGACCTCTTGTTTACCGTGTAGTTATAACGATATACTAACCGGATAGTAATTATAACAATAATAATTAGTGTTCGCATTGTTTAAGGTAAATACATATTTTGTTTGCGTTCTGATACTGACTTGAAACTGAGTTTAATGTTCTGGATATTCACAACAAAGCAAATATTTTAAGTCTAATTACACATAAAAATGCCTAGTTTCTGATTTTTTATGCAAATGAGTTACAGGAAAGTAACATAAGGTAACTGTTTTAAAACGCATTTCATGTATTTACATAAATCACACAAAGAATTATATTTAACAACTCATGATCCAACTTCTTTAATGCTCAGTTACGTAGGCCATATGTCAATTTGCTATTGATTGTTGCAACAACTGATATATCAGCTACAGTATTCCCTCAGCTGAAAGAAGATATGAACATCCTACCTTCTCAAGCTACATAAACATGCAAGATAAGAACGGGGAATTCGTCCGCTGCCATATACTTGATTAAGCATCTATATCATTTCATAGGCGGCTTGTCAGGGCACTGATACCTGTAGGTGACTATTATTTAACATAATGTGTAAACTTTCAAATCCGATGGATGTGCAACATGAAATTCTGCTAGAAGCGATCGTTTTCGTAATTCAAGACACTTCTTCGTGACAATCGTCAATCTTTCAAGATGGAGAATTGGGGGAAGCATGTAGCTGTACAATACTTGGTGATCCCTTCCAGAGATAATTTCTGGTGAGTATCACATACATTTATATTAACTCAGCTATTCAAATCCTTAAAAAAAGTATTTGTTTTGGTACACACTTTTGTCATTTTAGCAATTAAAAATAAATATTTCCCGAGTTTTTAGCACCTAAGAAAACCAAGCCTTAATAATCATAAATAAAATAAAAGGAAAACAAAAGTTAACTACTTCTATTTCTCTGTTTAACCTCCTTGTAAGCAGGACTTAAGCAGACCAGGACCTGAAATTGTGATTGTTGCGCAAAGAAATTTCACAGACACAAATATTTACATACAGCGTGTTTCACTATACAGCACTGCAATCAGCTCCTTCTGCCACCCGCTATTAAATTTTGTGTCTGCTTTACTTCGTACAAGAATGAGTAGAGAAGGTAATTTGAGTGTTGTAACGGAAGTAAACTTCACGTTGTGGACGCCAATTTGTAACGGAGACTAAGCTCCCGTTGTGGACGCCGATTTGTAGCTGAAGTAACATCCCGTTGTGGACACCTATTTGTAGCCGATGACCTCACGTTGGTATTCAGTTTGAAGTGGATATGATGTTAAATATGCTACTGATGGGAAGACGGTCCACTTGGATGCTTTAAGGTGTTCTTGGCGTCATTACCTCGGCTTAACTTGGTAGAGCATAGATTTGAAGTTCTCAGGGTACTTTGTGGGTATTACAGGAATAGCACAAACTTCGTTTTTAAATATTTATTCGACGCATTCCTTATTTTCAGCATCGAAAGGAGCCGACCACGATTACTTTCCAACACCTCTGCTCATCGCCTTTCGTCGTACAACCACAACGGTCACTCATAGCGTACTGCCGTTACCATACTCATGCGCCACCTAGGTTTTGAAGATTCGACCGTGGTCAAGTAAAGCCGGCATGTTAATCTCGCGGTCAACACGTGATTCTTGTTCGCGTACACTGAATTTCTGTTTCAGTACACACATCAGATGTTTTAATGTCCCTAACGCGTGCATAGTAGCACCATTCGAAAATGCAATACCGAGATTTCACCAGAAATACACGTTTTGAGGTCCCAAGAATAAAAATGACGGTCCTTGTGTGTGTTCCTGTGCTTGTGAACGGCATAAATTAAACAGGGAAATTAGGTTATATAACAAATTTGGTACTTAAGTGCAACATGGCAAATAATAAGAAACTGTACACCACAAGAACCAGATTTAATAATTTACGAGTATTAGTGGAATTCTCAGTAAAATCCCAATGTGTTTAAGTTATAATCGAACAACTCATCACGTGACCTTATGAAAGGCCTTTCCCTCTTGCCTGTGCCCTTTACTGGATATCTTAAGGTTTATACACACATTCGTTATATTTAAAATGTGACACGTAGATCAAGAAAGTCGCCCATCCTAAACTACTATTTACAGGAAAAAATATTGTAACGTCGGGCTCGGCGCTCGGTGGGGAACGGACAGGATCGGGCTGCCTCGCACGACTGCTCTTGTACGTGACTGTAACAATCGAGGCGGCAGAAACAAAAAGGGTTTTAGGAACGTTCTCGAGTCTTCTAGCTGAGCATGTGTGTGTAGAAATTTAGAAATTGTGACGTCATTCCCAAGGTATAAGGAGGCCAGAGCAGTGAGTTTTAGAGTTGAGTTACGGACATGAGTCGGTCAGTGTGTCAGTGAGCGTGAGAAAGCTTTGTGTGTGTCGCCGTGTTGATACGTCGTGTCAAGATTCACCGAGCCACTGCGAGTTATTGTAAGTCGTAATTAGGGTATGAGAGACGGAGGAAGTGAAGAAAGACACTAAAAGGACTGAACAAGATTATGAGGGGTAAATACTGCGAGTTTCGATAGCCCGAAAGACTGTAGAGTGTGTTTACGACGAGAAGAAAACTGTATTTGTGTTAAAATTTTAGAAGACAATAAACTGATGGAAAAGCAACCGGACTGGATTTTATCGTTGTGTCACATTGGTGTCAAGGAGTAGGATTCGTTGATTTTGTAATTCTGTTACAGTATTTTTGAAAGCTTTGATCTTCTTAAAAATGTCTCCGACGATTTTTATTAAAACAATCTTAGATGATACTTAGATGATATTTTCGTGACAAATGAAGTGTATTTGTTGAATTGTCCGCATGGCCTCTTAAGTCCTCTTCATGTCCTATGAATGACTTGCATAACAGATAGATAAAATCTTACTATTTACAAAGCAAAAAAATGGAGAAAAAAAAAAAAAAAAAAAAGGAAAGGGAAGTAGATGTTAAAACGCACAGTTTATATAAGTCAATTTTAGCGGACATGACCATTTCCGAGATATTTCTTGTTAATGGTTTGAGTTTACAAATGGTTATGTTTTTGACAAACAGGAAGTCGTTACTCATTTTTGTGTAAAGAAAATGGAATATTAAAGCCATCACTTAGTGACTAGATTCGTATTTTAAGCGCCTTATAGTAGATAGAAGAATTGCGTTTTCTTTGTCTGTTGAAGAAAAAGTACTAAAATTCATGTGAATTTAATATATCAGATTTTTCTTCTTGTTTTCTTTTTCATATTCAAGCAGAGAGAGAGAGAGAGAGAGAGAGAGAGAGAGAGAGAGAGCGCAGAATTTCAAAGCCATCACGCAATGAAAATCGTTTGTTGATTATATTATTTTTGCACAAACAGAAAAATATTTCAAATCTGGAATGGAGGAGACCTAAAACGAAAACATACAAGGAATATCTACAAAAGAAGGCAGAAGAAGCCAGAGGTAATATAGAGAAACGGAAATTACGTTACGAAAATAATAAGACAAATGCATCAAGACTCCTGGGAGAGATTCAAATTCAATTTAGAAAAGAATATACTCGTATTACATTGGAGCCAGGAAGTCGCATACAAACTTAATAAAACGATTAAATAATTCAGAGAACAATACCCAAGAAAGGAAGTACCAAGGAAGGTTGCGAAAGGTATGAGCCGAGCGGGATGGTTCACCGATAACGCGCGAGGCTCGCATTCAGGAGGTCGTGAATTCGATTCCCGACCTTCCTGGCTTTTTTCGGGGTTTCCCTGGGTCACTAGGGAACTCTGGGAAGGATAAATTACATTCCCTGAATTCCCTATCCTTCCATTTCGTTTCAGTAATCACTTCAACCTTCATCCTGCTGGTCCTTTAAGGGTCGCAAGTATCAGCGCAGGCTTGGCAGGGATCATATACGCACAGAAACTCCTATAGTTCCTCGTTGTCCTTGAGATCCGGGTGCAAAAGGGGACGGCATCTGGGGACGTTGAACTCCGCGTCGAGGTCCCCTGAGTTAGCCAGACTTCGAGGTGTCGTCAATCCTGGGAAACCTTAGAGACCGTTGTCAATGTCTGTGTCGTTAATCTGTCTCCTATCACCTCATCATTGGGGACATAGGTACAATAAGTCTAGCTTCAGTGCCGAACTCCCTCCATATCTCTTCTATTACTATTCTCCAAAGGTATTATGAAGTATTGTGAGTAAAGCCAGAAAATTTCGAAAGGGACCAATATGAAGACCAAACAAGAACTAGTATTGCCTATGGATAGGAAGTACAGGACGCCTTAACACAGACAAAAAAAAAAAAAAAAAAAAAAAAAAAAAAAAAAAAAAAAAAAAAAAAAAAAAACATAACAGGCCTAGATAAAATTAATTTTTAACTAATTAAATGTGGTTACCTTTCTTAAGAACTAAGAGTTTTTGATTTTATGAATAACAGGGAATGCCATCACCATGGGAAACGGCAAAAATCATACCAGTATATGAATAAGAGGAAATAAATAATTCTGACTACCACTCTTATTCCTCCTACTGCTACTGCCACTGCTACTACGTTAATTGAATGTTGGATAAAATTTTATATTTTGAAGGCACTTCTGATCACATTATGCTCACTATAATGCTCAAATTAACACAAATAATTGTAAATGTTTGATTAGAGATCATGTTATACTTAAAGTGTTTAGTTTCAACTGCAGCACATTTTCATAATGTATTATCTTTGTTCACAGATGAGCTGGGTAACAAACTTGAACTCACCGCAAAGCCGAACTAACCGGGCAGCTGCAGAAGTTGTATGTTACTGAATGAACTTTCATCTCTGATGCAGATAAACAGACTAGAGAACATAAGATCAAATTACACGTAAACAACTAATAAGGGGCAACGAGTATGCAAATTGTTTGGTTTCCCAATGTAAAACTTGTTGAATTACAACTATAAAGTTTAGTTCTCTTTATTCCGTATTTAATTTACCTTGTAATATTAGATTAAATGAACTGAAAAAGAGTACCTGCACCTTTCTCAAAATGAGAATATGTGTATTCCAATATATGCAGTTAATGCTTTCTTGCATATCACTAAGATATGGGTTAGAACGAAGATTCCTGCTGCTGAGTGACATTTTTATGCAATATGCTGCGTGTTAGAGGGCAGAAGGTCAACATTTCCAAAGTCTGCAATAAGCTACAAGGATTTTAGTCCGTCTCCGACGGCAGAATTTTCTCGGCGAATCGAAGTTCTCTAGCACAGTAGAGGGAGGCTACGGAATCGGTTACCATTTGAACTAAAGACCCTGTATTAGTATTGTACTTACGATAGTAAAATATAATATTAAACGAAGCATATGGTAAATTACAGTTAACAAAAGTGCATAAAAGATAAAGATATCATTTACTTGGAATTTTGCCGTTTAGACTACCCTTTAGCCATAATATGTATTTGTATACACACAATCAGGCAGAAGGATTCATTCTGTGAAGTTTTTCTGGTGAAAAAAAAAAGGGTGTAATGACCGTGGTGATTCTAGATTCAAAGTGACTAATTTTCCCTAACCTCATTTCTTTCTTTCTCTATATTGGTGTTTGTTATGAGCGGAAGTAAGCAGAAGGGAAACCCGCACTTTCGAATTATTAAATAATATTCACAACTATTAATTTTTATTTTATCTATCGTGTACATAACAAACAGAGAAGTTATTGCATTGTACCTTAAAATTCCGCACCAGGATTTCAATGAGAATATACGTTTTGAGGTTCCATGAATTAAAAAAAATAAAAAGAAAACATTTTTAGAAAAACTTAAGTACACGCGTATCTCTGAACAAAATAACTCGAGAAGGAAAAGTCAGTAATTTGTTTTTAAGGATTTTCCAAGAATGCGACACGAAGATGTTCAAGAAAATCCCCCGTTCATTGCCATTTTCAAGACACTTTCAATACAAATGAAATATAACTATATTTGAGAGGCAGAATCGGAACTGAACAATTCAATATCACAGCTGGGATCTGAACCACAGACCTTCCGCTTACCAAGCGGGTGTCCCAACCCGTATTTTGACATAAATAAATAAAAATTATATTATAACTACCTATATGATTAATCCTCTAGAAAGAGACTATGTTTTGTTTATTTTGAATTACTTTTGAATAACTAGGAAATCTAAGAGATGGAAAAGATCTTGCCAATTCTAGATCTGCTTAAAGCACACAATTTCTGTCATATAATGGTTTTTGAATTTAATATTTCTGAAATATTCCTGTTATTGTTTTGAATTTTTCAAAACGTATACACAAAACTGCAAATACAGCAAAACTGCACAAATACAGCAGAGAAAGCCATGTGAGTGCTACATATCAGATTATTTTATATTTACTGACATTTTTCCTTACTGCCTACCTAAGAGCCAGAAAGCGCATATAGACGTAACTTCCAAAAGCTCATTTAACAGAAGTACACATTTAGTTTCCAGATAAATTAAAAGATAAAATAAATACGCTTGTTTGAGTGACTGTGTGGGTGTTTGTGTGGGTGTGGGCGTGGGTGTGTGGGGGCGGGTGAGTAAGTTGGCGTGTGGGTGTAAACAGTATCATCCATAAGCTAAACAATATATGATGCCAGGTGAAAATACTCAACAGATAACCTCAAAGGGAACAAAGCCATTCTTTATGTTTTGTTTTCTCAAAAACGGCTTTAACGATTTTGATTAAAATGCGATATGTTTAATATATTTTTATGGCAAATGAAATGCATCTTTTAAATATTTCTGGATATAGCCTATGTAGTCCTGTTTACTCTTGATGATTGTTGCGTAACTACGATACCTTAAGAAATAGACCAAATGTAATCATACAAAAAATATAGATCTCGTTAAAACACACAATTTATGTAAATTGATCTTTCTGTTAAATAAACCATTTTGGAGATGTTCGTTGTCATTTGTCAGAGTTTTGCAATACTTATTTTGCAATACCTCTCATATGGGAGGTCGTTATTAATTTTTTTTCTCTCTTGGTCATGCAAGGAGAACATAGATCACCACTCTTAAAATATCTGACTGTCGTTTAAAGCCTCTTCCTCTTGCACCTACAAGAAAATTAGCAAGAAGGTAATTTCTACAAATGTTTATCTCGATTAACATGAAGTAGTTAGAGCAATAAATATTCGTAAGAGTAGTTTGCGCAAGAGTAGAGAAAGCAGTGTAAGTGTAACACATCAGAGTTTTATTCTATATTTAAAAATGTGAGAAAATGCGCACAATTAATAAAAAGTTTGAAGGTAGGATAAAAAATTAAAAATTCAAACCATAGTCGAGATTTGAACCACAGAACTGTCACTGCTCGCAACCAGTGAGTAATCGTGACATGTCGGCGCAACCTTAAATTCTCCTACTGATTAACATTTTCCAGCAGACTACAAGGGAAGCACACATTCAAGACAAATACCCTAATGACGACATACAATCAGTACATAAGTCTAGGTTTCTAAGGTTTCTCTTGAGTATAATAGTTTCCATACATCAGACCAATAAACACACACAAACCGTGTGAAGGTAAACTTAAAAAGGTAGAATAAGAAATGAAAGTGTCAGTGCCATATCCGGGATTTGAACAGCAGAAGATACAGTTAATAAAGTTGTCTTACTCTTACAGCACTTTAGTATCATAAAAACTTCAAGAGAAAAGATTGA
The DNA here is from genome assembly GCA_030765045.1 of Tenodera sinensis. NCBI lineage: Eukaryota > Metazoa > Arthropoda > Insecta > Mantodea > Mantidae > Tenodera > Tenodera sinensis. Next base: position 101,595,344 of record CM060965.1, on the reverse strand, counting down.
AGAGGATAGATTTTGCATGAAATATGGCAGAAAGTCATTGCCCTTTGATACTTTGATTGATTGATTACTTAAATTAAATGCTAGTTTATTTCCCACGGAACTTCTCTCAGATGTGTCAAAATTGTGAGATTCGGCGTTTGACCGGAAAAATTATGTACACTCAAGAATAGCTGAACAAAAAAGAGGAATGAGAAACAAAGAGTGGCATTACCTGTTTGGGCAAATTAATTGGTGTTTTAATCTGCGTAATGTCTGAAAATTATAAATACACTGTTTGAAACTGTTTCTCAGTAAAAAATGAAATATAACACGCACTATTTTTGTTGTGGTGTATTCCTTAAACCCGTCAAAATGTTCCCTAGTGGCACAATACACTCCCAGCGGAAGTTCACTTTCATTTGCACTCCGCTTGCAGCACACCTTGCACTGTTACATCGATTTCAAACTCTTCTCGTATTGTTGTAATTGTGATGGTGCATCAGATTCAACCCTCCAATGTCATTGAACTCAACAACATTCTGCACTTTCCAATAATAAAATTTCATGTTTGTTTATGAACAGATGAACGTTTTTGCATGTTTTCCACTGCCTTCTGAATTAAAAACAAGAAAAAGTGTACTTTTGCTTCACTTCGGTGCTGAGAAATATGTTTCACAGTGCATATATATCAATTTGGGATATGCTGGAAGTTATAAGATCCTCAAAGAATCAAATCAATAGTATGCAGTTATATTTTGGCATTCAAATAAGCTTTTTACAAACACCGGCGCTCCATATTTGTTTGGGTTTCCGTGCTAGTCAATTGTCTGCTCATGACGTCAGTACCTGGTAGAGGACTATACTCCATCTAGCTTTAGATCCACAAGTGGTATCCCTCCGCGATAACGTGATGTTCATATCACCTGCGACTAACACAGACAAACGCCACGTGGACTCATGCCTCGTGTTTATATTGCAGCATAACGATATTTACTCAAGAGGTTTAGGAATAGCGCTGCTATCGCATTATATTCAAGTAGTCTTAACCAGGGTTATCGTACCTACATCCTGAAAACTCACAGATAATCGCCAATATTTGAGGTACTGCATTTTGTGAGGTGCTTTAGTTTCGGCGTATCGTGGGTTAGTCGTGTTTACATCAAGTGCGGATCTAAGGGTGGAGCGATTATAGGGTAAGATGAGTGCAAGGAGTAGATGTCCAGTTTCCAAGTCACCTTAATGAAATGGGATTTATAATGTACCCCGTAAATACAAAATGCATTGCTACATACTTCATTTTCATGTTGTTCTCCAATGTGAAAATAATAACGCTTGAGGGTTGCATAGCAATCACATAAACACACATCGCTTACAGTAACCCAGCAGAACGAGTTACAGATCAACGAACTAAACAAAGTTGGCTGATAAATGCCCATAGTTGTAATTGCTGTTGTGACTCTAAATACGTATTTTTTAAGCCAATAGTATGCACTTGCATAATATGAATTGCAAGTAGCAATCAATTGTGAGTGCCAATCGGAACACAGATATTCTTTTTAATGTATAGTCAAGCTGAATAAATGTAAAGGGTAAAGGATTTCATAAATACCATCGCAACAATAACTTGCAAATGTAATACAGATTCAGGAGGCGAGAAAAGCAGTACCTGGCATAGAAATTTCCAAGTAAGGCCAATGGAAGAAAGTAAAGTTGAGCCATCACTGGACTATAGGCAGGGAGGTCGCAAATAACAAACCAGCACCACCCTTTGTACAGTTTTACAACACTGACCGGTTTTTACCTGCCAGATGAACGGTCTTCCCTCTCTTGTTTCGTTTTATTTGTAGCGATAAAGACTTGATCACTTGAAGCCAACTGCTTAAGAATTCCTACGTCTGTTTCTTACATTTTACATTAAATTCAAAATTTATGAATAGAAAAGGAAATGGTGTACCTGTAATATAAAAAGCTGTGATTACTGCGGCCTGAGAATACAGAAAAGATCTCATCGATCAGCACTTCACTACCATTAACAATGCCACGAGTGATTGTCAATTTATCTAGAAAATTTGTTTACCCCCAGTTGCATTTATTAAGACTATTTCAGGAATTAAAGGATGATGTAGCCTATGAAATGCTATTTAAATGTGCATTATAATTATCAACCTCTTAAAAGGCATACATCAGTGTCCATTGGCATGACCTACAAGATTAAATACCATAGAACTAGTTTCCTGCTAGAGCATGTACTTTGTCAAACCGAGTCCAATCATATTTGCTGTTGTATTCTGTGTTCTAAGGTTTCCCTGTCCGAATTATTTAATACAATATTTCAGCATTAGATGCTTCAGCGAAGTGGGAGTCACACGTGCTTTACACTTAAACCTAGTGGCTCTGTTGCATGAATTGTGTGAGCTCATCTGTAGGACAGTTTACAACATGAGTAAAGCACAAGAGGTGATAATTAAAATTCAGAGGAGGTGATAATGAAACTTGATAAAGGAGGTCATTGTTTGAAATTTGAAATTGTTATGCGCATGCTTGTTTGATTTCAACCAAGACTTCAACGAAATTCGTTTTAAAATTATTGCAAACTAAGGGTCAGTGTTTAATTGAAACCTCTAATAATTTCAAACAAGTCTAAAATAACACTTAAAACATTTTTGGGGATCCAAACCTTGAGAGGATAGTTGTAAATTTTAATGGCATGAATGTTTGCTTAGAAATTTGTTTTTATCTTTAGGGTGTTATCTGCATGTAGTGGACGTATACTTCACTTTTATGTAAGTATGCACAGCAGCTTTGATAAGAGAAATGTTTGCTCTGTTTGAATGTTGTATTTTCCACCGGAAGCTTTGAGTGGCCGAGATATACGAAAGCATCTTTGCTTCTGTATACTATGAAGCACGTTTGGGATGGTAATAGATAACTAAGGGACTTCTTGAATCTCACGGTTTTTCCCGGAGGTGACAGGCAATTAAGTGCTCCAACTTTCTGCTCCATTATACGCAGAATCCCTAAGCTGTATTTACTCGGTCGGTCACGTTAGTAGGGTAATCCGAGCAGATCTGCCCATCTTGGATATTCTACTGCTGTTGTATGCTAGGAATATGTAGCAGCGTTATCAATCAAAACGACTGGAAGGCTATTCACTAGGTCAGGCAGGCCTCTAGTTCGCCAAATCCTGGCCGCTCACCCTTTGCACAGAACAGAGAACCCCTATCATGATGCGGCACCCCCTTCAACAATAAATCAAGTCGCCTTCCGATGGCGCGGTTATGACGCCCGAAAATTTCGGCTCCAATCGCCCGCACGCGCTGCGGGACAAAAGGCAAGCGGCGACAAAGGGAACACGATAATTGTAATGGAACGGGGCTGTATCCTGTTTTGCAGAAAACGGTCCATTTCGCCGCTTGCAAACTTTCTGCTCTGCCATTCACATGATAATACAGGGGACGTGTGGCCCGCCCGTGAGTCAGTCTGTATCTGACGTCATTTGTCTTCTTCCGGCTTCCCCTTGCCGGATATGTGGGCGAGATATCGCTTATTGACGTCATTATTGCGACTTTGTTACCTTACCGCCGAAGATAAAAACGCGACGTGCCATTCATAGCATGACGTCGTCAGATAGGACAATTGTACACGACAGCTTTATTTCAGTTGCTGCTGGCCATGCTTAAACTCCAATACTGATAGCTGCACACCTACCCATTATTGTCATTTTATTGAGCCGGAAAAATCCTGTCAATTCAACAAATTGAGGCATTTGTATACTTTTCTGAATAATCGCTCAACTGAACCACGTTTTACTTTCTCTAATACGTGCACGTATGTATTGCATTTGTTAATAAGGTCCCATATCGCTAATTCACCTGAAATGCACATTTTAAATCCCCTGGATAAAAAGTACTTGTCTGTGTGTGAACAGTGTCTCAAAACCGAAAGGTTTGATGAACTTTAAACTTAGGTTAGTATCGGCCAAAACTATTCCTCTCAAGCCGGCTTATCACCTCTTGATCGCGTTATTATAGCTTTGGTTATATCACCTCCTTTTCTTAAGTTTCTGAACATCTGAGTTATCCATGTGCGGTAAAAACAATTAGCGAACGATTAAAAAAGGCAGACAAAATATTTGACGAATATTGTAGTGAGGATACTGATATTTTAATTGAAGAGGCGAAGTCTAATATAATTTTAACAGACCCACATTTAATGAATAGCCTACTAATGCACGTTTGTTCATTGTCAAATTCCTCATTTCCCTGGATTAAACACTGAAATTGTTGTTATTCTCACAGCCTACTGGATTAGTTCTAGTACCAACTGTGAATATAATTTTAATTAAACTGTATGAATGTTATTGTAGGTTTGTGCTTTTAAATCACTATTAATGTAAATAGTGATTTATTGTTTCGCGAAATAGTCTAAAAAATACCACTCGAGGTTTTCATATTTGGGATAATTTTGCCAGCACGAAGCACCAGCAAAATTACCGTCATATGAAACCCTCGAGTGGTATTACTACAGAAAATTCTCCCATCCCAAACAACAAAATGGCTTTGACCATTTTGGTTAAACCACATGTTTAAGATATTAAAAATTAAGGAGTGTATCCTGAATTTTCTGAAAATAGCCTGAGGCATCCTCTTCATTTAGAAGGAATTTTGAGTAACTTTATACGCTTCTTGAACCGTTGCGGATAGAGAAAAACGTAGTGTACAAAAATTGTAGACTCCTTAAGACACACAATTTATTTCAAACAATCAATTTTGTTCCATTAGCCATTTCCAATATATTCTTTGTTATTAGTCTGAATCTTGCAATATGGAACTCATTTTTAAAGTAGGTACTGTCATTACACACTTCTTTATCGTGAAATTGTGGAAAAGTATAGTAGGTCCAAGCCAGCGTGTATTCCCGCCTCTTAACATTGGCCTATTGAGTCGATCACTCTTACTCTTCTACCTTCGTGTTACATGACATAAACATTTGCAGAAATTATCTTATTGCTCGTTTTCTTGCACGTGCAACGGGAATATGGGAATACAGTCAGCTTTGAGCGAAACTCAAATCTTTTAAAGCTTTGAGATCCCATTCTCTTTGCATGCTTAATATATAAGAAAATGAACAACGATGTTCCATTTTACGAAAGTTTTAAGTTTTCCGAAACTCACATGCATAACAAGGAATATCTCCGAAATGGTTCACCCTACGAGAAAATGTATTCAGACATAAATTGTGTATTTTAGCAAAATATACTTTTCTTTATAGTATGATTTGGTCGATCTCTAACGATTTACCAGTTATGTGAAAATAAAATTTTCGAAAAATTTTCAATTTAAAAGATAGTTTAGGGTGAAGCAATTTTATTCAAATCTTCGTGTCGCATATTTGAAAGACATTAAACTTAAATACCAACCTTGGTTTATAAGTGGCTTTTCGTTTTTGAGTTATGCTGTGCACAGACTGAGACACAGACACACACCACACACACACACACACACACACACACACACACACACACACACGGATATTTTTCTTAAAATGTTTTTGTTTTTTATTCAGGGATGGTCAAAACATATATTCCGGTAAAATCTTGACAGAATTTTTGGGTGGAATGCAATACCTTCTCTACTTTACTAAACGTAGTAGAGAATGTAAAAATTTAACTCTGGTTATTTAAAAGAATTTTGCTAACAGATAACTAGAGCTAGGAAGTTCAGGGGCAAAATCTTGTATTAAAAGGTGCAAAAAAGTGCTTTAATTTAGGTAGAAAAGGTGCAAAAAAGATGCAAATTTTCCATTTTAATTTTCACTCAACAAGAGAAAAACCAATTAGCTAATTACATAAAATAACTAAGGACAAGGACACAAAAATTCACTGTTACATGTCCAGAAAATTATTGAAGCAGATGCTGTTTAACTGCTCAAAGCTTTTTTCGGTGAAACTGCACCTTCGGTTACTAAGTAAGTATCTGCATGTTGAAAAGGAACGTTCAACGTCAACAGACACAAGTGGTGTATATTTTGTTAGCAGTCTGTAATTAAAATCCTTGTTCGTTGCAACATCCTCATTGTCAGGGTTTTTGGCTAAGCTCTGTTCTAACTTCTGCTTTCCAACTGTCTTTGCGTCCATCAAAATTGCCCATTGTGAATCTTTCTCAGGACACTGCTCCTCCAATCTTGTTATGACCATCAAAAAAGAGTAGCCATGCACAGAAAGAAGTTCATCTTGCAACTCCTGTTTACTTGCTAGTTCTCTGGATTTTTTTACAACAGAACAATCATCTGGTATTTCACTTGCGTAATTGCATATAGCCTTAAAATTGTTACAAACACTGCAGCCTTCAGCCAAGTAATCCACCTAGTGAGAATCGCAGAAATTGGAAGAGGAAGTCCTCTAACTTCTACGTGCTTCTGTATCCTAGCTGGAGCCTTTTTCAACAATTTCTTGATGCAGGACAGAAATTCATTTGCATATGAATATTCTTCTTTTATTGCCTTACAAACTTGGTGCAATGCATGTGCAATGCAGGTAACGTGTTTTAGATTAGGCTTGAGGTTAGAAATAGCCAGTAACATGTAAGATGCTTGGTCTGTAAGTACTAGCCATACTCGATCATATTGAATGCCATCAGGCCACAGCACACAACGTGCGTCGTTGAAACTACGCATTGCATTAGCATTGTCTGTCCCCCCCATTTTCAACAACATGGGTTTCTCTTGCTTTCCATTAGGAGTGCTTACTAAAATGTTAACAATATGTCTCATCTTTCTATGAGTGGTTTCATCTAACATAAAATATACTGGAGTTTCACCTATGTACTACTAGCCTGATGTCTTAATTTTTCTTCGTTGGGAATAAAATGCGGTATAGGAGACCAAAATGTTTGAAAAAAGTGCAAGAAGGGGCTGATATTAAGAAAAGGTGCAAAATGGTGCTGGGATTGGAAAAAGGTGCAAAAAGGTGCAACCAAAACTCAAAGGGGTGTGTTTCTTTTCAACATATACATATTTGGACATTATAAAAGCAAAAGCAAATTAAGGTGCAGCACCTAAAATTCCTTGCGTTACAGATAACACGTGTGTATATGAAGCTTTAATGTGTGGTTGAGGCTTCGTGAACTTCATCTTTGTTGTGGTATTATTTCAAAATGGAGTAGGTCATTTGATTATTAAGGTGAACTTGCTCTATTATAGAAAATCTCAAATTTTACTGGAAATTGAATGTCCTACAATTCCTTCTCTATGGTTACGACATTTCTAAACCAATTAGTTCCGAGGTCTTCAAACTACGGCCCGCGACTGCTTATGGTTTGTTATTGGTTTTTTTTTTAAGCTAACTGTGTCATAAATCGCAAATTTATTTATTTAATTTTAATTTATCAATTAATTACAAAATAAATTCTTACAATATTATTTGAGTCAGTTGTGTATTATTACAAATCAACGTAAATATTAACACATATATAATAATACAATAATATTTAAAATAATATTTATTTATAATATTTGGTTATTATAATTATGTTGCTGTGATAAGTTAGATTGAAAAAAAAACTCAATGTTAGTTTGTTTTATTTAGTCTGTTTTATTTACTTGCTAGGTAAAGCTTAATGACAAGTATAATAATCAGTCAATTAAATTTAAATATTATAAGTAACAGATAACTGAAATGAATCTCGTTAACATTAGTGAACATCCCGCAGTTTCACCCTCGGTAGTTATGTTAGGGTAAAGAGTATCGTATATGTATGTAAACCGAAGTTTGGAATGTACATACATATATCCTAAATACCACACATTATTTTTATCCTGAAAATCCCTCAGGGACGGAAAAGCTAAATTAACGCGAATGAAACTGTGGAGTGTCCCCTTCTGAAAAATACTGTAACTGTGATTTACCACTGACAATATTTTGCAGTTGTGGACCAATTTTACTTGTACCAATTATAAAGAGAGATTTAGATCTGTAAACATTCTTTGTGTACTTCATTTTGGAGAATGCTTTGTCACACAAGTAAGTCGTATCTACCAAAAACAGAAAACAGTCAACGAGCAAATTTATGCAAATTATCAAATTGTACCAGTGTAAGACTTTTATAAAATTCCAACAAAGATGAGTTTTGGTATTTGCTTTTAATTATATCACTACACTGTAAATCAATTTCCATTTGAAGTTCCGGGGCTAGAGTTTCAATGTCAGTATCAAAAGGATTTTGAAAAATCTTAGTTGCATTCACAATGTCATCAAAGTCTGAGAAACGGGTATCAAAATTTATCGTCAAAGCACCCAAAGCTTCGATTGCAAAATGGACAGGAAACTCACTCTCAGTAATGTGGCTGAATATTTCACACGTTTTAAAATGTGTGAAACATTTTTTCCGTAACTGTGATTGAAATAGTATTATTTTCTGCCGAAATGATTTGATTTTAGTGTATAAATCAGGGAGAAGCTGGTTTACTCCTTGCAATCTTAAATTCAGTTTATTCATATGTTTTGCCAAATCTACATAGAATGCTAACTTCCACAGCCATTCGCTATTTTGTAATTCAGTTAGAGGACAATGCTTTTCATTCAAAAATTTTTCGATCTCTGTTCGTAGTTCAAAAAAGCGCTGAAAAACGTTTCCGCAACTAAGCCAGCGTACGGCAGTATGATATGGTAAGTCTTTTCTCCAATCTCTTTAATAAACTCGTGGAATTGTCGGTGATTCAGCCCAGTGGATCTGATGAAATTAACAACTGATATGACTGGTTATATAACCTCAGACATTTTCCGCACAAGGACTGCTGATAAATGATACAATGTAAGACTAATGGTTTTGAACCATCGTCATTTTGTACAGCCTTTGACACAAGTGCAATCACTCCTTTATTTTTACCACACATGTTTTTGCCGCCATCAGTTGTAATAGATTTCAAGTTTTTCTATCGAAGGTTCTTAGTATTAATGACATTTTCAGCCCCCTTGAAATTATCTTCCCCAGCAGTCGTGCCGTGAATACTATCAATATCAAGAAGTTCTTCATTTACTGCATAGCTTTTATCTACTCTTCGAATAAAAATCAGCACCTGAGTAGCATCTGTCACATCCAAGGCTCGAGAAAATCGCTCAAGATGTCCATTTTTGTCACATAGTTGACATGATAATATATATGATAATATATGACTTGTACCCTCCTAACCACGGTGTTTGCTGCCAAACTGACAGTTTTAAATAAATTCACCTGTTCGGGACACATTTCTTCGGCTGCTGCAATTACGCATTCTTTGATCATTTCTCCATCGGTGAATGGTTTTCCACGTATTGCGATTTCAAAAGTCACACGAAAGTTAGCACGAGTTGTAACCTCTTGTTCACTGCTGACTTTCGTTAAGAAGGATTGCTGCGATTTCACTCTGCGCTTTCAAATTTTTCTGTCCGCAAACTTCCTGTATATTTTGAGTAATTTTGCAAATGTTTCGTTTCATAAAGTTTAATGTTATATTCTTTGAAAACGGCTATGGTTTCATTGCAAATCAAACATAGCGCCTTATTACAGTACTCAATCACGAAATACTGATAGTTCCATTGATCTTTGAATGTTCTTTTCTCTTCTTTTCCATTCTAGTAAATCACACACAGAAACAAGTCAAATCAAAATACTGTTAAGCATGAACGTTGGTCGATTCGAAACTGTCTTTTAAACGGGGTTACACACTACGTGAAGGTACTTTATTTCACGATAGTTTCTGCCTTCCCAAGCACAGAATACCTAGTTTCCCAAGGAAGACTGACTGGGGGATCTCGCTGCCGGCTGCTAGCCAACTCGAAGCGAGTGGAATACACCAGAACGTTCTCGAAAGTACTACTAGCACCATCTGTTAGAGAAAGAGGGTTCTACCACTACCTATTTCCACTTTTGAAAACTAGATGTCGTCATATGTCACGGTCGTAACAATAATACACAATTTAACTAGTCTAGAACACAGAACACCTAGTAGAAATTAGAAATTACAGATAATGGCAGGAAAAATTGAAACGGTTCTGGCCCTCGGAACTTCTGGAGTAATAATTGCGGCCCTAAGGCTGGAAAGTTTGGAGACCCCTGAATTAGTTAAAAGAGGCGATTATTCCGAAGCTGTCTACGTTTGTTATATAGCAGTATCACTGCTGGACGCTTTCTAGAGCAGGCTGTATGAACAAATTAACCAAATCGACCATCCAGGGAGGTGTACCGAGCCCATCAGATGCTATTTCTCACTAACTCAAGCCAAAGGCTAAGAGCAGGTTACACAATAAGGCCCAGAGGGTTGCACCGTACACCGCGGAAGTGGTACAAACCCAGAGCAGATCTTGGAGAGCTACTATCAGCAAGGAGGGGGCCTTTTGATGAGCGCCGCCGTTTCCTTATCTCCTTTTCTCCCCTTCTACTGAAGTACAATTGTCTCTTTTGTGTTTGTACAAAGCATACAATAAACTGCTCTTTATAATATATAAGAATTGATTCGCTCCCCCTTACCCCTTTTCAATATTCTCCACTTCTTGTAGAACATTTCTCGCATACTCTCCTAGCCTGAGGGTATGCGAAAAAGGTTTAAGCATTATAGAAAAAGTGTAACGGTTATATCACTCTAACAGATACATAAAGTGGCTGGTTAATATAGTAAGCAGAAGGTAATTGAGGCGGTCGGTTGAAGAAAAAGATGTTGAGAAAACAGTTGAAATATTGACTTTACCCCTACTTTTATTTCACCACTTATTCGTTGAAAAAAATATTAATATTACAATTCAATCAAAATTTTCTGAACGTTTATTTTGCAAATTTTCAGTTAATAAATATGAAACGTAGCATTTGAGCTGTTGGCGTTGGTACGTTTCCAAGATGATCCCCTCCTATGAATAAAGCTCAGGTTATATTCTGTATTATTTGAAAGTGAACTCTATTTCAACAAATTCGAAACTCAAGCAACACTTTCTTCATGCAGATATTGATAAAGATGTTTGATTGGAACTGGAAGAACAGTTATTGAAGTTCGTAATGTGGCTATAGCGAGTGTGGACGAGTCATATATAGCTTTCCAGAATCAAAAAGCCTTTTCCACAAGTACTTATATGATTGGTTACATATCAAAACTCCATTTGGTTTGTACTTCATTATCACATATTGTTGTTCTATAATATGTAAGCTACTGTCTTAAAATTTTAGGCTATAAGTAGGTCACTAGTGATCTGTGTGGCACGTTTCACAGTTATAGAGTTATTTATTATTTTATGAATCAATATTATAAAATACTGCTTACTTTCATTATTTTTGAAGTAAGTCATTAATAGGGCTCGGAAGTTCATGCCCTAAAAAACACTGAAATATGCATGCAAATATGCAGTAGACAAGACGAGTTAGTATAAATAATAATAATTAAAGTTTCCTTACCCTTAGAGGTTAAAGCAGAAGTGCTCCCATTGCTAGTATTGGGCTCAGTTGGTTAGACACTGGCCTACGGATCCCAAGGTCGCGGGTTCAAACCCGGCCCAGGCCGATGGTTTTTAAGTGTGCTTAAAAACGACAGCTCCATGTCAGTAGATTTACTGGCATGTAAAAGAACTCCTGCGGGACAAAATTCCGGCACACTGGTGACGCTGATGCGATCCCGGTAATTGACAGCGTCGTTAAACAACAATTTTTTTTTCGCTGCTAGTATTAACTGCTAAATTGCAGTTCATAACCAACACTTTGCACAAATTTTCAACTGTAAAACATCGTCTGTTGTCTCGCAAAACACTTTTGTAACCCGAAAAACTTATCGGGATATATTTAAATGATGTTAACTGCTTCACAGAGAGAGTCAAGTCTCTTGGTGTGACAGATGGTTTTCTTTCCAGGATGTCTCGAATATCGCACATCAGTTGATAACCAGAATTTTTTGAAATTACATAATTCACTTTGTCTTTCACTTTTTGTCCTATGCTACCAGGAACTGAACTTATATCACATATTGTTTTTTTCAAAGACAGTAAGCAATTCATGCAAAGGAGGTCCTACAGCTTCCGATGCCGTTATGGCTGTTGGTAAGAAAGAAAAATGGGCAGGTATGAAACTAAGGCCCTCTTTTGTTGTTGTTGTAGTAGTGTTTAACGCCCGCTTTTACTACTACGGCACCGCAGGCGGTGACACTGATGATACATGAAGATGGAGCACCGGTGGAATGAGATGGGGGGGGGGGGGACCGGAGCACCCGGAGAAAACCCGCCCTAACGCCTCTTCGTCCACCACGAATACCACATGCGGGTCCCTGGGATCGAACCCGGGCCGCCTAGGTGGTAGGCGAGCGCGCTAACCGGTCCTCTTTTAACCCAGTGCCTGACAGAGTATTTTGCACGGTTCCTATTGATGAAGCATCTTTCGAGTCAAATGAATAAACAATCTTTTCGACTATTTCTATGTGTTCAGCACAATCGACCCATGTTCCCTATCGAGTTAACACTGGTTCAGGAAGTCGTATATTAGGTGATGTTGATCCAAACAACTTAACTCTTTTAGGAGATTTAACACAAATTCTCTTTGTACTGGATACAAACCTATCTACCAATGGGAAAGAATCACTTATTGTCTCAGAAATGCGATGAAGAGCGTGTGCCAAACAAGTTATATGAATTAAGTTAGGAAAAATACGTTTCAGAGTTTGTCCTGATTTTAGCATATAAGGACTTGCATCAGTAACAAATAAAAGTAACCGGTCGTATTTCATGCCACATGGCCATAGTAATTTCAAAGAGTCCATCACAAACTGGGTCACGTGGCCGACAATTCGCACACATTAAGAAGATAAGGTGTAGTCTTTTGTTCATTATTTAAAGCACCCACGATTATATTAGAAATAGAACGACGCTCAGAATCAGGGGTTTCATCAACAGACAACCACACAAACTGATCCGCTAATTCATTTTGTATATTTGACAATACGTTATTGTAACAATGTCCTACATTGAGTCTTACGCAGTGTACTTTCTTCAGGCACATGCTGTCGAGTGTACTTGGCAAGAAAGTTTTTAAATGTCGGATTATTAATTTTGAACAAGGGAATATCAGCAGCTAAAAATGCTTGGCACAAGTCATAGGAAAATTCAGTAACCCTACTTCCTAAACACTCTACTAGGTGTTTTTGAACATGTTTTTTGTTTACGAGTTTTCTGATAAAATTCTCCTCATTTTGCTGTGATTATGTGTTGAACTATTTGAAATCTTTTCTCACTCCCTACATTTTTCTCACACACTCCACAAAACAGTACCTATTGTCTGTGCATATTAAACCACCCGAAAACTCATTCAGTAAATTAATTAATCTAGTAGTCGAATTAATTTTATTTTCGGCATTTAAAGGACATTTAACATTTTATACGCCTAATTTAATTTGGTGGGAACCAGTTAACATCACTTTTACGTTTGAAGACCACGACACAACTACTGGTAGGCAGGCAAGCGTTGCTATAATCGTGCTACTCAAAACGTTGATCTGCATTTTATCTTTAAACCTCTCAGATAACGCACTGATTATTCTCTACGCAGATACATATAATCAAAGGATGGAACAGGGGTTTCACTGCATGACAACATGACTCAGCATTAGTTCTCACCACCTCGCGAATTGCATCGTCATGTGCAATACTACCAGTATGAAAAATATCATCCAGATTGAAAAAATAACGAAAAACCATAAAAATTATTAAAATATGCAATATAGGGGCTATAATATTGAAATCTTCGTGAGTTGCATCATCATGGCAATACTACCAATATGAAAAATATTATCCAGATGGAAAACAACAATAAAAAACCATAAAAATCATTAAAATATGCAGTATAGGGTCTATAATGTCGAAATATTATGCATTTATCAAAAATCAAGAAAATATGCAATTATATGAACCATTAAATCATGTCCAAATAACTGAAAATTCCATAATCCGTGCACATAATGTAAAAGCATACATTTTTAACTCCTATGTAAAAACATGCAAATGCATGAACTTCTTAGCCCTAGTCATTAATGTTACGTGCTTCGTATTTGCTATAATACGAGTGCAAAAACAGTCATTAGTTTTGTAGTCATAGTTTTATCTCGTAAGGTAACAATTTATTTGTATTGGCAAACATTTTATATAAAAAGTAGCCGAATATCTGAAAATTTTATTTTTTAAAAAATGCTTTTTGTCATAAACTGAAAATAATAACTAGGTTTTTTTCAAGTGTAATTAAAAGTATGTATTTACTACAATTGGATCAAAACTACTGTGCCAGCCTCATTTTATATATTAAAAATGTAAATTTGAGAAAAATTGAATTGTGGGTTTCTTATTTACGATGAACATCTCATAGGACCAAACTTTTGCTTTTTAGCGAAAGAAATATTGGAAAGATACAAAGAAAAACGAAATGCGAATATAAATGCAATGGGTTGCTTTACGTGGTAGATAGATGGCCTAAAACGATTTTAAAATACTACTACTACTACTGCTACTACTACTACTAGTACTACTACTGCAAATAATAATAATAATAATAATAATAATAATAATAATAATAATAATAATAATAATAATAATAATAATAATGATAATGATAATAACAGTAATAATAATAATAATAATAATAATAATAATAATAATAATAATAATAATAATAATAATAATAATAATAATAATAATAATAATAATAATAATAAATAACTGTAATAAACTAACAAAAGTAAAACTATAATAAAATAATAAGAATGTGATACAACATCACTAGTAACAATAACTAATAAGAAACAAATAAATGCCAATAAAACATTACGTGCCCTAGTGGTCGCTCTTTACAATCTCTAATTTAAATGTTAGACAGTTGCAGAGTATACAGGAGTGCGTATATTCCGTGGAAAATAAAGATCCTGTAAATAGAAAGAAACTTTTTCGGTTGTTTATAGTGTTATTTCTATTATCACAAAGTACACACGCTGGTTATATTGCCTCTCACCTCTCGTCCCGCTGAGAGGCAGCAACCCACTAACCTCTCTTGCGCCATGAACTTCTGCAACTATTTTAACTCACGAAGGGTTATCTACTTACGGTGGGGCCGGCTGCAGTGGGCCACCTGGTATAGTTTATAGTGCAGGAATCTTTTTCAAAATCTTCGTGGCGCATCCTTAAAAAATTTAAACTTGTATACCAACTTTAAGCGACTTTCGTTTTTCAGCTATGCTCTCTCACATACACACACACACACACGTGCGCGCGGATCTTTATCTAAAATGCATTTTTTCTGGATTCAGGGGTCTCAAAACATATATTTCCGGTGAAACCTCGACATCGAAATTTTGGGTCGAACACAGTTCCCCCTATTACTATATGTAGTAGAGAAAATAAAAAAGTACCATTAGAGAAATGAAATGTCCTAAGAGCTTAAGGTTTACAACATGGTATAACAATGTCATCCTTTTCCTTTGGTGTAGAAGAGAGCTGTATTGGTTAAAATTTTCCTCTCATAATGGCGTATTCTCGACCAATTTTGAAGCACATTTCATCGTCATAAATTGTTAGCTGAAACTTTCAACAACTCATATTGCAATATCGCGGCTAGAAGAACATCGTATAAAACTTTCATACTGCTTCGAGCAATGATGGAAGAAGCATCATCAAGAAGAAGCAATAGTAAGAAGTTTTCCAATCGAAAAATAATTAGAAATAGAGACATAAAGCGATGGGAAGAGAAAGACTATAGGCTGTTCTGAAGGAGTAGCGGCTTGTAGCAGCTGTGGTTTCGAAGAGGAACGTTTCCAAGTAGTCAGGGAAGTTTATGTGCGTGTGTGTGTGGGGGGGGGGGGGGGGGGGGGGGGATACCAGAGTTTGCTATGTCTTGTACAACTTTGTGCGTTACAGGGAAAGAGGGGACGGGACAAAACTTGCCTTCTGTAACAGGGAAATGATACTACTCTTGGCTATCCTTAGTCGGTTCTATTCTAACTTTCTTTTTCTTTTGTTCTATTACCTGCGTCTTGTGGGACACCCAAAATTGCTTAGTTAAAACATGTAGAAGAAACAGATCAGGAAAAAGGAAGAAGAAAATCTGGGATAGCTTTTAGAAACTGTTCCTATGCAAACTTATTTAATTTGGCTAATCGATACAAAACGTTGCAAAAATATTTTCGTTATACATTTGTTGTAGGTACAACGGAATAAAGGAAGCGGAAACGGTACTCAGATGTTTAAAAATAGGCATGCTATATGCAGACTAAGAAATATCACTTTCTTTGATATCACAAGAAACAATTGAATAGGGAAAGTAAGTGAAAATTTAAGCCAACAACTATGAGTATTTCGAAAATGGCTGATACCACAAAAGAATTGTTTGAAATACATTGTGTTTTAAAGAGATGGTGAACAAATGGATGTAGTAGCTTCTATGCTCTCCACGTTGAGAATGCGACCTTTTGATATACCTACGAGTGTTTGGATGCCACTAGTTAATGAAGCACTTTGAAGCATGTAAATGCACTTAAGGCTATAGCTCAAGCACTGAGATTCCTATCCTTGTGTATACGAGGATGTGGTTTTCGAAAACAATGACACGGATTCTTGCTATAAAGTATTATAATACGGGTTTCAAGTAATTTAAAAGTGAGACGTTGTCGACTAGTGAAAAACAACCAAAAAAACTCTCTATTTAAATATAATTTGCATCTAATCACTCAACGAATTCTACGAACTGGTTCCCGAATCCAGCCCTTTGTTAATGACCCACTTATCTGTAAACTAATTCTCCCGTCTGACCAACGTTACATATTCTAATGTTATGTAACATATACCTTTAGTATCAATATTTAAAGTTATACTATTTGCTTGGTTTCCTTATCAATTCTTTATTGATAATTATGGATATAATTACATAATTTATTAATTCCATTCTAAATGATATATTTTCTTAATCCATAATTTCGGTAACAGAGCTCTACTCTTTTTATCAGCATGTTTTTGTCTATCTCGTGTGGTTTATTCAGTTAAAATATACAAAATTCCTTTACAACGAAGAGAGCTACACAGGCTATATACAGAAAATGCATGATAAATATTTTATGTCATGCTTAAACATACAGCATTTAATCAAAACCTTAGAGTGATTTTGAAAAATAAAGTTAATCTTCGAAAAGCTTCATTTAAGGTAGTTCGGGATGACGCATTTTGTTCAAAATCTTCCTGGCGCTTCCTTGAAAGATCCTGAACTTAAATAAGCAACTTGGTTATTTATCCGACTTCTCGTTTTTGAGTTATACTGTTTGCTTGCTAAGGGCAGCAGAGCAGTGATATATAAGTTCCCGGCCGCTTATGGTCGGTTTTTTATATTACATTACGTTACTGTTTGCACAAATGCTTTCGCAGTTTGGTTTCTAGAGCTCTCAATTTAAGCATTTTATCAGTAACGTAATGAAATTCAGAAGTAAAGTTTAACCCTAGCAACGCCAACCCTTATTACAGAACTTATACTACCAACGGTGGGAGGGTACTTTTTGACCACACTGCTAACAAAATGTTCAGTAATTTTAAAACAAATTTATTTTAAAATTGGGTATTATATCTTGTCATGCTTTTAAACATATTTATTATTGTTTAACTATTTATTTTTTTATTTTTCACATTGATCACATTATATATTATGCCAAAGCTTATTTCAGAACTTATATTACCAACGCGAGGGGGTAACAACCTCTGTTAACAAGATGTCTGAACAATTACACAAATTACCGACAAGCGGCACTTTATGACCATCTTGACATTTTGTTGTTTCTCAAAAAGACCAACAATGAAAACTTTCAAACAATCGCCGAATTCGGTAGTAGAAACAGTGATTGACAATAACTATTAACTGCATCCGTATAATCAAAAAGTCAAAACAAAGAATTTAAAAAAGTACTGAAGGTAGGCATAAAATATCCGCCCCCCCCCCCCCGCTCCGTTGCTATTACTATTACTATACTAGTATGGAGTATATCTTTTTCGTGATCAGAAACATTCAATTATCACTCATTTCTAAGCGACAATATTATGGTAAATAGAAAACAAATCTACAATTTTTAAATTTATTTTAGATTAAATCATAAACTAAAAAAAAGAAAAAAAGAAAAAAAGAAAAAAAAAAGAAAAAAAAAAAAAAGAAAGAAAAATATTGTCCTATTGCCAACTTTCTGTACTCTTTAAGAAATGGATTTTCATGAGAATGAAATATTGAAGAATGCTAATGAGGTACATGGATTCTTCTTTCTTGGTATAATTTAAGTTCGCTACATGAATAACACCAGTTCCGTTCTATTCCGTGCATAGCTTACATACCATTTTATTAATATATGTTTTAGAGGTGACAAATGATCTTGCTGGGATCTGTGTGAGTGACCTCAGGAAAATTGATGGAGGCTCACATCTTGAAACAAACAAGGAACTGCTGTGGCCACCATACTTGATCATGCGCTCTTCCGCGATGTTCACTACACGGGAGTTGAAAAGACGCCAACCGGACACCCATATGATCTTATAAATACGAAAGTGAGCTTGACGATAAACCACCACAAAATTCCAGTCATTCGCCACGCCAAAAATACTCCTATAACTTCATGCCAGAACAGCAAAACAGACAATTTACTTTTTTAATTTTTAAGAACAAGGAGTATGTTTAGAGTGATGTAAGAATTTTAATTCTTAAGGCAGATCATATATAAACTCATCACTTAACAAATTGATTGTAGCTGCAAAGCGCTATTCGGAAGGCAACCTTCCATCTTCAGGGAATGTAGATGTAGATAACTGCACTGGAATTCCCAACATAATATTGGACAAGAGATACAACTATTAAAATCAATTCAAGAAACTTCTCATTTAGATATTTGGGACAAAATGTACATCATAAGTAATAAGAAAAAAGTTGTTACTTTTGATATGTCTTACTTGGACCCCATGTTGCAACTACTGACGTCAGAGGAAGAAAGAAGAACGACCCCAATTCCACCCGAGAGATGTCGTATATTCCACTTTAAGTCAACTCCAACTTTTACCACCAGAGGGTAGGAGAAGATTCAACGACGTTAGGAAAAGTGGACAATCAGAGCTTGCAGTTATCTACGTCTACATTGCCTGAAGATGGCAGGTTGCACTATGCAGCTAGAATCAATTTGTTAAGTAATGAGTTTATATATATGATCTGCCTTAAGAATTAAAATTTACTTTTTACTTGACTATACATTTATGCTATGTTTAGATAAGACATATTTTTAAACGTTTAATTGTCTAATTTACCAAAAACGTATCCTCCATAAATTTTAATTTATAATACAGAGAGCTTTGTAACTTGTGAAGAGCACTATAGTGGCATTAATTTCTTCCTGAAATACCGCACATATATTATAACCTTGTAGTCCTTCTGTAACCATAAAATGGATCCTCAAAAATATTTTCTTTGTTTTCGAAGAGGCATAAGAGCGCATGGAAGTTGTATATGGAGCACATGCTCGACAACAATTTTCTTAGAAGATAAACGTTTATCAACCCTTGCCTCTGAAAACGCGAGAAAAGGAATTGTTCTGTCACACACATTCAGAGGAATTAAAGAAAGAACAAATATTCATTGTATACGTGCAGAATTGTTGTTTTCTACTACGTGTATTGTAAGTTTGCATGTTTTTGTGTTAATGTGAAACCCCTAAGGGAGGGGTGATGGCATTGCGTCTAATTCCCCTGCTTCTCGCAAACGCTCGGCTATAGCGTTAATATTTCATCCAGATCGTTCGTGTATTTACTTCAATACTAGCGAGGCGGTACAAAGGGGAAAGAGTTGCCTCTAATTCTGAATTCCCTTTCTCTATCTCAGGAGGAGACTGTTGCTGCGTATCGTTTTTCCATCGTTGGTATAATATCATCCACTAAGGCAGAGGCAAAAGTTGTAATTTAAAAACGTGCGCTAAAACACCTTTGTTTTATGCAGATGTGTTAACAGCACCTGAATATACAGACGAGGGTTTGTTACTTTTAGTTTGTTTTCGCCCATTTGTTTATTCAGCTTATGATTCCTAATAAAATAAGCCAACCGAGCGCAGATGGCTCAGGCAGTAGCGTACTTACCTTGTTTTCCTTCAGTTGCCAGATTAATGTATTTCAATATCATAAACCAAAACTTCATACAGAAATTAAGAACTAAACATATGGTACTAGAAGGTGACAACTGAGGTAATTTGTCTGATATCATACTTCTTACATGTAGCTGAAATCTGTGAAGCTTCTACTTCTGATAGGCGTGAAAAAAGGAAAAGAAATGACTGCCGCCGAAGAAAATTATCATGTGTCTCAACAACGAGAATAATAATAATGATGATAATAATACTAATGATAACAATAACATAAATGTGACAAATATGGATATATACATATAAAGTTACAAATATAAATATCAAAATTAATAACAAATAAACTACGAACATAAAACAGTAAATAGAGGTGTCAAACAGAGCTGCCCAATTGTCACGCACTTTATTGAGTACTTAAATGAACGAACGGATTAAAAACTGACAAAGGCTGCTATCCAGGAACTTCTTGACTGATAACTCACCATTAAATACGTTGATGCATCATCATCAACAACAACAACAACGGCGGCGCCGTGGCCGAGCGGTTAGCGCGCTCGCCTACCACCTAGGCGGCCCGGGTTCGATCCCAGGGACCCGCATGTGGTATTCGTGGTGGACGAAGCGGCGTCTGGGCGGGTTTTCTCCGGGTTCTCCGGTTTCCCCTGCCATCTCATTCCACCGGTGCTCCATCTTCATTCCATGTATCAACAGTGTCACCGCCTGTGGTGCCGTAGTAGTAAAAGCGGGCGTTAAACACTACACACACACACACACATCAACAACAACAACTCTTCATGCATTAGGAGACTTCTGTTTCGGCCTCAAGTCTCTCTCCACCTTCTCATCGGTCTTCCAACATCTCTCCTGCCATACGGTTGGTAATTGTACGTCATCTTGGGATACGGGTATTGTCCATCCTTTGTAAATGATTTCTCCAGCTTTTCCTATATTGGTTTATTTTATTATGTATTGGACACATACCTAGTTCTTCTCTTATTTCTTCATTTTTTATTTTATCCATTATTGTACATCCTTTCATGCCTCTAAGATATCTGATTTCTGCTGCATTTATTTTATGTTGATATATGAAGATTATAAAATTATATTAAGCAACTCAGGAGATAATTTCCGAAGCTCAGTACATAAATTATCACTGATAGTAAAAGAGTACGACCTAGAGATGTCAATGAATAAAACCAAAACAATGACTTTCAGAGGAAAGAACCATCTTAGATATAAAATGTCCATCAACAACAATATTATTGAACAAGTGAATTCCTTTAGCTATTTGGGCTGCAATTTCTCTTGCTTCAATCCGAGAGACACAGAAATCAAACTAGCCAAATTCCAACAACTCCTATACACAATCAAGAAAACACTCATCAACAAAGTCAGACCAGAGACTATTTTTAAATTTTACAAAGTGATGGCAATCTACCTTCACTTTATGGGTCAGGGCCTTAACTAAAAACCAACTTGTGTAAGATTTGAAGCTTTCACGGCGAACGTTAGTGATCAGAGTTTCACCCGTGAAACTCTGATCAATAAAAACCAACTTACACAATAGAAGTTGCTGAAATGAAATCATTAAGACCTATAGTAGGTTATACTTTGTAAGATCACAAAACAAATGAAGAAATAAGAGAAATAACTGATATCAACACATACTACGAATACGGGAAGACAGACCACCCCAAAGGCTCTACAACTTAAAAAAAAAAAAAAAAAAAAAAAAAAAAAAAAAAAAAAAAAAAAAAAAAATTTACAAATGACTCGTCTATATAAACAATTGATTTCCCCTGGTCCCTAAACCTTTTTGTGTTTTTTAGATATTTATGTCGCCATCTGATGATATCGATATCGTCTCTTTCTATTAATATGCACTTGTTACCCTTTCTTTCATATTCGAACCCCAAATCAGAGTGGCGCTTGAGAAATTTGGTAGGGTCTCATCACTGTTGAACTGTGACAAAATTATATTCAGCGTGTGTGGAATATTTGCAAACTGTAAAGAATGAACAATTCGCCCCACTCCACCTTGCACTATTCAATCATATTGCGTTAACCTAGCGTTTTGTGTAGTCCCGCCCTTTTTGCTTTCTTTTTCGATGGCGTTCTTAGAGGTCCTTTCATTAGTTCCTTTTTAATCATACACACTACTGCTTCTGAACACACGATAGCCTTAGCTGTTTCTTTTACTGCCTTACACGCATTTTACTTCAAAAATAATTTAATCTAACACATTCATAATTATTTGGCGTTCCTTACTTCTTAATTTACCAACATATCGTCTCTTCCTAGCTTCCCCCTCCATAACCACAAATATTTACAAAAATATTAAACAAATAACGCAATAACAGCTCACAGTTACACACACGGCTTCTTTCGAACTAATGTTAGTGCTGCTCCTTATACTATCTTCTGTGTCAAACCTGACGCTGAATAGATGAATACCTTTTGTTTGCCTTACTGGATAAAAGAAAGAGGTTACTGCCTTTTGGTTTATTTTAAAAACTTTCTCTAACCTTCCTCAACATTTGTTCTCGCTGGTTCCCTGATGTAAACTCAATAACAAAAAAGTTTCACACTGCGTAACTTTTGCAGTGCACAGATATAAAATTTTCCGAAAACATTTAATTTAAAAAATTATAACACTTAACTGGGTAAACATAGATAATTCAAAGTAGGCAGGTAGTAGCACTATGGTTTACTCTACCTAAGAAAAAATATAGATGCATTCTAGCAGTTAGTTTGTTAGTTAGTGCTTGATGAGTATAGAAACAGCAAATATCGGACTTCTATTGAAAAAAACGTTTTCTGAAGAAATTTGGGCCTATAGAAATGTATAATGACTCTGAAAAGGATATAACCTGATAGAGAAAAAAATTATGCATAGGATAATGTGTTCAAATCTGAAATTTATAACAAATGAATATTTATACCATGCTATTAGTAATCTGGCAACAGCGCTAGGGTAGAAAAGGACGCGGCTAATGGCAACTTGTATGCGCTAGATAGAGACAGAGATGTCCCATTTAACTCCATACTGTCTTCTAAGAGTGGAACGCTATATAGAAACCGAAAGCGAAAAGAGATCTTGGACGACCAAAGAAACGCTGAAGAGGTCAATTTCCAAATTGAAGCGGGACAGGCCAAAACGCCTAATTCTCGAAAGTTACTGATGATGATAATGATAAATACTCATTGTCTTTCAGGCTAGAGAATGGGTACGCACATAAATAACATACATATCATTCTGCATTTGACCTCCCATGAACGTATGGAGGAGGTTCCTCTTGCTTTTGCCTTCGGGAGATAGAAACTGCATTCATTTATATCTGGATGTTATGTATAAACTTAGACTTTCACGGCCGCTTTCCTGAATATTAGCTAGTTTTATCTCTTTCGGGCTTGTAGGCCGTGATCTAGCAGGTATCGAAGATACCGACGTTTCGCCAAGTACTGCGCTTGGCATCTTCAGGTTCAGATGATTCGTTGTCTACGCTGGTCAGAGGTCGGCATGTTATGTTAACCACACGTTATATTACACTACACAATCATAGAATGTTACATTCCCCTGTAACTGGTAAATAAACCATGTAAAGTAATGTGCTAGCTTAGGAATGGATGAAGAACTGTTATGAAGTATATTACTATTTATTGCAGAAAGCACCTTATGTGTTTAAAAAAAAATGTATGCATTTTGTAGCTCATGGGAGACACTGTTTTCCAAGTCACTGGCATTGCTTAAAGAACTGCACATCGATTCCTGTCTTTTCTTTCTTTTTTTTTTTTTTTCTTTTTTTTTTTTTTTTTTCTTCTTCAATTTTCCACATTTCTCGTCTTCTTCATTTCCTTCCACGCTCATTGTTTCCTACGTTATTGTAATAACATCCTTATAATCATCAGATAAAAAGTTTAATACAATCAACTCAATGGTTTCTCCGGGGCTTTAAAGGGCTTTGCCATTTCCCATATTTAATTACTTTACTCTAACCCCCCACAAATTGAGCAATTATCCCCATGCAAACGACACTGCAATATCACTACCTTTACTTCAATAGGGTAAATAATATAAGAACACCTTGGTTGTATAATCATGGCAATAAATGATGCGGTGTTTTGCCTCTCCGCATCCTCGGCGCGAATGAACCCATACATGTTTAAAGCAACTTTATAAAAGGAGATGCTGAAAATAGTCACCGTCGTTGTCCATATATTCTTGATACCTCTTTAGAAAACTATCCGTCACTCACCGTTGAGAAATGCTGGCAATTTCCTGGCGGATATTTTCTTTTAGTTCTTGCAAAGTGTGTGGGTTTATCTTGTGCACTTTATGTTTTAACTTACCCCAGAGATGCAAATCACGGGAGGTTAGATCGGGTACCAAGGGTGCCACAAATCTCTATTGGGTAATACTTCTGTCCTGAAATACGAGACTCATCGAAATATTACCAGTTTGAGCTGTTGCAGAATTTTATTGAAAAAAGGCAAAATTAGCTCCCTGTCTGTTAATTCTGTTAAAAAGGGGGCAAAATTGTATTCAAGTAGATATGCACGGGCAGCGCACTTGTCTCTGGCCCCTATAACTCGGAGACTAGTATTATTCATAGTCCCCTTTATGACGAAACAGAATTGCTGTACGCTGCACCATTACCGAAGAAAGGTTTCTCAGAGCTCCAATAAGCGATTTCTGTATTTGGGGTAACTTCAAAGTGTGCAAGACAAACCCACATATCCTGGAACAATTAAAACAAAATATCCACTATAAAACTGCCAGCATTCCTAAGAGGTGCCAAAAATGTATGGGCAATGACGATGGCGAGTTTCATCATCTCGTTTCGTGAAGTTGGTAAGCAAAGTCTCTAAAAGTAGTTTTAAAAATGTTGTATGGTTAATCCGGCCCTTTCTATGATAGCGACAGATGGCCAGGCATCTAGACAGATGCGATGAATGGGATAGAGGGCAGCACTTGTAAAACAGTTTGTCCAGATCGTCCAGACACTTCATATGCGCAAGAGAGGAGAAATTAGGAGAAGTGACTGGCGCTGTGGAGAGCAAGTGAGTGATTTCAGAGGCAGTCACATACACAGTCATATTTACCCATTGTAAACAATTATTGTGTAATTTTCACAGTCAGAGCAAGTGATATACTGTTTCCCATCTCGCCTATTATGCAATTGGGCGCTCTCTGCTATTTGCATCTATGCTCCAGCAGTGGGGACCTTCTGGACGGGCTGTACATTTTCAAGCCCTGTACCTAACTTCGCCGATCCACGTCATATTGAATGACAGGTGTTATGGTGATCGGAATAATGGTAATGATAGTGCAATTGACGGAATGATTTACAGAATATTACTACAACCGGTGCTTATGTCCACACAGAGGGCGAGGACCTTATCCCTGCGCTTAAGGGGTAATAATTATGACGGCTGCCCGAGCAGCGTTTCTTCTACCACAAATCGCATCTACAGCCGCAGCGATCATGGTGATGGGCAGCGCATAGTAATATATTGCCACTTTTCCCCCTAGTTTTTCATACAGGTAGTTGGCCTTTGAAAAAGTAAGCAGTAGAACAGCATTAATCACTGGTTTGCTTTCCTTAACGTTTAGCAGTTTAAAACCAGGAACCTTAGAAGCAAGTATTTGCAACATTTTTTAAACATTATCAGTTTTAAACACAAACTCATCGAGAGATATGACTCGGGAGGTAATGCCTGTGGCTTGTCGCGGGTTCGATTCCCGTGACCGACCTTCCTTAACCTTTTTTTTTTTTTTTTTTTTTTTTTGAGTTTTCCCTGGGTCACCAGGTGAATGCCATAACATTTCAAAAGCGTATATTTCATAGCACAAATAGCACATAGCATTAGTAAAACTTTGGTTACAAGTTGTTTGGAAAACAATCCACAGATCCTAAACTGTTAAGAGGCTCTTTTGTTAGTAATATGACGCCGGCCGACTGCAGCAGTGCACATCTAAAGACGTTCGGGGCCTAGCTGCCCGGCACGCGAGCAAACACATGACAACAATAAGCGCGGCACGTCAAACGGGTTTTTGAGATTATTCGAGAAGTCTCCGGCGGCCGGCGTAATTGTAGAAGTTCCAGAAAAGTGAAGATCGAGAAAGGTCCCTGTTACATTATCCGGTGGAAGTGAACGTATTACATTCTTTCTAATATGTGCTTCATAGAAGCATTACAAACAAAAATACCTAATAGTATTTTGTTCTTTGATCAGCCAATTTGGAAAAAATAAATTATTTTTCTTCCAAATTGGATACGTAGCTTCACGAGAATGTACCAAGACAATAGTTGGCTACTTATAAACTGCGTAGAGTAACTTACTTATGAAATAGTTTCGGTAATAGTTATGGGACATCACACAGAGTTCCGAAATAATTAATCACTTAAAAGAATTAAAGGAATATTCCAAGCAGCTTTGTCAGACGTGAAGTTACTCGGCAACGTTGCGTTAAGTTGGTCACAGATCTGAAAATCTTTCTGGACGTAAACATGTCTCTCGCTTGCAAACACGACGCAGTGTGTTGTAATGTTTTGGGAGATAACCACTCTGACTGGCCGAAACATGAAAGGTCTCGCCGTGGTATTTGTTTGCGCTCAAGAGGTGCGCCATTGCGGTGTTCCTTTATGCACTGACCGAGTGAAAGTGACACACAATTTACAGTGTTGCCACCTTGTTTTCGACAAAACTAAAACATCCCTATAGAAAATTTCCAAGACAAAAACGTGAGGTACAAAATATGTTCCAAATACTGTGGTCTAACACTGGATTAAATAGTGTAATGACCTCCCTTCACTTGGTATAAGGAGAAGAGGCTACGAGAATTGGGAGTCAGACAATTTTTAGTTTTACTGAGCGTGTATGTGTGTGTGTGTGTGTGTGTGTGTGTGTGTGTGTGTGTGTGTGTGTGTGTGTGTGTCAGATGTGTGTGGGCGTACCGTCGTAAGGAAAATAGCAAAGCATTTAATCAGTGTCGAGTTATTGTATCATCAAAGTCAGCTTTTTGTGGGACAGAGAAAGCGAAGAACGACAGAAAGGAATGAGTCAAGATTACAAGAAGAAAACAGTTGTGAGTTGTCATATCACGAAAGACTGTGTTAACATGACTAAAAGAGAACTGTGTTGTTTGCAAATTTTTTAGAAGAAGATAAAGTGAAAAAGATTAACTGGACTGGATTTTGTCGTTCTGTAACACTAACTTCTATTTAATGATATTTATATTATGTCGTTAATATTATTAATTCGTATATTTTTTAAGTAAACTAGGTAATGTATTTGAGTATGGTTGAAACTCATCACGATTAATTTGCTTTTTATTTATCTTTTGGAAGATGAATAGTTCAGTACCTTTTTCCATATTAAACACCTGTTAATGTCAACTTTTAAAGAGCAGCTAAGGAAGCCATGTGACAGTTCTGAATGTAGTACGGAGTAATTCGAAAGGAACCGTTGGAAACATATCTAGTTTCTCGACAAGAGAGACTCTAAAAGTTTAGAGAAAATGACAAATATGCTGAAAACTCTGGAGTAGTTTGGTGCCGCAGTTGCTTGAGTGCTGGCCTTCTGCGCTCAATCTTTGCGGGTCGATGGTTACTTAGGGCGATGCTTAAATGCAAGAGACTAATCTGTGTAGACCTCGGGAATGTAAAATAACTCCTGCACGACTAATTCTGACACATCGACACATAATATCGGAAGCTTCGTGAAATTGTTGCTAAAAACTGTAAGTATAGCAGCGCAATATTTAAAGCTGTGGGTTATCATTGTCTCTCTCTCTCTCTCTTTCTCTCTCTCTCTGTGTGTGTGTGTGAGTGTGTGTGTGCGTGTGTGTGTGTGTGTGTGTGTGTGTGTTACTGTTTTTTTCGTGGGAAGGGACTAATTGTGATGTTTTAAACCGGAGAGCTATTGAAGGGTTGACCGGCAAGATGTATCGTACCTTTTCTGCTAGCGTTCACAAAATTCACAGAAAAACATCTGAAAAACAGAGAATTTTAGTAACCACGCCTGAGGGGTAAGATGAAGCGCTCTGATTAACCGCGAATATGTTACGGCATTACTGGAATTATGTTACTTTTTATTCTTAATGTTTAATTACAAAGGCAATTATTTCATGGACTATCTAGAACGATACTTCTGATGTGCAATCAAAGGTAGCAAAACGGAAATACATAGTTTTAATTTTTAATGAGATAAATAAAAAGAAAAGTAAAGAACCAATACGTCCAAACCATCAGCCGTAAAATATCCGTATATTTACCAAGTATTTTATATAAATACATAGCATCAAAATAACTATGTTTATCTAACGGTTTAAATAAAAAATAATCAATTATTTAAGTGTTTAATGAAAACGAATACATATTGTAAAGATACAATAAACATAAAAACTGCTCAACGCTGTTCTGTATACGATGTCAGCGGGGGCTTGAATGAGATCAGTTCTTCAGAATTTTTGCACTGTTGTAACTACAACTAAATTACAGTAAACACGAAACAAAAAACTTCGTGAATGAAAGAAAACAGGAGATCTGTATCACGCTCATAGGTTTTATTTTTTGCCTTAGAACCTCGCAACATTCTTCTTCTATTCACTTTGCAGTACTCTGAAAATAGTCACAAAATAGCCATTAGGTTTTTGTCTGTATGCAGAAACCAGTAAAACTATTTAGAAACCTGATGTGTTGCATTCGCAAGATTTTCTCAATCTATTCTCCAAAAAAAAAACTATTCCTAAAAAGGCTAATTCTATTTGCAGCATGTTAAATGAAATATACATTTGTAGATGTGCTTTTATTACATATTTTCTTTAAGGGTCTTGGTGGCTCACTTGGTTAGACGCTGACCTACTATTCTGAAGCTAGCGGATTCAAACCTTGCACATACCAATGATCCGTAAGTGCACTTAAAACCGCCAGCTCCATGTCAGTGGATACACTGGTATGTAAAGGAACTCCTGCGCGACGAAATTTCAGTATACCGGTGGCGCTGATATGATCCTGGCAATTTACGGCACCGTTAACAAACAAGATGGTTGCCTATTTATTTTTCTTGTCCAATGGGTACAGGGAATCAGTAGGCTTAACGATAGTTAAATTTTAGCTGGTCGCTGTGTGATAATGGTTAACCTGTTTTATTTTCAGTAATTTTAATTACTATCTTATAAAGTATTTAGTTGTAAAATTGCAATCGTACTGCAGTATTAATAAGACGCGGGAGAAGTTACAAGACTACGCGGAATAAAATAACCAATTTAATTTGCTCCTGTAAATGAGGAGTTTTATTAAAAAGAGATCGTTTTAATTTATATAACTTTATATTTTGCACTTATATAAATAATGATGTTCCTGTTAAGAAGGAGAAAAGAAGACGCGTTATATTGGATTCGATAGTATGTTTACGCCGTTAATTTGCAGTAGGTAGATTTAAGGTGTTGAGCTATTGCAAGTTTGGGAGCCAGATTTTGATGCCCATCCAAAACTCGAATCATTTATACATCTAGTTCAAAACTTAATGGAAATATAGACAGTAAGAATACGTTTTCTACGTGCACTGAAGTTGAATTTGCACCATTAATGTAGGATTGCGGAAATATTGCTTTTCAAAACTGCGAAATGAGCTCGATGTCTGCTATGCTCTGTGAATAGCAAGGGAAGTAAATGACACATTTCGTTCTCACCTACAAATACTCCTGAGCATTAGGTGATCTTTCTCGCAAGTCTCATTCAAATTGGGTATTTACTTTTGTAAAAGAAAGTAAAGCAAAGAGAACACAACTAACTCACTCCCGTATTGTGGAAGTGTGGATTTTCCTCGAACTCAGGTGGTTTACACTTCTAATGACACTTGCAAAATAGACTCCCTATATAAGATTTTCGGAATTTTCCAGAAGGCGAATGTTGGATAACTGTAAGCTCTAAAGACACCTGAGCACCCATGAGGTATTTGAGTATCATTGCACTCCTTCATCCGATAGGAGCTACCTGCAAAACCTGTTCGTATATGCTATTGCAAGTTTTTGTTTCTAATAAACCCACACAGGGAAAGAACGAAGAACTCACATCTACGATATTTCTTAAATGCCATATGATAGCTCAACTATGGGAAACTTAAAAATATAAAATAACCAATATTTGTAGAAACCTTATGGCTTATGTTACAGAAAGGGCTGTTATACATAACCTACACAACTAATAAGGTCCATATCCATAGTGTAGTAAGTTTTTGCCCATATCTTTTGGTTCCAGATGTACCAAACTATACAAAACTCACTCAGTATTAGCTGGACGTCTGGACATCTGGACGTCGTAGTCTGTTCACAGGAAATATTTTATACACATATACTAGAGGTCTGCACGGGCTCGGCCCAAGCCCTCGGGCCTAATTTGAAAAATGCTTGTCGGGCTCGGGCCGGGCCCGGGCTTGAAAATTAAGGGAATAAATAACTGAAAATGGATTTTTTAAATTTTTCAGCCAAGTTAGCTGAACATTTATTTTCAATGCTGTCTTATACCAGCATTAGAGGATTTTGAATTTTAGTATGATATATCCTTCAGTTTCCGAGTTACGAAATGTTGAATCCGGATTTTATTATGTTATGCCAAATGCTCTACACGACGAAATTAAAAAATGCCTCTTTTTTTAAGGTTCTATTATATTTATCTGATTATAATGTACAAATCTGCCATACAACTGTGTTTTATTAGCCTCAGCTCAAAAGACAATCGTTTTTAAATTTTGTCGCTTGAAATTTCTAATATAAAGTTTTATATAAGCTGCAAGTTTCTTTAGTAACTCAAAAGTGTTCAAAAGAAAAACAAGTATATGGCAGATTTACTTGTTTGTGTTTTGGAATGATACGAAGAATTGCGTGAAAACTGCATCGTGACATTTTCAAAAAGTGAATATGGTGAAAACATAATTTTGAAAAACCTTAAATTTTAAAATGAAAGACATTGTTATTCTGCATTTTTAGGGTACATTATGCAACTACAAGTATTTGTAATATAAAAACTCAAAACACATTTAGTATTTTAAAGCCATGGAATACAAATGTAATGTTTTGCTAGATTTGTACTAAATTTAAGTGTTACATTCACTTAGGAGGCACAAAATAATGTATCATATTTCTTGGTTACCAATGTTTAAATGCCGAGAATAGC
>CM060965.1:101386558-101559058 GCA_030765045.1 Tenodera sinensis | reverse complement strand
TGTTTGTCTACTGTTAAGAGCTGGACTTTACAAATCACTTAACTATTACGAGATTTGTCAATGGTGGATTAAAGGTTCTGTGGCCAACTGGTGTGCAAGACGAGAAGGTATTAGTGATATATTCATATATGCCTAAGGCTGCAACTGCTCTAAAACTGTTTTATCGCAATATGCTCCATTTTACCTGCTTGGCTCATGGACTGCAACGTGTTGCCGAAGATATTAGACTTGAGTTTCCGCAAGTGAATAGGATAATTTCAGCAACAACAAAATTTTTTTTTTCTAAGATCTCCACAAGTTATCTCTTAAAAGCAGCAATTACCAGAGATACCACTGCCGCCGGAATCAGTATTAACGAGGTGGGGAACATGGATAGAAGCACTTAATTTCAATAATGAGTATCTAGACGATATAAAGATTTAGCGGTTCAAAAGTGGTCTCCTCAGTTCCCTGCATCAGGAGCAACATCGGCTAGGTTCCAGAAAGCGTCGAACGTTTTGTAACGTCAGGACTGCCTATGCGAGATTCTATTTGCTGTCGTAGAGGTTGCTATTGAAAAACCAAGAGTGCTGTGCATTGAAAAATACTGTGCAAGTGTATTAAGTAAATTGAAACATGTGCTAAAGAGAAATGCTGTCTATTCAACATTTTATAGTGTATGCCAAATTCTAAATGGAGTTGATGTTGAGCCACACGAGGACATTTCTCCAGGAAAAATTCCTTTCCTAAAATGTGCCACAGTTACATCATGTGTCTGGAAAGATCTTTCTCTGTGTGCAAGAACATTCTCAGTGACAAACGTCTTTCAATTACCCACAAAACATCGAAAAATACCTAATCTGTTTTAAAAACATAACGTATAAATATGATTTGAATATTGTAAATAAGAAAATGGCAAGTTGGAATTAAATATTTTATACTACATATTTTCCTCATTCCACATATTTTACTGTACACTTCACTGCTACATGTTTCACTTTGTTTTTGTAAACAGTCGAGCAGTATTAGCATTTTTTCTTAAGGCTACGAGAGGAAAGAACAATGCGAGTTGCAAGATCACGACGAACTGTTGTATATATATTTTTTTTTCCACGTGGAAGGGAAGTCATTACACTAATTTAAACCAGTGGTAGATCTCGGTATTTGGAACATATTTTGTCTCTGACCATTTCCTACGGAGATATTTTTGTTTTGTCGAAAACAATCTGGCAACACTGCACATTATGTGGGTGATCACTTTCCCCAGCTCAGTACATAAACAAACAGCGAAAAGGTGCGTCTTCAAAACAAACTCATATCCTGCCTTGTCCTTCCGTGTTTACTGTGCAGAGTAGACCAGTCATAAGCGTTAGCTTCCAACGAAAGCGAAAGTGCCCGAGCTGTTTACATTCACAAACTAGGTCAATTCCCCGGCCAACCTCAACGCAACGTTGTCGACTTACCTAACGTCTGAGAGAGCAGCTCGGAGTATTCCTTCAAGTCTTTTAAGTGATTAATTATTTCATAACCCGGTGTGATGTCCCATAATTACTACCGAAGCTCTGACAGAAATAAGTTACTCTACTCTACGTTTTCTCCCGTGGCTATGCCAAGGGAAAGGGATTTCAAAGTCATCACATTAACATTGTGGTTAAAACGAAAAACGCAGTAACATTATTTCTAAAATTGTTTATCTGGATTAACAAGAAACAGATAGGAGAAGAAAGTTTGAAAAGAATTATTTGTAGAGAAACGAGTAGAAAAAGTCATTTGAATGCAACACACCAACTTCCCCTCCCCCTTTTATTTTACATCAGCTCACTAACAATGCCACAATGATGTTGATTGTTAATGTGTTGACGTAAATGTTGGGTACACGTGTACTGCCTTACTGGCCAAGCACAGTACGGGGCATGTGGTGCGAGCATTATAAATCTTCCTGCTTGCCCCCATTTTTTGTTCTCTTACTCGCGGAATATAGAGCTAGTTATATAATGGGATACGACTGTTTGGGGGCCAACACCACCTCCCCAGCTTTAAATATATAAGGGTTGCAATATCTTTTGGTTTAACTGTTGCCAGTATTTTATATAGCAATCCAGTGTTCCAGCGGCTTAAATATATGTTGCAGATTAACCCTATAATGTATTTCGAAGAAGATTGTGTTAGAAATAAAAATGAAGAAGATACATTATCCCAGAGGCCGCCATGACTTTTTGAAAGCACCCCTTGCGCAAATGGACAAGAAAGAGACAATGCGGATGTTCACCAACAGGAGGGGGGCCGTATTTTAATACTGGCTTGCGACACACAAAGGCGAGACAGTATAAAGAGCGTTATTTACTACTATACCACTCTTCTAACGCACAGTGTTTGTGAAAGAAGATTATGTGCTCTATTGAGTCTAGTGCAGCGATTTTCCTCTTCGACACGCGTTACAAGTAATTTAAGAACTTAACAATGTTATCATTTTGGTGTTCCCTATGCTTGTGTCAGTATACTTTTCTGCTCTTTGATATTGTGACAAAACGACAAAATCCGTGCGGGTACTTTTCTATCACTTACGTTCCCTACAACATTGTATCACAAATACACAATTCTCCTCCACTGACGCAACACAGCCTACTGCCTACTGTTTACTTCTCGTAAGCATGACTCAGTCCTTTCATTGTCTTTCCTCATTTTCTCTGTCTCTCATACACTAACTCCGACGATACAATCGCTCGACTCATGTTAAAACTTCTTCAATTCACTTTTTGGTGGACAAAGCAGGCCCGCCAGTGGTTTTCTCACTGGAATAATGCACTGAAAGTAAACTGCCGAAAAACTCGATGCGTTCGATACTGCATATTAGTTACTGCGTCACTGCTTGAGGACCCATGCTCGAGGCGGGACTCAAACCCCCAACCCTTTGCGCAACAGAGCGCCAAAAATATACACTCCAGCGACCACGGCTACGAGAGCCGGCATTCAGAACAAGACAAGAGCGGCATAGACTGCACCAGACGGTCATTGAAACAGCGTTCTAAATAGGTATGATATCTCCACAAATGCATGAAGCGTTGCAGCTTGGAATAGCCACAAGAATTTTTGCCCGTAGCGTTTAGATGGACAAATATTAACTTTCATTAACTTAGAATTTATTACTTTTAATTAAAAATGAGAAAACAATAGGATAGGAGTTGTAGGGGCGATATGAGCAAAGTTTAAGAGAAACGTTTAAGAATGAGGAATAGAAATTTAGAGAAAAAAAGGCACTTCTAGAAGAAAGAAGAAGAAGAATAATTTTTCTGAAACCAGTAGAATACTTGCTTCCTCTACCTGTGGCAGAGAACTAAAGGACAGTAAGTTGATATTCAGTGTAACAGACAGTGTTAATCAATTTACTACAAAAATGCCTAGAGAAGAAGATATGAGTATGAACAAGTTGAATGGGAATACCATGAAACAGGTATTGTATACATGTGTAGACTGTGTTGGAAGAAGGGTGAAGAACAAACCGTTGCGCGTGTTTGGAAGAATGACGTCACAGGCAAGTGGGTGTCCGATAGTAAAAATGTACTAATATATAGAAAACAAAAGAAAATAAGTGAAACTGCTATCCCGCACGTGTGCCAAGGAGGAGCAAGTGGTTTTGGTTTACTGTAGTGAGAGTTAGAAGGGAAGACGGGATGAAAAGTTTAGGGTCCAAGTTCTGCAGGAAAATAGAAAAAAATAGAAAAAAACGGAAGGTTAAGTGTGGAAAGGAAGTGGAAGTGAATCATTGTGATGGAAGGTTTCTTTAGCAAATGTCTAGGAAATTTAGGAAAGAAATAAGAGGTGGGCTTAAGAGGAAGGTTAGAGTGAACATTGTGATTTAACAATAATACATTTTAAGGAAAAGGAGAACATAAATAGAGTAGGTGAGAAAAGTGGTGCAAAACATAAAAGTAAAATTGAAGGCAGTTACAAACATTAGCAAACGTGATAAACAACAGCACACATCAACATGTTAATAATGTATGTAAGAAATCTTAGAGACTGTCCAATGACAAAAGCGCCAGGATCAAAGTTCAAGGGCAGGCCAAGATGTAAATTCTTTAGTACTAGATAAATTAAATTCGATACTACAAAAATGAAGCTCTAGAAAAAAAAATGCCACTCTCTGAATATGGTTTGGCCCAAATGGGTTAATGAAATGGAATGTTTTGCTAAGAAGTTTGACTTTTATTCTGGGCAGAGAGAACGAGATAGAGACGGAGAGAGGGGGGGAGTGGGTGAGGGAGAGAACTGTCGTATATGTAAATGAAAATCATGGAATAATAACACAAGAAAGTAAGGCAACTAAAAGTTATAAAAGGAGAAATCTTCAACTAAAAGTATCGAAATTGAAATGCTCATCAACACTAAATTACGTCACTACTGGTCATAAAACAGGACTTCACTACCCCAACATTTCACAGAAAGATGTCTAGACGGCCTTAGTAATCCCATATCACTTTGGATTCGCCTCTATTCCTGTTGCTGCTTTTTGCACACCCTTTGATTCATCAGCTCCCCATGACCTACCCCAAGACAATGCAACTACACATAAAAGAACCAAAACTTAAAGCCGATGTGTAATGGGCCGACCCTCTGGGGGTTGGCCAGTTTTTTTGGCAAAGAGGGACCCCGCAATGTTATCTATGCAGAAGTACAGATTAGTTTCCTCCTCTACCTCCCTGCTGCCCCCCTCCACCCCCGCCCGATCCAGATTTATCATTGGATTAGGCAGAAAGTAAATGGATCTGCCGCTCGGTAGCATGAAATGAACGATGAGATTGCTGTAGAACGGGGGACAAGCCCCGACATCAGCACCATCTGGCGACAGATTTTTTCCTCCCCTCGGCCGCCGCAGCTTTCATTCTATACGCGACGCACGATTCTGCTTACGTCATCCATCACAGAGAGGCTTCTAAGAAAGAAGATGCTTACTTTTCCTTCGAACAATATTAACCTGCAGGCTGCGATCTGTTACTGGGAAACGAAAATGGCGAGCAATAAAAATAGCAGTTTCCATGGCAACGGATAACCATCTTTCCGGGAGACTTAAGGCCTCCTTTATTTTTATTACCCCCATATAAACTCTTTTTATGCCTTGCTCGGTAAAAGAGTGATACTGATTTTTCCCCCTGGAAGTATTTAAGGTGGTTTGCGAACTAATAGCCCAAATCGAATTATTGCCGTCGTAAATTATGCTCTATCTAGATGCTGTATCTTGCAACTCCTATACTGAATGACTGGGTCAGTCTTCCGACATTCCTCTCTTTTTGTGCATATGAATGTAACATCGATTTTGTCTTAGAAATTATGAATAATTAAAGTCTTATTTTCTATTCCACTTATATTATAGATCAGTGATGTCCAAAATTTGCGAAAGAGGGAAGGTTGGGTTTAGCTCCTTTCGCTATACGCGAACTTTGACACTCTTTTAACCCCAGCCGTGCATTGTGTTGCAGTGGCGGATTGGTTACATGTACGTTCAAATCTTATGCAATAAACATCTGTTCATTAGTGACTTCTTTGGTACTGCTTACGTTTAAGAAATTATCAATATTTGACATAAATTGTGTTTTAGCGAGATCCAGGTTTTTTTTTTTCCTTCAATTAGTAAGTTTTTGTCTTTCTCTTACTGTTTAAAATTTATGCAATAATCATCCAGAATGAACAAGTCTTCCGAGGACATCCCCGAAAATTCAAGGTATGACTTAGAAACTGCCATGGAATCGCCTTTCTGTCCGTCACTGGATACTAACTGCCTGTCCCTCCAACTAAAGCAGTGGAATAAGGTATATCCGATCATTACGTAAGCATCTCGTTTGTGTATCCCTGTTATAGATTACGCCTTTTTTTTGTGTTAAATATGTCTTATTTTAGAACATCTGCACTTTATATCGTAAAGCATTTGATAACCATAATTTCACTCATAAGTGATTAGCAAGGCCAGGCATCTCTGCACCTGGCCCTTCAAGATTAGTGCAAAGGACGTAGAGTAGTAGGGTAGTTGAGGGAAGGCTGGCACACTTTTTTATGGGCAAGATGGCCGCCATGCGTAATCTTAGCATTACTAGGTAAGGTGCTAGGGGAAGCAGGACGCTGTAGGTGTTTGAATGAATCTCTGGGGATAACTTTTAAAGCCTATAGCAGTGTATGCATGTTTATGAGCGTTCATGGTAGTTGAGTATGCCGTTCACTATATCGATGTTAACCGCCAAACGCAAGAGCTTTCTATCTTGATTGAATATGGTACCCCAACATAATGACACCTCGCCCCCCGCATCCTCGCGCTAACCTAACCTAACCTAACCTAACCTAACCTAACCTAACCTAACCTAACCTAACCTAACCTAACCTAACCTAACCTAACCTAATCTATCCTAACCTAAACCCCATACTTCTACTCGTCTAACCTATCTTAACCTAACCTAAGCTCCATACTTCTACATGGCTAACCTAACCTAACCCAGCTCCCACTATTTACTCCGGTCTTTGATAATTTAACCTAAGCCTCATACTTCTACTCATCTAACCTATCCTAATCTAACCTGGCCTAGCCTAACCTAAGGTAGATCCTCTTATTATTATTTATTCTATTCTACTAACATGATACGTTTCTAGACATTCATTCTATCCTCTTATCATCTATCCTATTCCCTCCTCTGCTTATCTATTCTATCCTGTCATACGCTACCCTGATCTCCATCTAGGAATTTCATAAACATTTTGATACTATTTTGAGTCCTCTGATAGATCTTTTTAAACACTTTTAGCATATTCTTGATGCTTTTACAACATATTTAACAACTTTTCAGACAATTTTCAGAGTTATTCAGTAATTTTCATACATTTTTAAGACATTTCACCCCATTTTACTGCTATTTGTACCCTCTGTTAGATCTTTTAGACGCTTTTAGTATATTCAGAACGCTTTTAACAACATATTTAACAACTTTTCAGACAATTTTCAGAGTTATTCAATCATTTTCATACATTTTTAGGACATTTCACCCCATTTTACTGCTATTTGCACCCTCCTTTATAGAACTTTTAAACTTCCAGTAGAAGATGTCCTAACCATTGATGTTGAAGTTCTTATTACTGCTATTTTTGCCCTCTGTCACAGAATTTTATACAACTGTATGACTCTTTTGCTTGGTTCTGTATGTTCTGGGGGTAACATCTCGAACACACCGAGTAGTTTTTCTAAGTCTAACCCCACCTATTATGATCTAACCTGCTTTTAAAATGTTCTTTACAAATTTATTCAACATTGTTTTTTCTAGCCCTTTATAGAGCTTTAAAATATTACTAAAAGATGTTCTATCCGCTGATGTTGAAGTACTTATAGCTCAGTATTTTTAAGATATATTCAGCAATATCTTTGATAGTATTTTAACACAATCTTCTGTTTATATAAACTTAATCAGGGTATACTTACTTTAAGGTAGTAGGATAGACGCCTCTCCTCTTTTATCTGGGCTGGAGACCAGCACTAGAGTTAAAGTCTAGTGGCAGAGTTAACGCCTCCCTTTATAATTTCTATTTTTCTTCTTTCTTCGACAAGCATCGTGGGAAGCACGGAGAAGCCACGTGAGTAATTTTTTTATTTTTTCTTCTTTCTTCGTCAGACATCATCGGAGGCGTGGAGGAGTCAGTTGATTAAATTTTCATGTTCTACAGGAGACGTAATGGAGAAAATACTTATCTTGAGATCTAAGTTGCATTCTCTTACGTATGGCTTGCAACGTTGTAATGCCCGTACGCATACGTTGATATTCCATCGTCTGCAATTACTCTCTTGTCATCATGAGGCGACAGAGCTATTTTATTAGATTCAACTGTAGAAACATTATGAAGTTGGGATAGGATTAAGTTCATAGGCGTTCTTACGATTTTCAAAGTTGTAAGGCACTCCATATAGCTGTTGAAGCTGATGTATTGCCTAATGGCACTATGTTTTATGCCTTTGATCTTTTTTATCACAGAACCATCAATATCGAGAGCATACATTTTAGGCCTGAGACCAACGAAACGGCGAATGATTTTACCACTTGCTTCATCTTTAAACTTTCCCAACACTTTTTTGTTTTGTGTAGAATAGCATATATGGTTAACAGGGTAATCCGCTGTGTCCAGATGTTCAAGCATGTGTAATTTATCCTGGTATATATCAGCTGTAGTCACTCGATGGATGAAGGAATCTGTATCCGTATACAGCAGTTTAAGATTCTCAACTCCATAATATGGAAGTAACACATCGTATTGATACGAATACATTAGCGTCTTGGAAATGTCTAGGACACTCATGCCAATGTATATAGGCTTGTTGAACACTATTTTACGAGTAGCCATATGAACAGCTGCAAGATTAGGACCGTATATAGTTCGATCGATAAATGTAGGCTTAGCTATTAGTTTTTCTAATGTTTTGCTGTTTGCTACAAGACGTATATCCATACGATTACGAATATTTTCCATTGTTTTTCCGAACATCGCATTATTGAATAGTTTATAAAGGTCCTTCTCAAAATCATTTCTAGCTTGTTGTCGCAGACGGTTATTAAACTCGACGTAAGGTTTTAGCCAACACGACTGATGAAACTGAAGTGCTCGATGAATCTTTGTTAATAGTAGACCATGACTAAAAGCTTGTTTCAAGGACATGTAATGTACCACATACTTCTTTCGGGATCCAAGATGGGCAATTAGTTTCTTTGAAGAGGATTCCCCCGGTTTCATACTCTCAGGCAGGAAGGGCAAATCATTATGAAGATCGTGGAGCTCGAAAGGATATTCGACATCGACTTCTAAGATGTATCCAAGGGGGTCATCTTCCTTCAATAATTCCAGGTCTATGTCTTCAGGAGAAACCCATTTAAACCCTCCATAAGGAAGGGCCTTACACATTCCCCATCCATATTGGTTGTTTGCATCTTCGTATGTAATAAACTGGGAAGGTTTACGAGAGTCATACTGTTCCATATATATATGTTGTTAGCCTCCGCATACCGGTGAGAAACCTGACATAACCCTCCTATTATGCCAGATTCAACCATGAGTAGCTGATCGTAATCAAGAAGCAATTCCAACTCGATTCCAGTATACAGCAGCATAGCATCCCACGTAAGTCCTGGAGAAGTAAAATAATGTCCAGGATCCACTTTATGAGTTTTCAGGGTTTGATCTCTAAATGTCTCAAAGACATCCGCTAGGAGAAGAACATCCGAAATTAAGTACAAATCACTGTACTCGCCAAGGTTTCGGACGTTAAAGTGCTTCCACACGCTCAGAGCATGATCATAGTCCTCACTACTGATTTCTTCACTGTTTAACCTGTTGTAGAAGACATCCCTAGAAGGCAAACATGTATCGTTCAGGACATCCCACGATGTTACGTAATCATAGGGAAATACTCCCTTACGAGTCATCAAGCCAATATTCTCTGCTCCAAAGTACTTCGCTGTTTCAGGATGCGTTTCAAGGTTCTTTGCAAGCTTCTCCAAGCTCGTACTGAGGAAACGGTAGGTATCCACAAATCTAAGTTTAATATCTCCAACATACTTTGAGAATGATATATAACTTTCCTCGGAATTTGGTATAGCCTCTACTCTTTCGCTTGTGCAACCTAACTCCTTAACAATGAAATGAGAGTCATACCCACTCAGATTATGCATGAAGACAGGTATATAATTAGGTGTTTTACAAGCCAGGTTACATGTATTGTGTAAAGATCCTCTATACATCCCGGAAACATGATCGTGATCGCGAACCTTCCAATTATCTTCTGTAAATTCATGTTCACAAAGGTAGCATATTGTAGAAGCATCAAATGATTCTTGTTCTTCAGTGGTAAGATTAAGAGGTTTAGCAGATTTGTATAAGCCACTAATTTTATTGGCCAGATCCATCAGACATTCCATAAACTTCTGTGCAGCGTCAGGCCCTCGGTAAAGATACGGATCAGCAGGAAGAGTTGTTTCTAGTTGTTCAACACTAGACGGCGGTTTCACATAAACACAAAAGCTCATAGGAGAATGACTTTGATAGGGAGTTGTGTAGGAGGTTTCAGGATTAGGGGCACAGGTATAGTAAGGAGCGAGAATGCTCTCAAAATCGGCGTAGATGACATATGGCAGTTTCAACATCCTCTCAACATTCTTGAATTTAACGATAGAGTTATCCTTTGTAGGCATAACGCATCTAGCAATACCATGTTGTCTACATATTTCGCTGTGCTCTTGCAATTTTCCCATTCCACTTCGTCCATGTTGGTCATCAAAATGGCTGAAGCAACGTTTACACGTATATATTTTTCCATGATGGTTAGTTTTCTGACGACGAATAAGCTTCTCAAAATCCTTTATATACACATAGTGATGCCTGTCAGTAGCACCACTCAACAGAAGAAGGTCGCGGTGATCATCTAATTCTTCATCAATCACCTTTATTGGAAACACTTCATGTTTATCATCCACTCCAAACACATTTATGGATATATTATTGAGTTTTTCAAATTTAGCGATTTCGCCCAAGCTCGTAGGAAACGAAACGCATGAGAAGTCGTATTTTTCTTGATGATCCTTGTACTTCCTTACACGCTGAGGATTCTTTTGAATGAACTTAGCAAGCACAGCATACATAAAGCATTTCTCGTCGCTATAGTTCTGAGGGTTTATACAGGCTTTTTTCACATCCAAAGATGACGGTAGAGGAATATAGCTGCTCCCTCGAAGAAGATTATACTTGTTAATACGTAGCCGAACGCCATCAACCGCCAGTAGAGCCCAATTACTACCTTTCAGTTTACTTTCCTCCATTTCAACACGAAGCTTCTCGAATTTGTTTTCCAAGATGGCATCCAAGTCGCTATCTAAAAACACAGCCTGATTACGCGTTTTGAAGGCTTTGTTAGTAGTGTCTCCAACGGCATTCACAAATTTGCATTCAGCCATAATGTTAATTTTCAAACTTTTATGAGCCCGCAGTTCCTTCTGAACAGCATGAATTATACGCTGCTTAGCCTGCTGCAGGTATGAATTTAAATCCTGACTTGCTGGGCATTGGATGAAATACGATTTCAGCCGATCCTGAAAAGCTGTTTCATATTCTACAACATCATCTTCATCAGGAGACATTAACAATAATTTATGCTTAGTAGGTTCGAATTTGACTTTCTTAGCATCTTTAGCCCTCTCACAGCGCCCTTCATGTACATCCCTTCGATTTTCAGTACCGTAAACATCACCACAATGTCTACACTCGAAAAACTCCCCACATATCAGCTCATGCCTCTTCTTATGATAGTCGCGTAGAAAAATCTTTTCGCATTTACTGCACCTATAATCTGGTATAGCGTTCAGAACCGATTCCATCATTTCACCACTCCACATTTTTATAATATGTAGTGGAACACTTGTAAAGTATATAAATGAATAAATGCTTATAGCACTTTCCACTGACTCGCCTCGATAACTTATAAAAGCTATTGAACGGTAATCTCGCTAAGAGAAGCTGATGTGCTCGACTCGAAGGTTAATTATGAATAACTATGTAAGCTCAAACAAACCCTACTTATTCCACTAGCACGTACCTTATAAATTACTACGCGATTCAAGATTAAGTTTGTATTTTTAAAATATATATCATTAAACTACGTGAGTCAAGGATCAACTTGTTTCATTTTTATTTGCCAGTTCAACGTTAACATGCATTTCCCCTCATTTTTAAAGTTTAAACAAGGTAAATTATATTTCAACCACTGTATTTATAGAAATAAATGTTTATAATTTTAATACTTTCATGCCGAACACACACACACACACACACACACACACACACACACACACACACTCACTCACTCACACGCAAAATTAAGACGTGAAACGGCGGTTATGTATCTTTAAGTAACATTTCTTTTATCGATATCGGCCGCCCCTTAAACCATACTAATTAAACGCTTAAAGAAACCAAATTTCTGCTATATTTCATCAACTCTTCCTATTTTTATGACTTTTTCTCGTCTTTAACGCACCTTGAAACGAATCCAACAGAAAAATTAAGACGCGAAACGGCGGTTATGTATCTTTAAGTAACATTACTTTTATCAATATCAGATGACTCACGATAATTCAGGATCACGATTGCAGCGCCTCATAGCGGCTTTAATCAGTACTAAAACGCACATTCAACAGATTTTATACTCTTTATGGCGGTAAATTATATATTAGCCCTCAAATTATCATTATTTTTATGGTTTTCCACCGTTTTTACGTACTTTGCAACGAATCCGACAGAAACATTAAGACGCGAAACGGTTGTTATGTATCGTTTAAGTAACAAACACATTCCTCTCAACTGAACCCACCTTATAAACGACTACGCATTCAAGATTAAGTTTGTATTTAAAACGTATATAATCAGGAAACTACGTGAGTCAAGATTAACTTGTTTCATTTTTATTTGCCAGTTCAACGTTAACATGCATTTACCCTCATTTTTAAAGTTTAAACAAGGTAAATGT
The DNA here is from genome assembly GCA_030765045.1 of Tenodera sinensis. Taxonomy (NCBI): domain Eukaryota; kingdom Metazoa; phylum Arthropoda; class Insecta; order Mantodea; family Mantidae; genus Tenodera; species Tenodera sinensis. The sequence goes on along the minus strand of CM060965.1, from coordinate 101,546,541 downwards.
TTATAATTTTAATACTTTCACGCCGCACAGTCACACACATACACACACACATACACACACATACACACGCATGCACACACATACACACATACACACACATACGCAAAATTAAGAAGTGAAACGGATGTATAATATCTTTTAAGTAACAAACACATTCCTCTCAACTGAACCCCCCATCAATAGAAGACATAGCAGGTAAAGATTTGTCCTCTAATTAACGGAAAAACCCTAGCCTCACGCAAAGGCGTCGATTTATAACATTAGTGGAGAAATTGTAGCCTCGAAGAGTCCCGGCGACGTGCTGTCTACAAAAAACAAGTTCAGACAGGAAAAATTACAAATACTCATTCTTTCGTGTTTCGGAAAGACCCTAAAGATGTTATCGGATTGTACCATTAGTAAGATGCTTTTAGCTGAAATATAAAATAAAATCTCTTCATCTTGTTCTGGTTCTTCTTCTTCTTCTTCTTCTTCTTCTTCTTCTTCTTCTTCTTCTTCTTCTTCTTCTAGTCTCATTCTCCTTCATGCTAACAGGGAATATACGCGAACTGAAGGTTATTAGCTGAAATATAAAATAAAATCTCTTCTTCTTGTTCTGGTTCTTCTTCTTCTTCTTCTTCTTCTTCTTCTTCTTCTATTCTCATTCTCGTTCATGCTAACAGGGAATATACGCGTAATTTTGACGTTATTACCTTAAATATTAAATAAAATAACAGCATTCTCCGTCAATTATATCTAAACCGACTTTTTCCGTGTTATGCAAGATTTAAGCTTCTAGAATCAACACAAGCAATGTTTCTCTCAATAACAGCATTTTATAATTGATTTTGTAAGTAATAACACCAATTTAAACTTTATTACAGATCTCTAAGACCCTAGTTTGCAAAGTATTTAAATGGACCCTTAGAGATTCGAACTAGACCCCACAGTACAAAAGCTACCATTTTTATCAATAATTCAAGAGCAGATATTTAGCTGAAGTGTTTAACTTTTTATTTCATCACGCTAGCTTTATTGATTCGCGAATAAATCGACTTTGAAGTAATTGCCCCGTCCCGGTAATCGAACTATGAGTCGTAGGGATAAAATTGTCTAGTATATCATTTTATATACCAAGTTACCCTAATTTGTCTTTACATTACTATTCCAAGTGTAAAAATAGCGATATAGAGCAAATTTCAATAATTCTCCACAAGATAGGGACCGAACCTACGATACGTCAACTCTAGCATGTTAGAAAATAATCGTCCTTAACAAGTATTATCATATAAAGTTTATTTCAGTCTTCCAACACAAGTGGTTTTCGAAATAATTAAATTTACCAAATCAGGATACTAACCCAAGACTCCAGGATCCCGTATACAACACAGAGGAAAGCCCATAACAGTATCAATAAAATTTATTCGAAGTTTTTATCACTCATAGTTTAGGAGTTATTCCAATAATAATTCTTCATTTGCACAGGGATCGACCGAGGGACCCAAGGGCAGGAATTATTCCAATTATAAAAAGATTGATGTACACAGATTTTCAAAGTTGGCGCCACTGGAGTAGAGTAATTACGAGAGTTCTAGATACAGTGACGTCATGACCACGCCCCCCTCCTTATAAGTATGAGAGTTCTAAATACAGTGACGTCATGACCACGCCCCCCTCCTTATAAGTATGAGAGTTCTAAATACAGTGACGTCATGACCACGCCCCCCCTCCTTATAAGTATGAGAGTTCTAAATACAGTGACGTCACGGACACACCTCCAGTGACGTCATGTTCACATTCGTTTTCAACTTTTGTACACCCCTGACGTGGTCACGCCCACCTGGCACGCGACCATGAATGACGTCATAAACACGCCCATCTGGCACGCGACAGTCAATGACGTCATAACCAAACCTCCTCTTTCGCCAGGGGTGTACATACCGCGCCTACATTTGGCATCCCCTCCCCCTCTATCGGCACAGCCACACGTACTTTTCGTCAGGGGTATACAAGACATATTGGTGGGACGTGGTCAGAGCCCCTAGCCCTCTCGTAATTACTCTACTCCAGTGGCGCCAACTTTGAAAATCTGTGTACATCAATCTTTTTATAATTGGAATAATTCCTGCCCTTGGGTCCCTCGGTCGATCCCTGTGCAAATGAAGAATTATTATTGGAATAACTCCTAAACTATGAGTGATAAAAACTTCGAATAAATTTTATTGATACTGTTATGGGCTTTCCTCTGTGTTGTATACGGGATCCTGGAGTCTTGGGTTAGTATCCTGATTTGGTAAATTTAATTATTTCGAAAACCACTTGTGTTGGAAGACTGAAATAAACTTTATATGATAATACTTGTTAAGGACGATTATTTTCTAACATGCTAGAGTTGACGTATCGTAGGTTCGGTCCCTATCTTGTGGAGAATTATTGAAATTTGCTCTATATCGCTATTTTTACACTTGGAATAGTAATGTAAAGACAAATTAGGGTAACTTGGTATATAAAATGATATACTAGACAATTTTATCCCTACGACTCATAGTTCGATTACCGGGACGGGGCAATTACTTCAAAGTCGATTTATTCGCGAATCAATAAAGTTAGCGTGATGAAATAAAAAGTTAAACACTTCAGCTAAATATCTGCTCTTGAATTATTGATAAAAATGGTAGCTTTTGTACTGTGGGGTCTAGTTCGAATCTCTAAGGGTCCATTTAAATACTTTGCAAACTAGGGTCTTAGAGATCTGTAATAAAGTTTAAATTGGTGTTATTACTTACAAAATCAATTATAAAATGTTGTTATTGAGAGAAACATTGCTTGTGTTGATTCTAGAAGCTTAAATCTTGCATAACACGGAAAAAGTCGGTTTAGATATAATTGACGGAGAATGCTGTTATTTTATTTAATATTTAAGGTAATAACGTCAAAATTACGCGTATATTCCCTGTTAGCATGAACGAGAATGAGAATAGAAGAAGAAGAAGAAGAAGAAGAAGAAGAAGAAGAAGAACCAGAACAAGAAGAAGAGATTTTATTTTATATTTCAGCTAATAACCTTCAGTTCGCGTATATTCCCTGTTAGCATGAAGGAGAATGAGACTAGAAGAAGAAGAAGAAGAAGAAGAAGAAGAAGAAGAACCAGAACAAGATGAAGAGATTTTATTTTATATTTCAGCTAAAAGCATCTTACTAATGGTACAATCCGATAACATCTTTAGGGTCTTTCCGAAACACGAAAGAATGAGTATTTGTAATTTTTCCTGTCTGAACTTGTTTTTTGTAGACAGCACGTCGCCGGGACTCTTCGAGGCTACAATTTCTCCACTAATGTTATAAATCGACGCCTTTGCGTGAGGCTAGGGTTTTTCCGTTAATTAGAGGACAAATCTTTACCTGCTATGTGTTCTATTGATGGGGGGTTCAGTTGAGAGGAATGTGTTTGTTACTTAAAAGATATTATACATCCGTTTCACTTCTTAATTTTGCGTATGTGTGTGTATGTGTGTATGTGTGTGCATGCGTGTGTATGTGTGTGTATGTGTGTGTGTATGTGTGTGACTGTGCGGCGTGAAAGTATTAAAATTATAAACATTTACCTTGTTTAAACTTTAAAAATGAGGGTAAATGCATGTTAACGTTGAACTGGCAAATAAAAATGAAACAAGTTAATCTTGACTCACGTAGTTTCCTGATTATATACGTTTTAAATACAAACTTAATCTTGAATGCGTAGTCGTTTATAAGGTGGGTTCAGTTGAGAGGAATGTGTTTGTTACTTAAACGATACATAACAACCGTTTCGCGTCTTAATGTTTCTGTCGGATTCGTTGCAAAGTACGTAAAAACGGTGGAAAACCATAAAAATAATGATAATTTGAGGGCTAATATATAATTTACCGCCATAAAGAGTATAAAATCTGTTGAATGTGCGTTTTAGTACTGATTAAAGCCGCTATGAGGCGCTGCAATCGTGATCCTGAATTATCGTGAGTCATCTGATATTGATAAAAGTAATGTTACTTAAAGATACATAACCGCCGTTTCGCGTCTTAATTTTTCTGTTGGATTCGTTTCAAGGTGCGTAAAAGACGAGAAAAAGTCATAAAAATAGGAAGAGTTGATGAAATATAGCAGAAATTTGGTTTCTTTAAGCGTTTAATTAGTATGGTTTAAGGGGCGGCCGATATCGATAAAAGAAATGTTACTTAAAGATACATAACCGCCGTTTCACGTCTTAATTTTGCGTGTGAGTGAGTGTGTGTGTGTGTGTGTGTGTGTGTGTGTGTGTGTGTGTGTTCGGCATGAAAGTATTAAAATTATAAACATTTATTTCTATAAATACAGTGGTTGAAATATAATTTACCTTGTTTAAACTTTAAAAATGAGGGGAAATGCATGTTAACGTTGAACTGGCAAATAAAAATGAAACAAGTTGATCCTTGACTCACGTAGTTTAATGATATATATTTTAAAAATACAAACTTAATCTTGAATCGCGTAGTAATTTATAAGGTACGTGCTAGTGGAATAAGTAGGGTTTGTTTGAGCTTACATAGTTATTCAGTAGTTAACCTTCGAGTCGAGCACATCAGCTTCTCTTAGCGAGATTACCGTTCAATAGCTTTTATAAGTTATCGAGGCGAGTCAGTGGAAAGTGCTATAAGCATTTATCCATTTATATAATTTACAAGTGTTCCACTACATATTATAAAAATGTGGAGTGGTGAAATGATGGAATCGGTTCTGAACGCTATACCAGATTATAGGTGCAGTAAATGCGAAAAGATTTTTCTACGCGACTATCATAAGAAGAGGCATGAGCTGATATGTGGGGAGTTTTTCGAGTGTAGACATTGTGGTGATGTTTACGGTACTGAAAATCGAAGGGATGTACATGAAGGGCGCTGTGAGAGGGCTAAAGATGCTAAGAAAGTCAAATTCGAACCTACTAAGCATAAATTATTGTTAATGTCTCCTGATGAAGATGATGTTGTAGAATATGAAACAGCTTTTCAGGATCGGCTGAAATCGTATTTCATCCAATGCCCAGCAAGTCAGGATTTAAATTCATACCTGCAGCAGGCTAAGCAGCGTATAATTCATGCTGTTCAGAAGGAACTGCGGGCTCATAAAAGTTTGAAAATTAACATTATGGCTGAATGCAAATTTGTTAATGCCGTTGGAGACACTACTAACAAAGCCTTCAAAACGCGTAATCAGGCTGTGTTTCTAGATAGCGACTTGGATGCCATCTTGGAAAACAAATTCGAGAAGCTTCGTGTTGAAATGGAGGAAAGTAAGCTGAAAGGTAGTAATTGGGCTCTACTGGCGGTTGATGGCGTTCGACTACGTATTAACAAGTATAATCTTCTTCGAGGGAGCAGCTATATTCCTCTACCGTCATCTTTGGATGTGAAAAAAGCCTGTATAAACCCTCAGAACTATAGCGACGAGAAATGCTTTATGTATGCTGTGCTTGCTAAGTTCATTCAAAAGAATCCTCAGCGTGTAAGGAAGTACAAGGATCATCAAGAAAAATACGACTTCTCATGCGTTTCGTTTCCTACGAGCTTGGGCGAAATCGCTAAATTTGAAAAACTCAATAATATATCCATAAATGTGTTTGGAGTGGATGATAAACATGAAGTGTTTCCAATAAAGGTGATTGATGAAGAATTAGATGATCACCGCGACCTTCTTCTGTTGAGTGATGCTACTGACAGGCATCACTATGTGTATATAAAGGATTTTGAGAAGCTTATTCGTCGTCAGAAAACTAACCATCATGGAAAAATATATACGTGTAAACGTTGCTTCAGCCATTTTGATGACCAACATGGACGAAGTGGAATGGGAAAATTGCAAGAGCACAGCGAAATATGTAGACAACATGGTATTGCTAGATGCGTTATGCCTACAAGGGATAACTCTATCGTTAAATTCAAGAATGTTGAGAGGATGTTGAAACTGCCATATGTCATCTACGCCGATTTTGAGAGCATTCTCGCTCCTTACTATACCTGTGCCCCTAATCCTGAAACCTCCTACACAACTCCCTATCAAAGTCATTCTCCTATGAGCTTTTGTGTTTATGTGAAACCGTCGTCTAGTGTTGAACAACTAGAAACAACTCTTCCTGCTGATCCGTATGTTTACCGAGGGCCTGACGCTGCACAGAAGTTTATGGAATGTCTGATGGATCTGGCCAATAAAATTAGTGGCTTATACAAATCTGCTAAACCTCTTAATCTTACCACTGAAGAACAAGAATCATTTGATGCTTCTACAATATGCTACCTTTGTGAACATGAATTTACAGAAGATAATTGGAAGGTTCGCGATCACGATCATGTTTCCGGGATGTATAGAGGATCTTTACACAATACATGTAACCTGGCTTGTAAAACACCTAATTATATACCTGTCTTCATGCATAATCTGAGTGGGTATGACTCTCATTTCATTGTTAAGGAGTTAGGTTGCACAAGCGAAAGAGTAGAGGTTATACCAAATTCAGTGGAAAGTTATATATCATTCTCAAAGTATGTTGGAGATATTAAACTTAGATTTGTGGATACGTACCGTTTCCTCAGTACGAGCTTGGAGAAGCTTGCAAAGAACCTTGAAACGCATCCTGAAACAGCGAAGTACTTTGGAGCAGAGAATATTGGCTTGATGACTCGTAAGGGAGTATTTCCCTATGATTACGTAACATCGTGGGATGTCCTGAACGATACATGTTTGCCTTCTAGGGATGTCTTCTACAGCAGGTTAAACAGTGAAGAAATCAGTAGTGAGGACTATGATCATGCTCTGAGCGTGTGGAAGCACTTTAACGTCCGAAACCTTGGCGAGTACAGTGATTTGTACTTAATTTCGGATGTTCTTCTCCTAGCGGATGTCTTTGAGACATTTAGAGATCAAACCCTGAAAACTCATAAAGTGGATCCTGGACATTATTTTACTTCTCCAGGACTTACGTGGGATGCTATGCTGCTGTATACTGGAATCGAGTTGGAATTGCTTCTTGATTACGATCAGCTACTCATGGTTGAATCTGGCATAAGAGGAGGGTTATGTCAGGTTTCTCACCGGTATGCGGAGGCTAACAACATATATATGGAACAGTATGACTCTCGTAAACCTTCCCAGTTTATTACATACGAAGATGCAAACAACCAATATGGATGGGGAATGTGTAAGGCCCTTCCTTATGGAGGGTTTAAATGGGTTTCTCCTGAAGACATAGACCTGGAATTATTGAAGGAAGATGACCCCCTTGGATACATCTTAGAAGTCGATGTCGAATATCCTGTCGAGCTCCACGATCTTCATAATGATTTGCCCTTCCTGCCTGAGAGTATGAAACCGGGGAATCCTCTTCAAAGAAACTAATTGCCCATCTTGGATCCCGAAAGAAGTATGTGGTACATTACATGTCCTTGAAACAAGCTCTTAGTCATGGTCTACTATTAACAAAGATTCATCGAGCACTTCAGTTTCATCAGTCGTGTGGCTAAAACCTTACGTCGAGTTTAATAACCGTCTGCGACAACAAGCTAGAAATGATTTTGAGAAGGACCTTTATAAACTATTCAATAATGCGATGTTCGGAAAAACAATGGAAAATATTCGTAATCGTATGGATATACGTCTTGTAGCAAACAGCAAAACATTAGAAAAACTAATAGCTAAGCCTACATTTATCGATCGAACTATATACGGTCCTAATCTTGCAGCTGTTCATATGGCTACTCGTAAAATAGTGTTCAACAAGCCTATATACATTGGCATGAGTGTCCTAGACATTTCCAAGACGCTAATGTATTCGTATCAATACGATGTGTTACTTCCATATTATGGAGTTGAGAATCTTAAACTGCTGTATACGGATACAGATTCCTTCATCCATCGAGTGACTACAGCTGATATATACCAGGATAAATTACACATGCTTGAACATCTGGACACAGCGGATTACCCTGTTAACCATATATGCTATTCTACACAAAACAAAAAAGTGTTGGGAAAGTTTAAAGATGAAGCAAGTGGTAAAATCATTCGCCGTTTCGTTGGTCTCAGGCCTAAAATGTATGCTCTCGATATTGATGGTTCTGTGATAAAAAAGATCAAAGGGATAAAACATAGTGCCATTAGGCAATACATCAGCTTCAACAGCTATATGGAGTGCCTTAAAACTTTGAAAATCGTAAGAACGCCTATGAACTTAATCCTATCCCAACTTCATAATGTTTCTACAGTTGAATCTAATAAAATAGCTCTGTCGCCTCATGATGACAAGAGAGTAATTGCAGACGATGGAATATCAACGTATGCGTACGGGCATTACAACGTTGCAAGCCATACGTAAGAGAATGCAACTTAGATCTCAAGATAAGTATTTTCTCCATTACGTCTCCTGTAGAACATGAAAATTTAATCAACTGACTCCTCCACGCCTCCGATGATGTCTGACGAAGAAAGAAGAAAAAATAAAAAAATTACTCACGTGGCTTCTCCGTGCTTCCCACGATGCTTGTCGAAGAAAGAAGAAAAATAGAAATTATAAAGGGAGGCGTTAACTCTGCCACTAGACTTTAACTCTAGTGCTGGTCTCCAGCCCAGATAAAAGAGGAGAGGCGTCTATCCTACTACCTTAAAGTAAGTATACCCTGATTAAGTTTATATAAACAGAAGATTGTGTTAAAATACTATCAAAGATATTGCTGAATATATCTTAAAAATACTGAGCTATAAGTACTTCAACATCAGCGTATAGAACATCTTTTAGTAATATTTTAAAGCTCTATAAAGGGCTAGAAAAAACAATGTTGAATAAATTTGTAAAGAACATTTTAAAAGCAGGTTAGATCATAATAGGTGGGGTTAGACTTAGAAAAACTACTCGGTGTGTTCGAGATGTTACCCCCAGAACATACAGAACCAAGCAAAAGAGTCATACAGTTGTATAAAATTCTGTGACAGAGGGCAAAAATAGCAGTAATAAGAACTTCAACATCAATGGTTAGGACATCTTCTACTGGAAGTTTAAAAGTTCTATAAAGGAGGGTGCAAATAGCAGTAAAATGGGGTGAAATGTCCTAAAAATGTATGAAAATGATTGAGTAACTCTGAAAATTGTCTGAAAAGTTGTTAAATATGTTGTTAAAAGCGTTCTGAATATACTAAAAGCGTCTAAAAGATCTAACAGAGGGTGCAAATAGCAGTAAAATGGGGTGAAATGTCTTAAAAATGTATGAAAATTACTGAATAACTCTGAAAATTGTCTGAAAAGTTGTTAAATATGTTGTAAAAGCATCAAGAATATGCTAAAAGTGTTTAAAAAGATCTATCAGAGGACTCAAAATAGTATCAAAATGTTTATGAAATTCCTAGATGGAGATCAGGGTAGCGTATGACAGGATAGAATAGATAAGCAGAGGAGGGAATAGGATAGATGATAAGAGGATAGAATGAATGTCTAGAAACGTATCATGTTAGTAGAATAGAATAAATAATAATAAGAGGATCTACCTTAGGTTAGGCTAGGCCAGGTTAGATTAGGATAAGTTAGATGAGTAGAAGTATGAGGCTTAGGTTAAATTATCAAAGACCGGAGTAAATAGTGGGAGCTGGGTTAGGTTAGGTTAGCCATGTAGAAGTATGGAGCTTAGGTTAGGTTAAGATAGGTTAGACGAGTAGAAGTATGGGGCTTAGGTTAGGATAGAATAGGTTAGGTTAGGTTAGGTTAGGTTAGGTTAGGTTAGGTTAGGTTAGGTTAGGTTAGGTTAGCGCGAGGATGCGGGGGGCGAGGTGTCATTATGTTGGGGTACCATATTCAATCAAGATAGAAAGCTCTTGCGTTTGGCGGTTAACATCGATATAGTGAACGGCATACTCAACTACCATGAACGCTCATAAACATGCATACACTGCTATAGGCTTTAAAAGTTATCCCCAGAGATTCATTCAAACACCTACAGCGTCCTGCTTCCCCTAGCACCTTACCTAGTAATGCTAAGATTACGCATGGCGGCCATCTTGCCCATAAAAAAGTGTGCCAGCCTTCCCTCAACTACCCTACTTACCGGGCAAGGACAAGGTAAACAAAGTTGCCTCTTGCGCACTCAAACTACATACTACAGCCGCGTACAAAGTAAACATTTAGCTATAGAGGAGCAGCTAATTTGAAATTATATGCAGGGTTACAATAAGATGCAGGGGAGCCATTAAATTACACATTGAGATATGTAAAAGGGGATAATACAATAAAAACTTGAATTATATGTGACTTGAATTATATTATGAGTTACATATACCATTCATAAATTTATACCTAAATATTATTTGTAACCTGTCGCACTGTATGACCATGTACATTTTCAGTGTCACAAAAACAAAACTTACGTAACACTCCTTACGTGTAATGTTTTCTTCATCTGTAAAGAAAGCTACTCTTGTTGTATACATGAATTTATAACTGTAGCCCTGCACTTGAGACATGAAAGAAAGGATGATGATAGACCAGTTAGCGGAGTGGAGCTTTGGTTTACTTTTACGGTTTTAAAACCCTTTATAAACAGGAAAAGGAATTCCTAAGAATGTTTTCCTCTTGGACATGGTACTATCTCTTGTAGTACATATAAAATATGCAACACACACCTATAATATATGTAATACATATTCTTTTAATAACAAAGAAGCACGCTACTTGAAATACACGAACGCTCACAGAAGCTGTAGGTACGTAACCGCAGAGAACGCTCTCATTGGTTCCTGATCGAAGCACTCTGAGGAAAATAAATCGTTGACTTTTTAATGCTACTGCTATTTAAAATCTGTTAGCAATTATGATTAATGATTCCCTTGTAGCACACTAGAGTTACAAGTTTTACTTAAGAACGGAAATGCTCCACTGACTAAGAATCGAGTTGGTCTTAAATTGTAAGCACATGAACAGAATAAGTCAGTTGGCCAGTAAGAAATATGGCGGCTAATTTGTGATGTACCATATAATATGACCGCATAAGAAATGAGTGCCGAGAGTTATAAAAACAGGGAGAAACTGTTAAATAGTGGTGAAAATAGATCGTCTTAAATGTGTTTCACAAATGATTTACGTGTGAATGATTTGGCGAAATTAACTGCGGAATATGCCGGTGTATCAGAAACCAGCATTGTTCAAGTTTGCAAGGAGTTCAAAGAAACTGTCTGTGTTGAACCTCCGTGTAAGAAAAGGAAAAAGCTGGAATGTGTTAAGAAAGTAATTGATTTTGTGAAGTGCGCAATCCGCTCTAAAGTGCATAAACTCTTTTTTGAGAACGAACCACCTGAGTGGTTGCTGAGTGCACTCAATAGTGATATCAATTTGCCTAATTTTAAGAAGGTGAGCCTCTAATTTATTATTAGAAATGGGATTTTCATTTGTGAAAAGAAACAGCATGAATGCGATAGTTACAGAGATGACATTGCTTTGTGTAGGCGAAAATATTAGAGAAATATTCGCCACTATAGGGGCGGGAACAGAAAAACATGTTGCTTGGACGACAGATGGGTTAATGAAGATCATTGCACTTCCAAAGTATGGGTAGACACTTCCGTAAGTGGGCAAGCAAGCCTTCCTTTCTGGCACCTCTCAAGGGTTGCGAAATCTACTGGAAAGGGCAAAAGGTTAATTGTGCTTCCTATAGGCAGTGACACTGGTTTTGTTGATGATGGGGCCCTTAATTTTGAGTCCAAGAAAACCAGTCATTAGCATGAAGAGATGACCGGAGAGGTGTTTCAGACCTGGTTCACAAACATACTACCGAAGCTCGAGCCCGGGTGTATTATTGTCTTGGACAATGCGCCGTACAATAGTGTGAGGTTGTTCCGGCGCCCAAATTCTGAATGGTGGATACAGGATATTATTGACTGGTTAACCTCCCGTGGTGTGTCTTTCGATGCTAATAACGTAAAAGTGGAGCTACTAAAATTAGCTCAGAACTTTGTCAACAACAATAAAAACAAATATGTGATGGAGGACAGTAAGGAAAGCCGGCTTTACTGTGGAAAGGTTACCCTCATATCACAGTAAACTGAACCCCATTGAGCTCGTGTGCGGCAGTGTTTAAGGGCTATTTGCAAGAAACAATAAATTGAAAGAGATTCGTCAGCTGTTAGACACAGTGCTGTGGCAGTCTGACATTAGTCATGTAGTGAAGGAGGAAGAGAAATATTGGAAACTGGACCATCTCTCTGTTAATGTTGACAGTTTGATCAAACAGCTCAGTCATCCTCAGATTCTGAATTACCTGTCAGTGAAGACGATTGTGAATCTGCTTAATGTAAGTACTACTTGGGAAAACCTTGAGGCTACGATCGCTTCTTATCTTGTTTATTGGAGCAGCGAAATAGTAGTAACTTGGCGTATAGTTAGCGATAAAACACATTTAGATGATATCTCGCACCAGTGTCCTGCAGATATATGATACGTTGCTGTCCTGAAGATATGTATCTGAAAAGAGTGTAATGTCCTGCCTCGCCTTGTTTGTGCAATATGCTCACGTAAACAGCTGGGCTGTTTCACATTCTTCCCGCTTCATAGTTTTGCTAGGCAGCAGACACGCATGTGTTTATCTTTCTAAATGTCTATAACTTCTTATTCTAGGTTTGATAAGCGCCATGCATGATCGTAAACACATACACACGAAAATTAAAGCTGCTCTTAAAACTGTAAGCTAGTTCAGCAAAGAAAAAAAAAGATGGTTTTCTTTTTTGGTTTAGATATTTACTTATTTTATTGTGTGCGTTTATCTTCATTTCGTACTCCTTGTCATTGGTATTTTTCTATATTACATTGCTCTTTGGCATTTTCAGCTAGCATTATCATTTTATTAGCTAATCTTAGTCATGTTATTCCTTCCCCTATTACCTCATTTTAGGAAATACTAGCGCTTAGGTTTTTTTTTTTTTTTTTTTTTTTTTTTTTTTTTTTTTTTTTGTTTTTTTTTTTGTTTTTTTTTGTTTTGGTGCATTATTGGAAGAACATTAGGCCGAACGTTTGAAACTCTTTCGAAAGGGAGTTTGGATTGGACGCTTCCAGATACCCGTTGGAGATTGAGTAGTCTGGGTAGTGATGGCCGGTCTGATTTATCTGACCTCAGTGTCCTGCGGTACCAACCTGGACAATTGGGAGATGCTGAGCTAGTTCGCACTGCCAGTCCTACCGACGTTTTTCGGTAGTCTTCACCTTTGGAGTTGATACGCGTAATTGGTATATCCACGTTCGTCCCTGGGTAAGTGGGAAGGCACATATTGCCTGATAGAAAATCTCACAGATGGAGAGCCTCTCGGACGATGCCTTCCATGGTCTGCTCTATCATTACAATGTCATTCTCGTCAACTCTTTCTGCTCTTTCCTAAATTTCATCCCCTTAGAGTTTATAATTTGCGGCTACCTTTATTTTCTGTCAAATGCCATTCATCTGGAGTACTATCTCCAGATTGTGTTTCTACGGTTGTACTTAGGTCTTCAGTAATTAATGTTGGTATTATTTCGTTGTTTTGTTTCGTTTTTATTTTATATCCAAAACCGCCATAGATTTCTGAGATAGTTATTAGTGCTGTCTGATGTCACTCTAGCTTGGTGTTGATTGTTTTGTCTGTTTTTCGAGACAGAAGTTACTATAGATGTGAACATTGTTCTCTACAACCAAGTAACTGCAATTTTCTAGGTTTGTTTTAAAATGTTAGCTATGATTATCTTTGTTACTTCATAAAACTAATTATTTTTTTATATCTGCTAGAGTTACACCCAAGTACAATTGATCCATCTCTGTCAAATGAAGGTCACTTAAATTGTGTGGGGTAAAGGTTTCAAGCCAAGTATTTACAGAATCGCAGTAACGAAGTATATATGGTTCTGGCAAAAGCTTGTTCCTGGAGCCTTTAAACAAGCACGTTTCGGCTGAGATATCACAACCCTGGCAGAAGAGACCCTGGTTCACCAAGAGAGGGGTTGTGTGACAGGCGCATGGTTATCTACGTTAAAATCTTTACACCAGAGGAGCAAAATGAGATATAGCCGGAGGCATATATTAGATGATTATTACAGCATTGGACGAAGGGCAACGCTTTCAGAAGAGATGGCAAAATCCACGAGGAAGACCAGGATTTACCACAAAGAATTAGGGAAATTCAGAGGAATGAAAAATGATGACGATAGATGCTTCGCGTTTTAAATTAAAAGTAAGGTAAAGGTTAAGGCAACGTTTGAACTTACGTTTTTATATCTTGACAGTATTCACAAGAACAATAGAGCCACGTCATAGTTTAAAATGTAAAATACAAGTAAAACTTAAAACTTCACTTTTCTTTTGTAATTATGCACAGTTATGTACTGTTATATAACCAAGGTGAACGTTTAGTCACTAATATTTATTAATACTTGTTAATTTATAGTGCTCCACAGTGAATAGCTTCAATTTTTCGTTGTACTAGATGCATACATTTTTTGTGTATCAGATGTATCCTATAATACATAGCATTATCATATGAGTTATTGCTTACAATGTAAAAAAAAAAAAAAAAAAAAAAAAAAAAAAAAAAAAAAAAAAAAAACAAAGCTTTATTCAGAAAACTGAACATTTTGGCATCTTTTTAGTAACTTGTGGAATGTTTGATCCATCTAAATGACACTCTTTGTAGTTCATTCTGTTTTGTAAAGTCAAACACCAGAAGAAGCTGCACATTAACTTTTTGGGAGCATAAATCCGAAATAAGCTTCAACGGATTAGGTAGGAAATTCTTGTATTAGGAGACACAATGATAGATCTAAAACCTAATAATTTAAAGTCTTTATAAGGTAGATATTTCCAAAGGTGACCTGTATTATATTTCTCAATACTTAGAGATATTAAGGAAATAAATATGTTTATTGGAATTACACAAATACTGTCACTATTATTATTATTATTATTATTATTATTATTATTATTATTATTATTATTATTATTATTATTATTATTATTATTATTATTATTATTATTATTATTATTATTATTATTATTATTATTATTATTATTATTATTATTATTATTATTATTATTATTATTATTATTATTATTATTATTATTATTATTATTATTATTATTATTATTATTATTATTATTATTATTATTATTATTATTATTATTATTATTATTATTATTACCTATTATTATTATTACCTATTATTATTATTATTATTATTATTATTATTATTATTATTATTATTATTATTATTATTATTATTATTATTATTATTATTATCATCATTGTCACGATCATCACTGTAATTTTTAGAGTCCCAACATGGTAGTAATATGGTGACCTAGAATTGAGTTTCAAATTAAAACCAAATCTAAGAAACAACTAAGCCCCGGCACAACAACCATGAAGAGACAAGCGTTACCGCCCAGCCACTGCGTCCCCCACCTGGGTCCACTACAGGCGTCATTGATGGGGTGCAGTATGGAGAGTGGTACGTTGCCAGTGTCCCGATCCCTCACGGCCAGTTATGCGGTCTTTACGACCTGGGGCCCCTACTTTTCCATCAAGTAGCCCCTCAATTGGTCCCCCAGGACTAATGAGGCTGAGTGCATCCCGTGCCAGATCTCCCAGAGGGGATAAAATCCCCATGCTGGTACAGGGGATTGAACCTGGGTCCTCTGCGCCATAGGCAAGTTAAAATTAAAATCGGAAGATCATATTCCCATATCGCTCATAGATGTACCGAAACAGTGCGGAAAAAAAAGAAGATGAATGAATCCTCAAAAAACATCCTGAAAGTGTTGGAAAAGTGACTATTGCAGAATGTTAGGATCACTTAATGCCAGAATTGACAAAACCAAAATAGCAAATACTGTTCAACTACACGGTGAAAGTGTAAAAGTACACACACACACACACACACACACACACACACACACACACACACACACACACACACACACACACTAACACACACACGCACACGTCTACTTCAAGTAGTTGAGATTAACTTTCGTATAGATACCTGCTTTAGTTACAGATTTCGTAATAGGTACAAAGGGAGTAGAATTAGTGAAACGTTTAAAAGTAGGTCACTTAGTGCTAGCCTTGAAATGCCACACTCTGTCCTTGACATGAGAAGGAACGACTGAATAATACCAGTACTTAAAAATTAAAAATGTATTGAAAAATGGAAGTCAAAAGCTGATCTTTCTTAAATACCAGAAGTTGTTGGAAATGAAATATGTGTTTTAAAGAGATCTAGATCCTTTTGTGCAGTAAGCGTTTGTCTTCTTATAGTTTACCAGCTACAGTTATGTTTACTTCCGAATGAAAATGACTTAACAGGCTGTTTCCGGGAAATTCAAATTACAGTTATATTTTCATGTAAATAAGTTAAATATATGCTTTTTAAATATTTATTGTTAGAGCCATTTTAGAGAAAATGATAAATATCGAACTTTTTCCAAGTAAAGAGTAGTTGCAGGTGGAGGATTTTCTTAAAAATGCTCATATGGCGTCTTTAAGTGAAGCAGAACCAGAAAATACACATCCTTTTTTACTTTCTCTACTGGTAAGTAGGGGAAGTATTGTATTCCACCCAAAAATTCGATGTCGAGATTTCACCGGAAATACATGTTTTGAGGCCCCCTGAATCCAAAAAAAGCATTTTTAGAAAAAGGTCCGTGTGTGTGTCAGTCTGTCAGTCTGTGGACAGCATAACTCAAAAACCAAAAGTCGGTTAAAAACCAAAGTTGGTATTTAAGTTTAATGTCTTTCAAGGATGCGACACGAACATTTTAAAGAAAATAGTCCCACTCTAAACTACCCTTTACATGGAAGATTTTTCGAAAATTTTGATTTTCTTGAAAATGGCTCTAGCGATTTTGATTAAAATGCCATATGCTTGAGATATTTTGATGACAACTGAAATGTATATCTTGAATTTTCTGGCTATTGCCCCTGTAGTCGTATTTACTCTGGATGAATTTTGCATAACTGGTAAACCGTTAGAGATAGACCAAATCATACTATACAAAAGATGTAGATCTTGCTAAAATACACAATTTATGTCTCAATACATTTTCTTGTAAGGTGAACCATTTCGGAGATATTCCTTGTTATATGTGTGAGTTTCGGAAAACTAGAACTTTAGCGAAATGCAACAACGTTGTTCACTTTTTTATATGTTAATCGTGCAAAGAGAACGCAATCTCAAAGGTCAAAAGATTTAACTATCGCACAAACCCTACTGTATTCTAATATCTACCTTGCACCTACAAGGACATAAGCAATAAGATAATTTGTACGAATGTTTATCTTAACTAACATGGAAATATAGGAATAAGAGTTTGTTAGAATGGTTAGTACAAGAGTAGAGAAAGTCATGTGAGTGCAACACATCAGATTTTTTTTATATGTTAAGTGTGCAAAGACAACAGAATCTCAAACATTTGCCTATCGCACAAAGCCTACTGTATTCTAACATTCCCCTTGCACCTACAAGGAAATAAGCATTAAGATAATTTGTGCAAATGTTTATCTCAACTAACAAAGAAGATATAGGAATAAGAGTTCGTGAGAATGGTTAGTTCAAGAGTAGGGAAAGTCATGTGAGTGCAACACATCAGATTTTTTTACTTTCTCTACTGGTAAGTAGGGGAAGTATTGTATTCCACTCAAAAATTGGATGTCGAGATTTCACTGGAAATACATGTTTTGAGGTCCCCCGAATCCAAAAAAAGCATTTTTAGAAAAAGGTCCATGTGTGCCTGTGTGTGTGTCTGTCAGTCTGTCAGTCTGTGGACAGCATAACTCAAAAACGAAAAGTCGGTTAAAAACCAAAGGTGGTATTTAAGTTTAATGTCTTTCAAGGATGCGACACGAAGATTTTGAAGAAAATAGCCCCACCCTAAACTAACGTTTACATGGAACATTTTACGAAAATTTTGATTTTCTTGAAAATGGCTCTAACAATTTTGATTAAAATGCCATATGTTTGAGACATTTTCATGACAAATGAAATGTATATCTTGAATTTTCTGGCTATAGCCCCCGTAGTCGTATTTACTCTGGACGATTTTTGCATAACTGGTAAACCGTTAGACATAGACCAAATCATACTGTACAAAAACTGTAGATCTTGCTAAAATACACAATTAATGTCTCAATACATTTTCTTATAGGGTGAACCATTTCGGAGATATTCCTTGTTATGTGTGTGAGTTTCGGAAAACTTGGAACTTTCGTGAAATGGTTCATCGCTGTTCATTTTTTTATATGTGAAGTGTGCAAAGGCAACAGAATCTCAAACATTTGACTATCGCACAAAGCCTACTGTATTCTAACATTCCCCTTGCACCTAAAAGGAAATAAGCAATAAGATAATTTGTACAAATGTTTATCTCAACTAACAAGAAAGAAGATATAGGAATAAGAGTTTGTAAGAATGGTTAGTTCAAGAGTAGAGAAAGTCATGTGAGTGCAACACATCATGTTTTTTTTCTAAAATTGCTTCCCTTTGGATTCAGGTGACTTCAAAACACGTAGTTCCGATGACATCTCGACATCGAATTTTTGTGTGAAATACAATACTCCCTTTACCTTTTAGTTACACGGAAAAGCTATGTAAACTGCAAGTAAAGGCAACGAAAACAAATTACAGCATTTTCCCACAGAAGATTAAACGTGCAAATTGCAGTATTCTGTTAAAATCAAAATAATCATTTTTGCACAATGAACAGTATTGTAAATGACGTAAAATAATTGACTTCTTCAGGCTCCCAAACATCCAGCATTCTTTAACTGATATTGCTCTGGCCCCCTTTAGGGCAATGTGCAAGGTGTCCGTCTATATGAACGGCTTCCAGGTTTGAATCTCGCATGAAATATTGCTTGGATAAGGTTTCCAGTAATTCTCTTTTATTCTGATGAAACAACTGTTGAATTAGGAAATATTTTAAACGGGCTTCACTGAAGAGTGCGTTTTTGTTGGAAGAAAGTGAATGAATGAATTAATTTCCAAACCTATTCATGTTCTTATTTATGAATTAGCTTGTAAAGATATTAATTCACCTCTAATTAATGTTCTTAGAAAGAGAATTTTTAGGCATTAGTAAGAGATTGCCTCTGTGATCTGGTGGTTAGTATGCTAGCTTCCAAATGCAGATATCAGGGGTTCGATTCCCGGATGGAGGAATTTTTCATTAGGCAGGTTAATTCCCCGTCCTTCCTGAAGTATGTAAGTGGGAGTGTGAAAATGTTTGCAAAGAAAACCCAAGATGAACCCAGCCAAAGGTACACAAACAATAAGTGAGTGAAGATCAGTACCATGAGCAATTGTTCCAAAGGCAAACCTGCCGAAATGATCTTAGATGTTACCTAAAGGCGGCATGGCATACAACTGGAACATAGAAAAATGCTGGAAGAGCGATCTGTCCTTTATACCAGGTGACCCATCTCATCCGGCCTGGGGAATGTAGATATCCCTTTGTGTGTTAAAACAGTTACAGAAATCAACGGGGAAATTCTAGTCATAGAGACGACAGTGGCGTGCGCCCGCGAAGACGAGAGATGAGATGAGATGAGATACTAATTAAATGATAAACATAATAATATATAAAATAAGAGTAATAATAACAGCAATAGTAATGGTAAGCATTATGATAACAATAAATACTAAAATAATAATAAAATTAATAATATAAATAATACAATATCAATAATAACTACGAACAAAAATAACAATAACTAATAATAATAATAATAATAATAATAATAATAATAATAATAATAATAATAATAATAATAATAATAATAATAATAATAATAATAATAATAATAATAATAATAATAATAATAATAATAATAATAATAATAATAATAATAATAATAATAATAATAATAATAATAATAATAATAATAAAATACAACAATAACAGTAATAGGAAACAAATTAATGCCAATGAAATATTACAGGCCCTTATGCTTGCATGTAGTTTATTATGGCACTTTAAATCTGTAATTCGTATTGTTAGACAATAGTAGCATATACAAAATTGAGTTTATTCCCTGGAAAATAAAGACCCTGTAAGTAAAAATGCAAAACACTATAAGACCTTTTCGGTTGTTGCCACTGTTATTTACTATTATCATGGACAGCGCTAGTTCAAGCCTCTCATCTCTCGTCTTTGCGGATAAGCAGAAAGAAGTTTGCGCCCACTACTGCTGTCTCTATGACTAGAATTTTGCCGTTGCGTTCTGCAACTGTTTTAACGCACGGGACGAGATGGGTTACTTGGTATAATAAAGCATGTTATGGCAATAATTACTCCCTTTTGAGCAGAGTGAAGATCCAACTTAGTATATATTAGTCTACATTCGAGTCCATGACATACAGGAAGGCCACAAGTTAACCAGGGATTCTACATGATGAGTGTAACAAATATGTCCAATGCAATTATTGCCAATAAAAAACGTGTATCACAAAAAAAATCAAGAAGAGGAATACTTTTATTTCTGTATTAAAGCAGTTACTATTGTTTTAGTTCATAACGGATAGTAGTAGTAGTTGTAGTAGTTGTAGTAGTAGTAATAACAATAATAATAATAATAATAATAATAATAATAATAATAATAATAATAATAATAATAATAATAATAATAATAATAATAATAATAATAATAATAATAATAATAATAATAATAATAATAATAATAATAATAATAATAATAATAATAATAATAATAATAATAATAATAATAATAATAATAATAATAATAATAATAATAATAATAATAATAATAATAATAATAATAATAATAATAAGAGGGTCCATTATTACAAAAATCTATATCATTTTATGCCACCATTGTTTTAGCCCTAAAATACATAATTTCAATTGTTTCATTTTTCTGTTTCCGTAACTATGGAAAACTGAACCTTTATTATTGCTTGTAGGAATGCATAATTTCAGTTACATCATACCTTTCCGGCATGACATTTAGATTCGTGTCGATCTGCCGAGAAAGTGGCCGGCGGAGCGGCAAACGCATCAAAGCACACGGCATTCAGCTGTTTTGTTTACATCTGAGGCAGTACTGGCCTGGAAGCACACGCTGGTTGGATTCAACACAGGCCGCTGGCGTGTGCAACGTTGCCATTTACATAGCGGAAAAGAATGAAATGTTTACAAAACAATTAAACTTACCGAAACGAAAGTTAGCATTTTATACTTCTTACACCTGCATCTATCAGTGAGAGTGAGGTTACTCTAAGGAATTGTTAAGCAGCCTCTGCCATGCCTAGACCGTATCCCGTACCCCATTCTAGGTTCTAGCTCTCCGCCTGTTTCTTGTACTCCACTCTTTTCGTTCGCTACAGAGCCTGAAACTGACCTATGTTCATGGAATAATATTTGACTATCCGATTTTGACAAAATGAGATGGACTCATCCACAGTTTGTTCACCAGGCATGATTCCTGGCAGGAATGCAGCTAGTCAGTACGTCAGTAAACAATAATTCCAGGTACACAGCGATATCTGAAGCTTCTGGTTGTGCCAACCTTGGAATCCGTATTCACGCTAGTTTAAGGTGAAGAAGTCTCACAAAATAGCGGAACCTAAGTGTTATTTTCAGTTCATGGGGTACATCTAGCTTATAAAACGTGGCCGATAATTTCAACTATTCCGTCTTTCTCTCACTGATCATTTTTTTTTTTTTTTTTTTTTTTTTTGCCTTTTGTATATTTTTCAAAAACACTGTCAATCTGTTTCGGTCCCAAGGGATACATTCTCGTAAGACAAGGTACCTGTTATACTAAAGTATTCATGTTACCTAGGCCCAAGGTAGTTCTCTGGGACTGAGATCACACATGTGTGGGGACAAGCAAACGATATTTTGGCCGAATAAAACAAAAAATGGGTCAGCTTTAAGAACTTCTTTAGGTTGTTTTGTTTCAAGCATCCTCTAAATATCTGTTTCACGCATAGAAATGTCACTCTGAATCCCTTTGTGCTGCAACCAGAATATCAGCAGATTTCACAGCACATCTGAAATACTTTTTTCATTACTTCCTATATAAAACTAGTGACTCATACATTATACAACTGAAATTAAGGGAAATTAGCACCGAGTATACATAGCGCGAATAACACTGGAGTCAAGGTGGATACGTAACCAACAGAACAACGTCGGCTCGGAAGTAGGTATACAAGCTTCGGTAACACTACGCGGAATGTCTCTCCTATCCCCATAATTTCCCTAAGACTATGAGCTGATGAACAGACAGTAGGTCAGCTGTGGATCGTGGTCGTGAAACATGCCTTTCAGCCATCAGGTTCCATACTCCTCCCCTTTCACCGCTCACCTAGCCTGACCTTTGTTGTTAGATTATTGCATGTGCGTCGGACTTGAATTTAAATGAACAACAGATTGGTTGGTGCGGAACAAAAATAACTGAGAGTTGCAGCCAACATTAAACGGTGAAACATATAGGGAAAAAGGTGTGATGTGTTGCACTCATATTACTTTCTCTACTCTTGTACTAACAATTCTTAAAAATCTTATCCTCTAACTTCTTCATGTTAGCCAAAATAACCTTATTGACAATGTTGTTGTAGGTGCAAGGGGAATATGGGAATACAGTAAGCTTTGAACGACAGTAAAATCTTTTAAATGTTTGAAATTGCGTTCTCTTTATATGGCCAACGGAAAACAAAGTAAAGAATGACCGTCCATTTGAGAAACGTTTAAGTATTGCAACACTCACACAAATAATAAGGAATATCTCCGAAATGGTTTACTCCACAAAAAATACATTTGGACACAGCTTGTGTGTTTTAACAAGGTATAAATTTTTCCACCCAAAAATTCGATGTCGAGATTTCACCTGAAATATATGCTTTGAGACCCCTTTAATCCAAAAAAAGAGCAGTTTTAGAAAACGGTCCATATGTGTGTGTGTTTGTGTGTGAGTGTGTGGTGTTGGTGTGTCTGTGTGTGTACCTGTCAGTCTGTGGACAGCACAACTAAAAAGCGAAAAGTCGGTTAAAAACCAAAGTTGGTATATAAATGTGATGTCTTTCAAGAATGCGACACGAAGATTTCGAAGAAAATAGCCCCAGCCTAAACTACCCTTTACATGGAAAATTTTTCAAAAATTTTTATTTTCTTGAAAATGGCTCTAACGATTTTCATTAAAATGCCACATGTTTTAGATATTTGTAAGACAAATGAAGTGTATAAAATGAGTTTTCTGACTATAGCCTATGAAGTCCTATTTACTCTAGATGACTTTTGAATAACTTGTAAACCGTAAGAAATAGACCAAATCTTCCTGCACAAAAAGTGTAACTCTCGCTAAAACACACAATTTATGTCTCAATAAATTGTTTGTACACTGAACCATTTCGGAGATATTCCTTGTTATTTGTGTCAGTTTTGGAAAACAGAACTTTCGTGAAATGAAACATCGTTGTTCCTTTTTTTATATGTTAAGTGTGCAAAGAGAACGGAATCTCAAAGCTTTAAAAGATTTCACTATCGCATAAAGCCTACTGTATGCTAATATTGCCATTGCATCTACAAGGAAATAAACAATAAGATAATTTGTGCAAATGTTTATCGCAACTAACACGAAGAAGATATAGGAATACGAGTTTGTAAGAATGGTTAGTACAAGAGTAGAGAAAGTCATGTGAGTGCAACACATAGGACTTTTTGTATAGCAAGATTTGGCCTATGCCTTACGGTTTACCAATTGTGCAAAGGTCATCAAGAGTGAACAGGATTAGATAGGTTATAGCCAGAAAATTCAAAATATACATTTGATTTGTGATAAAAATATCTTAAGAATCATTTTTGAGAGAATCAAAGTTTTCGAAATTTTCCATGTAAAGGTTAGGTTAAGGTGAACGATTTTCTTTAAAAATATTTGTCTTATTCTTGAAATATATTATACTTATACCAACTTTTGTTCTTAATGGACTTTTCGTTTTTGAGTATTGCTGTTCACAGAAACACATACAAACACACGCACGCATACACACACACGCACGCACACACACACAACACACACACGCACGCACACACGCACGCACACACACATACACACATAAGGACAGTTCTCTAAGACTGCTTCTTTTGGAATCGGTGGACCTCAAAGCAAATATTTCCGGCGAAATCTTGACATCGAAATTTTGGGTCGAATACAATACTTCCCCTACTTACTATACGTAGTAGAGAAAGTAAAAATTGATGGCGACGAATGGGAACAAAGGCATATATAACATTTCCATTGACAATATACAGTCACAGACATTTAGAACCTGCATTGCAGTTGTTTTCATGAGTGAACGTTCGTTCTATCGAATAGCTGTCAAAGTTCTCTAACAGGGGGTTATCAAAAATGTTATCGTCACTAAAACCGAGCTTCTCTCATAACATACTGCCACTGACTCCTTTTGTGCACATTCCATTCGACAAATGAGAAATCTACGGAGTTGTGCAGAATATTGCGATAACGTGAATGTTAACTATGCTAGCATTGGCCAGGTCAAGCAGCCGCCTGCGGGAGTTATCTCTGCGGTTACATCGATTTTGTTGGGGTGCCACAGTTTATAATTAATTCCCAAATTGGAATTATAGCAAACCAACAAAAAAGGTTTATGGTATCCCAGGGTAATTACGTATATAGGAAAATACCCTCTTATTAAAAAGTTTTCTCACCTGAATAAAATGAAAATAAATTTAAAATATATAATAATAATAATAATAATAATAATAATAATAATAATAATAATAATAATAATAATAATAATAATAATAATAATAATAATAATAATAATAATAATAATAATAATAATAATAATAATAATAATAATAATAATAATAATAATAATAATAATAATAATAATAATAATAATAATAATAATAATAATAATAATAATAATAATAATAATAATAATAATAATAATAATAATAATAATAATAATAATAATAATAATAATAATAATAATAATAATAATAATAATAATAATAATAATAATAATAATAATAATAATAATAATAATAATAATAATAATAATAATAATAATAATAACGTAATAATAGCAATTATACTTCAGTGAAATAAATAAAAAACACATAAATAACAATATTAATAGCCAATTGACAATATTTTAATTTTCGGTGTAACAATTTAGACAGAATATGGTGATAATATTAATAATATGCCCGTGTTGGTATCGAGATAAACAGTTTCTGACATTTTCATTGTAGCCAAAAGGGTGATACAGGTGACTGAGGCGACTCTCAAATCTTTGAAAAGCTTGCCACTACATATATGTTTGCTCTAAAGTTTCAATATTTTTCCCATGATTTCGGGAGAATACTAGTGATAGCACTTTAAAAATAACCAAGGATTGATGAATAACCAATCACAATTTCATGCCCAAATATTGATTAAATGTAACGTTTTAGAACTTCTGAATTTTTTGTAGGATGTGTTCCTGCCTGTATCAGTGATACAAAATTGATTAAGAGAAGTCATTTGTATCTGACAAGTATGTAAACATCTTAGACATGCGGTATTAAGGAGCATCATTGCAGTCTTCTTGATGAAATAAACAATGAACATTTTCCACGTAAAGGCTAGTTTCAGATGGGGAATTTTCTTTATGATCTTCTATCGTATTGAAAAATGCTGAACTTAAATACTGTGACGCTGGCAACTACTTCACTCCACTGCGTGGCGAGTATAAACGGACAATGGAGCGGCAGAACAAGGCGTTTCCAGATTGTTCGAGAACTTCCTGTTGGCTTATTTGCGAGAGGAACAAGAAAAGGCAAATTGTGAGAAAAATCCATTCTATGGCAGTTTCGTCTATGTATAAGTGAGTTCGGTGGCGAGAGAAGTGAGTTGTTATTGTGATAGGGTCGTGAGTCTCGAATGAGTGTTTGTGTGCGCACAAGACTGAAAGACTAAAGTGTGTGGCAAGATGACGATAAGACAGAACAGCTAGGAGTTGCAAGGTAACGAAGAAATGTAGGTTGTGTTAATGCCAAAAGGGAACTGTATTTTTATGGTCCAGTTTCAGACGAGAAACGAAGTGACAAAAGAAAGCGGCGCAAAGTGTTACGATATGAAGTTTGGTATTTATTTGCATTTTTTGAATTATGCAATTCACACACACACACACACACACACACACACACACACACACACACACACACACACACACACACACACACACACACACACACAAAACACGCTAGAGAGACCCCAAACACTCCCTGTATTTTCAGTGAAATCTCAAAGGGATTTTTTTACTGGAATACTACTTGTATCATCTATAGATATGCCAAAAAACGTCCTAAAACTTGCCAGTTAGTTCCTCCACAACAGACGGGAGGCTAAATTCTGACAGAACTGAAATTCAGTACACCGTTTTAGGAATACCCCACTCGTTCGAAACTGGGTTTCCAGTCATGTTGCAGGGCTACCTATCATTTAATGCACGTTTTACCCATCATCGGCAAATGTCGCTTGAGGGACATTAAACTAACTCTTCGTCAAGTTTTTTCTGTTTCAATGTCAAACGCAAACGCATCATAAAAAATAAACTGAGCTGTATGCTATAATATTACTAATTAACACATCTGCATTACATATTCGCAGGTTTTTCATGACTAAAATTCATTTTTTGTTACCTAAGCGCTCTTGAAATATACATGCACGTGTGGTCTAAAATTACTAAAATATGACCCAAATCTTAAAAAACGAGAAAATGCATTGTGTTAGTAGTTACAGATGGAAAATCCCATGCCCCTCCTAGCAGCAGCATTGCACTGGATGCAGATTTAAGTGGTCAAGCTTGAAGATTCTTCTGTTGTCAGCAAGTAGAGCTTTATAACAGGAAAAATTTCTTTGTACATCACATGACGAATAAGAGCAAACTCGAAATGAGGGAAGTCATAAACAGGAACTTCTGGCTCATAATCATCCGGTGTTGCTTCTTTGCCACAGAGAATGTCAACAGTTTTACTCAATACTGTATATGAAAGATTTCATTCAAGTATGACGTAATTTTCCCCTAACTTTGTCAGCTACTTAGCCTTATGCACTCGATAACTAACTTTCAGTTTCCTTCACAATGTTTAATGCGGCACAGAATTTCATGCCCGTAGTTTCAATGCGAGTAACGGACTTTATTATTGCAAATAAATTTGATTTTATGTAGGCGAGTTTCTTGACACCGCGAATGAAAGCAATATTGTACATTTTTGAGTGAATTACTTTCGTTGTTGAAAATCTTCTCAATCTCACTTTAGCTCATGTATTAATAGTTTGCAACATCAAGCCAGGTTACTCAATATGTTACAATGGGATGAGGGGGGAAGGGTAAAGCTTATGAAATGGTGCTCACAGAAATATCTGATGTGCATAAAACATACCAAATATGACTAATAATATGCTCTTCATTCGTATATTTGGCCAACATATGGCCTAACGCTAAAATGTGGGCTTACATCAATAAAAGCTGATTCATTGTGTTCACAAATTATGGAAACATTCCTAAATTAACTTACACATGGGAAAATAAGCCAGGATGAGAATACGACATATTTAAAAATCCTAGACGTACATATTATACGACATGTGGTTGAGGATAGTAGTTGTTTTAATCCTGTTGTAAGTTTCTACACAGACTGTACTTGACAACACTGCTGCAGTTCAGAAGACATTGCATCTGCTTTCATACGCAAATGAGCCAGGGTTCGAATAGCAGTTGGTGCTAATGGGTTAATTAAGACAGTCCACCGAAATGAACTACACCTGTCTCGTAGCAGCAGACTATCTGAAATACTCGGAATTAGGGGCAATTCTCAGCAACTGTTGTTGCATAGAACATTGGTGCGACTGTTAGCTTGGTAGCCCATGAAGACGAACTTTCAGGGAATGACTAGCCCATGGATTTGACCCCGCCAAAATGTTCAACAGAAGTACTTTCCTAGCACACAGAGATACAGAAATGCAAATAAGGAGATACTATCACTACAAACCATGCTTGTGTGCACATATTCCTTACATCTATTTGTTGTGTTTGTAAACACATGTAGGACCAAATAGGTACAAGAATATCAATATTATATGACTAATATTTATACATTTGGACCGTGTCTGTGTCAGTTACTGCAATCAAGAAAGGGTTAACACTTCGCTAGCTCAGTTCCTTGTATTTTGTCTGATACAACCAGACTGATGCCTCATCATAATCGTTCTTACTTCATTTACACTTAAATAACGTATTTGTTTCTCAAGAGCATTCCTAAGTTTTTGTGCCTTTTCTCCAGACAATACATCTGTGAAAATAGAGAGATCTACAGTGTTCTTCTGATTGCATTTTTACCATACATTCACAGCATAAAACATTACTACATACAATATTTTAACAAGCTACATCAAACCCTTGTTATGTTATTACATTTTTATTCAGTATTAATCACTTTTTTAATTTAGTTAATTGTATTATACAATGTTTGTATTCTAAGTTTTACTAATAAAGTATAAAACATTTCAAAGAATTACGTAACTTGTGTTGAGGATACAATTCAGCAAATGCTCTCAAAGTATATAGTGAGACTTAACACCCCATGGGAAAAAAAAAAAACAGTTTTCAACAAGTAGGTATGTCTGACTATCTGACATGTATGTGTGTATAAGGGGTGTCCCCCCCCCCCCCCCCACAAAACACAAAAAAAAAAGAAAAATCACCGACAACGCTTACTATGTTGTGCGGGACGGCAAACTGATCGGTTTTCAAACAGTATTCACGTGTTTATGTATAGGTATATGCGTTCCACACACGATTAATCTTTTGTCCACCAGTGTACAAGAAAATTGTCCAACTAGTGGAGTATATATGTATATAGCACTGTAAGTGCTTTTTAAAAAAAGTTGAAATTGGATTTTTTGGCCAGAAAATTTTGGTAACACTACAGTATTTTTAATAAGCGGAGGTCTGCATGGCGTTTTCTCTTCTGCCCACGTGACGTGGCATATTCTGGGGAATATGATTCAGTAAAGTGTTGGTGATTGTTGAATAATGTGAACAGCCGAGTATAGGAGGACGGGAGTGTAGATTCAACTGTAGGAGTCCGAAGATCTTTATAAAGTGCAGAACTGCGGATGTACCAAGGAGTATACATTATGATCCGAAGAACCCTATTTTGAAGAGTCTGTATTCCTTTGAGTTGTGAATTTGAAGCTGAGCCCCAAATAGTCCATAGATCCAGTCAGGTTTGATTAGGCTGAAGTATAATGAGCCTTTTGAGATGCACTGGTAGAGCTGAGTTGCCTTTGATGAGATATTTGACTTGGTGAAGTCTGTGCCTTAGTTTTGAAACTAGAGAGGGAATGTATGCCTCCTATAAGTCAGTCATTTGTCCAATATTACT
Source organism: Tenodera sinensis (assembly GCA_030765045.1). Lineage (NCBI taxonomy): Eukaryota > Metazoa > Arthropoda > Insecta > Mantodea > Mantidae > Tenodera > Tenodera sinensis. The sequence goes on along the minus strand of CM060965.1, from coordinate 101,517,082 downwards.
CCTAAGTATTTGAGACACTCAACTTGAGGAATGTTTTATTATTTAATTTGATTCTCTGTTTGCTAATTTTTGTTTTGTGAGTAAATGTAAATAAACGGAATTTTTAAATTTATCTTTACTCATCATCTTTTGTACAATTCATCTACTTCGCACACATATTCCTGGATACTACAAATTGCATGTTATTGTCACTTTTACTAAGAACAACCCCATGTTCTTAGTATATCTGTATAATCATTTTTGACATGGTAATGGGAACTGTCCCTTGGATACAACGATTAATTTCACATCTCTTAATTTTAAGTTTGCTTTAGGGGAAAAATTGTTGTGCAGCCATTTCTTATGTTTAATGGTTTAAGATAACATTTTATTGTTAAAAGCGCTGTTGAACGTTTCAACTTTTTGAATTAGAGGCATGGATAATATCAATTTAATTATTTCATACTTTTAACTTAATTTCCTTAAGCTCTCCTGGAAATTAGAACCAGTTGATTTATAATAAGTAATGGTAATTATTACCATTTCATTTCATGTTAATCCGGTCTGTCACAGTCGGAAGTGTTGGCGATGGGCCAGTTTGATACTGCAGTGTGGGGGCTTTACCAACTGTAACAGACGTTCTCGGTGGAGGGTGGCGTTGAAGTCGCCCGACCGATGGCTCCTTGGCGAATTCTGATGTCGAGATGAATCTCCAGCACACGTTAGAGACCTTAACGCTGGCGAGCACTACTTGTCTGTGTATCAACATGGCCGTAGATTGCTCTCATTTCATTCCTTTCTCCGGGGGTCTGACATACAATAGCTTCAAAAGTTGGCTCATTGTGGAATCCCCTCCGTACATACTCATCTACCTCTATTTGCATCGAACAAGAGAAGACAAGAGAATAGTAGTTATAGAAGAACCTCTTGGAGATGTTTATTTAATTAATATTCTACATATTTGTTGATATGGGCATTTTTATAAAAAAATATGGAAAAAGACGGAGAATTGAACGTTTACAATAACCAACTATTACTACGTGTATTTTCGGCCCAGGAAATAGCAAAATAACATGCTATGGGCGATTTTGAATCTCTCTCCCCCCCCCCAAAAAAAAAAAAAACTGCAATGGTTGTGTATAAAATGAAAACAGTTTATAGTACCGTAAGTAAAAGAGTTCAATGGAAGTAAAGTAGTCAAAGTGAGAAATTCATTATTAGCACCGAAGTACTGGTGCATATATCTATTAACGTTACTACATTTTTTCTTAGATTATGATGACGAGTTACGAGTATAAATGGAACCTATTGTCGTCTAAAGTGAACAAAGGAAAAATTTAAAAAGAACTGGAGAGGAGCATTGCAGCTGACAGAGATTAAATACCTAGATAGTGTATCACAACCCCCTAACTCTTTTAAATCGCCCGGCTCTAGCTGATGAAAACAATGCGCATTGTTGTGGAGTGTCTGCGGACACTCCTCTCCCATGTTGCTTCTCTTGGCATCAACACCATCAGATGTAGCCTTTTCCGTTTATAGCCAAGGAAAACAGGCCAACTTGTTTAAGGGAAAATATTAAAACAAACTAACGCCGTTGATAGAATACAACATTTAAACTATTCTTCAACATTCTTAAAACCTCCTGTCTAATGCCTGATATTGCTTTGTGCATTAAATTTTTTTCGAATATTAAAATGCTATTTTACAGAAACGACTGTCAGTGTAAGTGCTAACCAAGCCAGGTGGCGCCGCGATAACGTGTGCGACTTGAATCGGGAAGGTTATGGGTTGGATCCCTGTGTCCGACCTTCCTGATCCAGGCATGGGGTATTTTCGGTGTTTCCCCAGTCTTGATTGACTGTTTCAGGGTTCTAAATTTCGGTGGGAGTCTCGGCGTTGCATAGTAGTGAATACGCTCTCTGTAAATCTTCATCCTCTGCATTCAGAGCGGTCTCCGTGAACCGGCTCTGCCAGCTGTGGAATGTGTAAGCCTGCAGGGGAGGTAGGAGCAGCTTGTACCAGCTTACACCTGCGAGTCTCAATGTGTAAAATAGGGACTCTGCACTCTACAGTCGTGTCTCCTACGTGCGGAGACCTCTGTCTCCTCTCACCTCATCCCTCCCTCCCGGGGGCGCCATTCAGGGATATAACTTACACTTTACAATCTGTAATTCGTAATATTAGACAACAGCACCATACACAGGACTGAGTTTGTTCCCTGGAAAATAAATATCCGTAAGTAAAGGAGAACTTTTCGTTTGTTTATGCCGTTATTCTCTATTAGCAGAGACTAAACACGTCAGATTCTTTCTTCAAACCTTTTTCAACTTCTCAGATGACTGACTTTTTCCGCTAAGGTTAGTCTTAGATGTACTGACACACGGTTTACTGAGAGACTTAGTGACATGGATTTGCAACACACTCAACAATAGGAATCTCAAGCGACAACTAAAGGTGAACGTGTTTTAAACAAGAGGATGTGGGAACAGGTATAGAAGCTCAATACCGGCAGCTGGGAAAGATATTCTACCCCCACACCCAAGCTGCATTCCAACTGCATTCCGACAAAATAAACAACTCCAGAGGCATGACCTATTTTGCGAGAAACGCATGAAGTTATATTGAATTTCCGCGTTTATATTTCTTTTTGGCGGGCATTTCTCAACAAAAACTTCGAATTAAGGAAAATGATATTGGAATTACATGTTATTTTTGTTGCATATTTTAATACAAAATTCAAGGAACCAAAAAAAAAAAAAAAAAAAAAAAAAAAAAAAAAAAAAAAAAAAATTCAATCTACGTACGATTCAATCTCGTACGATTCCAAATTATAAACTTTCCAATTATCCAACTTGCACTGTATTACTGTGTTTACGGACAACCCTCATCTATGTCATGATAGCAAGTTATAAGAAGTGAAAGTATAAATGGAAGACTCGTGTTATAAAGACGAAAATCTCAATCACTGATGTTTCAGGTTGTCTGAAATGTGTAATAGAACAAAACACAAATTTAAATTTAGGTTTTCGTACCTTTAAGCCAAATTATAAGCTCATATTCAGTGATATATTTATAAATCTCTGTTGACAGTTTCGTTCCTTTTTTCATATAAAGTAGCTATAATTTGGATTTGGAACTTTAATATGGGGTTATTATGTATTTTCAAGAAAATGATCCGAAATCCGAATATATTGTTCATAAAGCGGATCGCCTCAGCAGAATATCGGTATAGGAATAGTAATCCTGGTTTATGGCGAGAAATTCTCAAGAAGCCGGCAAGGAAGAAGCGATATGCATGTGAATGTATTCATATTGGTGATTTAGTGTCCTGCACAGGTGTGTAGTATATACAGTGCTACCGACTATATTTCTTTAGAATGCTTAACAGCGCCCCCCCCCCCCCTCATTTTAGTTTCTTTCCTGTTCAGTCTTATCTATCATCTTCGAAACATCTTCGCATATAAAACGAGAAAAAGAGCGGACAAAGAAGTGAGATCAACGTACCGAAAGTTATGGAACAAATAAATTGGTTTATCTGTTTGGAGAGAGTAAAAAGAATTCCTCACACGAGTGTTCAAACTATCAAGTCAGCGGGTATAAACCTACAGTCTGATTTTTAAAAGGAGTTACATGATAAATGTCAACCAAGAGTGGTAAAGGGTAAGAGGGGAGAGTAAGTTGACCGTTAAAGTGCTGCATTCGCAGACTTGCGAAGTAGTTAGCAATGTTTACCAGTTCATGAAGATGGAAGCAGAATTAGGACGGACCGGAAATCCAAAGGACGGTTCAACATAGGGTCTCTAAAGCATCTGGTGTCTCTTTGTGCAGTGTAAACCGCATTATAAAGGAACCAAAAGACAGAAGTTGGAACTTCATAGTGATTTTCCACTCCGCACAAGGAAGGGCCTAGAAAGTCCCCCAAACTAGCTTGGATGAATTCAATGAATCCATAGTTCGAAGGACAATTAATGAATTTTACATTTATGAAAAATGTAGACCAACGCTAGAAAATCCAGATCAGACTGCAGCAATCAATAAATTTCGATGGCAGCATGTCAACATTAAGAAAAACAATTTTGGCTCTAGGTTTTCGCTGGAAGAAAACTGAAAATAACAGACACATACTAATGGAGCAGGGAAGCATTCGCGAGGAAAGAATTGCGTACTTGAGAGCAACAACTGTGAAGACGCAAAGACGCCGTGAATTTGTATCGAGAACATTACTTTTTTCGTACTAAAAACAAATTACTTTTGTTGTGAAGATAGAATAATATAGGTTATACGAGGGCTGTAAAGAAAGTAGTGGCAACATAGTCCCCATAGTTGCAGGAGAGCGAGTATGAGCCAATAGGATATGGGAGCGACCAGGTGACTTTAGTGTCGATGTGTGGTGTACTGCCAGTTGGGAGTGAGCTGTTGCTGCGTAGCGTTGAAGTGAACACTGACAAGTGCTCCATTCTAAAGCATGTTTACCAAAGGCGATCAGCGTTCGTGGCTTAAAATCAAGGTTGCCCGTGGCAAAAATGCATTAGAATGCCGTCGAGGATTACGTGAAGCCTGTGGCAAGACTGCATTATCGTACAGGACGGTTGAACGATGAACCAAGGCGTTTGGTGCGGGTCAGACTGAGACTGCGGATTTGCACAGCACAGGTCGGCCGTCCATTCCTCAAGGTCACACTGACATCGTGAGTGGTCTCGTTGCCGTGGACCATCGATGTACTGTCCGAAAGTTCTCCGTCGAGGTTGGTCTCAGTTATCAAACGGTCTGCCACATCCTGACAAAATATCTTTACTTGAGAAAAACTGCGTCCCATTGGGTTCCACATCGGCTCACCGAGGTACAGAAATGGTATGGGTATCCACCTGGAAAAATACCACAACTGAGACGCATTTGTGCAGTTTTGTGTGAATAACATTGGTAGAATGAGTAGAGAAAGCATTTGAGTCAATTATATCAGAGATATTTTACTTTCTCTACTATTTGCTTACAGTCGGTAGACTAAACTTTCAAGTTAAACATGTCCTGATACTTAACAAATATTGTTAGATTCTGCAATTTTGGATGCTAGTTTCATCAGACCTTAAAGTGAAAATGAATGATGGAGGTGATTTTCACGGCTTACCAGAAAAAAAAAAAAATTAAAATCAATTCAGGATGCAACTATAAATATACTTGCAGAAAAGTCAAGGACAGTTTCTTTATGCAGTTATGCGAAATTCAGGGACTGGTGTTCAGTAATGAAGCAGACATTAATGAAGGTTCTTTGTTGGTGTATTTTTATAAGAAGACGAAAGGTATTAAAACTTCGAGCCTTTGGAGTGAAAATTCCATGGGGAGATCAACTCCTTTAGTTAATAACACACATATAGGTATGTTTGAAAAATTAAAGCCTTTTTAAAGAGTTAGTCTGTAGGTTATAGTAGTAAGTAGTCAAAAATATTAAGCCGAGATGAAAGTTCAGTTACACACAAAGTTGTGAAATACTTCTGAAAATTAAAAAAAAATGTGCATCCAATATAGAATTACAGATTGTAATGATGGTAATAATAAAATAACTATCAGTAATGCATATTCCCCTCAAGAAAAATAAGATACAGAAAAGCATCATTGAAGTGTATTTTGCGGTTTGTTGAACCTGTATTTTTTGCTTTGATAGCGTGTTTTGTGTTTGGTTAGTGGTAGTTGCCTAGTAACTACGAACTAAAACCTCACTGGTTATTATTGTAGTAGACAAAATAATTTACGAATGAAATTGATTGTTTGAGTATGTAACAACCCATTTTTCTAGAAATTAATTCTAAATAATCTCTTATCAGTTGTATTTATAATAACGCACTTTTATCCTTATATATTTTATTGCTCATGAAGAGAAGAAGTTGGAAGTGTACGACTTGCATCTCAATTCTCAAGAGACTCGTTCAGCTCCGTAGCAAGTGAACCGAGGATATCTCCAAAATGTAGTACTTGCCCAATAACCTTCTTACAGCGTGACAGCTGGCCTGTAGGGACCTGGGAGTAAGGGAAGGCAGAATGAAAACCTCTTCTTCTCTTGCGCAAACTGGCTTTTAAAAATTCCATTGGCGTATTCGAGACGATCCGTCTTCGGTGTCGTGATCTCAGATGGCTTCAATGGAGGGAGTTGGTCAATGGCGGCCGGCCGATCGGAAAGGGTTGGGTTGCGACCCTGGGGTGAGGGGTAGCTTTGCTCGCACGCTCTATCGATCCCATCATTTAAAAAGTGTGGCCAGACAGAATGGAAAGAGGTGTCCTGTCACACTCCGGATTACGTCACGGAAAATGCAGGTACATACTTTAAACCTTGGAGGGGAAACTGCCAGCCAAACGATAAATGTACTTTTCAATAGAGATCAAGCAGTTCAGTTCAACAGTTAGAGTATCTGGAAATCTCCAATATGACCTTTTTGCCACTACATACTTCGAGTAATAGTGCCCACGTGGCTCGTTCGCTTCATGCAGAATGCTTCCTCCCTAGTGAATGAGTATATTTATTTAAATAGCCATATGCGTACTCAGATCACTATCAATCGGATGGGTCCGAAGACCTTTGTACTATGATAACACAGAACAACAAGTAACATTACAAACATAACGACAAAAATTGGCAAAAAAGAAAAAATCTTGCCACAACATAAAAAAACATCACTGAACGAAAAAGTGCGAGAGAAGTGCATTCATATGTAGTATTGTAACAAAGACGATGAAATCAGTACAGTTACTTTTGTATTACTTTATTTTTTTTCTAAAATTTTACCACAATTACACAGTTTTCTTCTCGTTGTTAACACAGTCTACAGTCTTTCGTGCTATTACAACTCACAGCTTTTACTTCTGTAACCTTGTTCAGTCCTTTCAGTGTCTTTCATCACGTCTCATACACTCACTACGACGATGCAGTCATTCGACGACTGTTAGAATCTTCCTTATGACAAGCGACGTATCTATTGCGACGACACACGCGGACAGTTGGCTAGCGCACACTGACAGACTAACCGGCTCATGCTGGTTCCTGGCCACCTTATATAGTCGGAATGACGTCACACGGACGTTTCGTACACTTCTTCAAACACTCCGGCAGTGACGAGACTCGAAGGCTTCAGAGAAAACCCCTTTTTTGTGCAGCTGTTTCAATTGTTGTTAGTTACGTACACACAAACAGAAGCGTGAGCCAGCTTGACCTTGAGGGCCTTTGCCCGCTCCCCGAGCCCGTCATCATAGGATTTCAAATATAAAGAATCCTCAAAACAATTAAGTAAACCAGGCACCGGCAGCCTTTTAGCGAAGAAAGAGATGAGAGGTAGTTCCCAAGTTGAACTATTGTGTGTAGTCCGTGATGATAGACTATAAACAACCGAAGAGGTTCTTATAATGTTTTGCACTTTACTTACAGGGACTTTGCTTTACAGGAATAAATTCACTCCCGCATATTATCTAACATTACGGATTGGAGATAGTAAAGTACCGTTACAAAATACATGCAAACAGGAGGGTACACAAGGGTTATCTACTTACCCCCGTACCGGGTGAGATGGACCACCTGGCATAAATATCAAAGACAGATAATACAATTAGAACAGTTACAGGTCCAACTGATGAGAAATTATTAATAAGTAAGTTATATAAATGGTAAAATACAGGAGCATTAACTTGCAACGTAAATCAAATGCTTTGTTTCTTGTTGGTGAGTTTTCTGTTGAGCAGCCTGTTAATATTTGGGGGTGATACTTTGTGCTTCCTTGATTCCAAGCACAGCATTAAGATTTTCACCAGAGAGACTACCTTGGTGTCCGTGTTTTCTCAATTTTAAAACGGACAGGAGCTGCTCTCAAATATAAGTAGTACGGAACATACATAACATTTTAACTGTATGATTATGCAGGCGCGGGAATAATAAACGAAGAAGAAATTGTTAAAAAGCAACCAAATCGAACTTGCCATTATACTCGCGTTTCAATTTTCCGTCACATCGTATGTCAATAATTCCTAACTGTAATTCTGCAGGAGCCTAATCAACATTTACTGCGAATGCTGTAGCTAATATATCAAACTGAGTTTCTAGATCTTGGAAGTGCTGGAAACATCTTTCAAATTGTTCAGAGTCAGCCATGTCTTCCCCAAGAACGCGTATTCCTGTGCCAAAAGTTGAAACACCACTGCTGTGACGTCACCGGTCACTGCTCGGTAAGCAAGCTCCTGGCCCAGTCTACTGGCCACCTCTCTAAACTAGTGTATCTGCCGGTGCCTGCATTAAACAATGAATGTAAACAAAAGCAGTAGAAATAAATGAATACGACAATCTAACAAGAAGTGAAAAAAGCACATAAAATATGAAGTACTAAAATCAAATTTAGCTCGCTGTACATCCTCCTTTAGGACTAACAGCACTCTCATATCTCAGCTATCTTACCTTAACCCTCTAATGCATAGTGTTTCCAAAAGATATTTAGTCAAAGTTTGAGAATATGTTAAGAATGTTTTTGTTATTTTCATATTATGTTGATATTTAGCAATACAATAAAGCTATTTGAGATACTTTACATCATATATTTTTATCTCAGTATTATGTTGGTGTTTTTAAACAAAAAGCAAAATTTACATAACTGTGATTATATACAACCCCGAAATTCACCTTTGAATGGATGGCCAGTCCATTTTGTCTCGCCTTAGCGATCAAACAGCCTCAATTAAGATGCCTGAAACAAGGGTATAAGAGGGTGTAAGAAGAAGAGTGACACATGTAGCAATATAATTCATGGAATAGAGCCATAAGTAGATGTAAATGTCTCCATGCCTTCCTTGTCTGTCCGTTAAGTCCAGCATGCCCGTAACGAACTATTGGAGATGGTAAATGATCACGATAAATATCTTCTTTAATCATTCCGAATCCCTATACCTTGTCCAGAAGTGCACCCACGATTTTCCTCCTCACAAATCGGGCAGATTCCCCTGCCATCTTCATGGCCATGCGAGTCTTATTTGATCAGCTTGTTGCCTGTTTTCAGGTATTTTTCCACGCTTGATGAACTTTCATTTAGACAAAAGCTAGCTATAACTTAAGTCTATTTTGAAATCAACACGAAAAACGAAAAACGCTGCCCTCTAGGGGATTTATTGGAGAATTTATTGGTTATGGTGAACGCATAGGCAGCAGAACACTTTGCGCCTTGTTTAAAATCGATTTATTTTAAGCCTCCATGAAATAGAAGCCAATTTAAAAGTCAGAGGCAGAGGCACACCACTTTAACAATGGCGTCCAAAATATGTTCCCCCGTCTCTAGATGATTAAAACTTCGCAGATATATTCTTTGAGGTATGTGCATTTTTTGCAGTAAAAGTCCAAAAACCTAATTTTTGGGCCAAACAGGTTAAATTATCACCTGAGTGTTCCCTTTCCTTCCTGTGAGTACAGAATGAGCCTAACAAGACGAACAAAATATACTGAATCTTTATCAGTAAACTTCAGCGACACTAAAAGTAGGTATGTTTAATTTTACTTGTGTTGTTGGATTATGTACTGATGTCCTCTGCAACTAGGGGTTTAAAATATGTGTAACAGTACACAATAAGTGATTCCAGGATTTTATATGGTGTTGTGAATTAGAGCTACATATACGAAAAAAGAGTTTCACTTTTGTGTCGATTTTACAGCACAGTTATAGCTATAATTCAGTTTTGATTTACCCGAGCATTCTGATGCCACGCCTGTGCACATGTGTGCATGATTTTGTAATTGGTCTTCGAGTGGAAAAGATTGTACAAGCTAGTCTACATTTTCTTTTTCAGAAAGGTATGGTTATTTATATCTGCTCACATTCGAATCCCTGCGTCTTGTATCAACTTTTATTTTCTGGCCAGGAACCACCATCATGAACCCCACTATGGGACTACTTGCTTTCTATCTGCTCATTATCCCAACAATGTATCTACCATCGGTTCTCTTTGACTCATTACCTAACTGCAACGTCTTCTTACCACCAATCCCACATGGTCTTGTGTACGTTACAGATAACGTCGCTGTCTCCCACGTTAGCTGGCCTGATAGCCGTGGTCGTTGGAGCATATGTATTTGGCGCTCCGCCGCGCAGAGGGTCGTGGTTTCGAGTTCCGCCTCAGGCATGAGTGTGTGTAGGTAAATGTGTGGGTATATGCAGAATAAAATTAACAATTACAAAGACAACGTAACAACGAAAAAGAAAAGCGTTATGACCTTTGGGGATGACATTATATTAAGCGATGACTGAATTATTTTTGAAGTGGAGACCACCAGAGGTACTTCTAATGGTAGAGTGACAAGGATGGCGTTGGAATGAGAGGATCTACAGCTTTTGTCGTAGACTCCGAAGCACGTTGGACCTTAAGCGTACCTCAACTGACCTAGGACTAACTAAATATCGCCAGTGCAGAGTGAGAAATGGAAGCACGGACCCTCAGTACGGAGCTACCTTGGCGACCCTTATACCCATAAATTATACAACATTTAAATTATTTATACTATTTTTCTGTAGTTTCGTGAATCAATATAAATGTTTTGTTGTTTTTCACTTTTACCTCCATTAGATATGTTATATTAAGGTTGCTTTCGCCTTAAACATACATATTGATAAACAACTGTTCATTTTAATTCATTCTTATTGCTTTTTTTAAATTGTTTCCGCGCGTTCGTGGTCTGAATCTCATTTCAATATACCCCTTCTACATCAAAATAAAAATAATGTGAAAAATTATTTTAAAAACTTTATCCGAAAAATTAACACTTTTGCAATAAAATGCTAATGTTACATGTTGTAGACTGGCAGATAGGAACAACAATTTGCATGCATTTCCAGCTTAATGAAAACATGAGGTTACGAAATGCCTGAAATAAAATAAAAATAGTAGAAGCAGAGTAATATCATCAGAAAGATACTACACTGTGAATAGATGTGAATCACGCCTTAGATTTCTTTTTTTTTTTTTTTTTTTTTTTGGGGGGGGGGGGGCTTTTGTGGCCAAGGACCATTTAACCATCCAAATGATTATCTCTATAAAGTTCATACATGCATACTCACTCTCTCACTCATTCTTCCAGACACACAGACATAGACATACACACACAAACACACAAACACACGAACACCCATACCCGAGTTGGAAAAGGGAAAGGGTATAGACACAGAGGGGGGCACCTGGCTCACTTCAACCTGCACAGATTTATTGTGGCTACCAGCCCTAGGAGGCAAGGATGAAATGAGGGAACCGAAGGTACCACACAGGGTCGCAGTTAGACAGGCCACAGAGACACGCGGAAGTCCCTAACAAGTGCTGAGATCTCTTCATCCCGGCGCCAAGCCCCGCCAAGCAGCCATAACACCGCGGGTCCGGTATCGAACTTAGCATCCCCCCTACCCCCCCCCCCCCCCCGATGGAGGACAAGGGCCGGCCAAACAGCACCTAGCGCCGAGAGCAGCAACCATGCGCAATAATCCACGTCATCTGCCGGCACTGCCTGAAAATACACCTGAAATATGAAAACATGAGAAGAAAATGGATTGATGGGAAATGATTGAAAGGAAAGCGTGTTATGGAACACCAGCATTCGCCTAAGTGACATGGGGAACCCACGGAAAAGCCCATGTCAGAGTGCACGGCTAGGGAGATCAAGCCCGCAACCTCCCGAATGGGGTCACAGACGGTACCGCCTGAGCCATCCACCTGGGTACCCGAGGTGGAACTGAAACTGTGAACCTCTGTGGGGCGGAGTTCCAAATCCAAATAAATAAATAAAGAAAAACATCTGAATATTTTATCCTGGTACCTAAGTAAATACACCGGCACATATATTCAAACTTAAATATAATAAATACTTAATTTTTCAGATGAAAGCCACAACTACCACAATAGCTAACAAAATAAAAAATTTTAAAGGAAAAAATCTACACGCTTAATCAGTGTCAGAAATGTAGCAGTAAAGGAGTAAGAAACAGTTAACCAACTACTTTACATCTACAAACTACAACTACATTCCCTGGAACCCATCAAAACTATGTACTAGAGGCCAGCACATTCAACTTCTATCACTATATATAGATGTTTGTAGATTTATCTACTTATGTTTACCTATGTACTCATTTTCTTAATATTTTTTCAATTATTCAGCTAACATTTCTTTTTATATATTTTCTTTTGGCAATTATCAGTTATATTCTTCATTAATTATCCATATTTATATTTACAAGTCAGTTAGTTTAAAACACGCATACCCACCCACATACACACACCCAAACACCCTTGTCCGAGACGCAACTCGAACCCACAACCCTGAGTGAGTTTAGACATTTCGCCAAATTGGGTCAAATCAGAGTTCTATCGTTCCCTCTTTTTCTCGGTTTTGAAAAGTTGTGTTTGCTATAAGCAACTGCAATGAAAACGTCACTCGTTCAACATAAAACAAAATCGTTTAAACTCAGACGACCCTTACTCCAATTCCTAAATAGTTAATCATACACATCAATCATGTACATACATTCCGCTTTTGAAAACAGGGAACCTCCTGGAAAACTTGAAGGCTGTGCTTTGACCTTATCTCGACTACATATCGAGCAACATGGTCTTTGTGTACAATACTTGTTAGGCCGGCGGCTTCTAAAAATTCTGCCTCTCCATTGTGCTCTTGAGAGTCGGGAGCATTAAATTTTGAAAGAGCGAACCGGCGAGATTGTCTGGTTGCGATACACGCTCAGTCCATGAAAACATTCAAGAGCCTATCCAAGGACCAAACCACCACCATCATCATCATTACAGTTTTTATTTCTCCTTCCCTCTCTAAATAAAATAAAATTCAATACGTCGCAAATATAGTGCGCCCTTCATTCCAGGAAGCTTTTACTGCCTCTGCCTCTAAAAGTCTCATTCAATTAGCTTTTTCAAACTTGCGTGGTAATATAAAACAGACGTCTGTAGCTCTCCATCAAATGTCCAACAGGGTTTCTTTTATTTGTGTAGCATTTGCCCGAAAGCTTTTGGTGTAAAATTATTTGAAAATGCCAGTACGGTTCATTCGAGTGGATCATGCAGCTGTCAACGATGGACTCCGAACTGTCACGAAATGTTAAACAGGCAGTCATCGGAGTAAAACACAACCTATCCTCTTTCTAACCATCTTTACTAGTAATAAAATGCTGATTTTGTATAAAAACAATGTAATGCATTTAAGATGTTTTAGCTTGCATTAAGGCAGCCAAACATCTGATGTACTCACGGGACCTCTATTAAGAATTCATCTACAAGCTATTCTTGTAAAAATTAATTATAATTTAGTCTATTCTTATCCAAACTTTCAATAATTGAATTATTCATCTTTATATACCTCGTTGTAGGAATACAGTAGCTAAAGGATAGTGACGTTTTTGAACAACGTGTTACATGATGATATTTTCAAAAGTCCTTACTCTCTGCATCACCATGAGAAACACCTAAAAGACACTTTCCAGCTTAAAAAGTTTGAAAACTAAAACTAATAACAAGGAATATAATGGAAATGGTTGACTCTACTCGTGTGTATATCACCAAAGTTCGATCACAGGGACCCGCATGTGGTAGTGATGGTGGACAAAGCGGCTCTGTGTGGGTTTTCTCCGGGTCTTCCGGCTTCCCCTGCCACTCATTCCACCAACTGCTCCATCATCACATTTCCAATCGTAGATTTCACTGCATTTCATATCGTCCTCTTCTTCACTATCATACCTGGCGCTGGGCTGACCACCTGCTTCCAGGTCTTCACTCTGTCCGGTCCAGAGGTTCCTCTGCTCCCCGACAGGAGTCTTCCTAATAATTTTAACAATTGGGTTATATCATGAATGAAATCAAGGATCTCTTGAATGAGCATCATAAATTTAGGGTTGTAGTTAAACACAACATTTGATTTGCACTTAAGAAAGAAGTAAGCTAACTTGCATTTTCTAATATTTAATAATTATAAAATGTTAGGGAAGAGAGATTAAAACTCTATAAATGGGGTATGAACCTTTAGCTTAAACTTAGCTTACTTCACCCTAGGCACTGGCTTGTAAGTCCTATATAAGGGGAGGGTAATCAAGAAAAGAAGAACAAGAAAATAATTTAAACATATGCTATTTTAATCAAAATCTTTAGGGCCTTTTTTACAACAAAAACAAAAAAAAAACAAAACAAAACAAAAAAACAAAAAAAAACAAAAAAATGCGTATGAAACATTACGTATCCTCATGTTTGCATGATTTTGTTACAGCAATTTACAATGTGTAATCCGTAATGTTAGACTACGGCAGCATATGCAGGAATGAGTTTAATCCCTGGAAAATAAATTCCTGTAAGTGAAGTGGAAAATAGAAAGATTGTTCCTCTCTAGTATCAGGCGCTGCACACGCTGGTTGAAGTTTGGCAATTCCAGTTCGGCTCGCTTCTCTTGCAAACAGAACAAAGTTCATGCACGCCACTGACTGGATTTACCCTCGTGATTTCCGCAGCTCTTTTAACACACGAAGGGTTATCCACTTCTCCCAATGCCGGGTGAAGTGAGTCACATGGGTGTCCAAAAAATAGTATGCTGTGCATATCCAAATCGATGGATTGTTAGAGGTGGACCACTTCCATGGCCAGCATGGTCGCTAGATTTGACACCTCTCGACTGTCTTCTGTCTTTCTTCTTTACGAAGAGTATGTGTATATCGACACAAAAGCTTCTGAATGAATAAGTTCCAAAATTGCTCTAAAACGATGATAGGTGTCAGAGAGAAGTCATGTAACTTTTAAACATGGACCTTTTTCATTTCTTTACGAAAAATAAATTAATTTCCACAATGACTAATGGCATAACCTGTGTAATACTAGCAAGAACCATAATTTAAATATTTTTGCCATTTAATCCTAAAGTCTTGCTAGGATGTGCTTCTAATCAAAATGTGAATTTCCTTAGTATAATATATTTTGGCTTTTACGTGATATAAAATAGTAGAGGGGAAAATACTGGAGTTCTTGAACAATTCACTGGATCAGGAGGAAAATATTTTATGTGTACAGCTTATTTGAAAAGCTTTGTTTCAAAACTGATTAATAACCCCCCCCCCCAAAAAAAAAAAATAATAAGAGTATTTAGGAATTCATGCTGCATCAGATAAGAATATTCCTAGCTCTAATCAATATTTTAAATTTCTACTAAAAACTTCTATTAGTTTAAATCAAACAAAAAAGCTAAATATTCATCTTTAAAAAAATAATGCCCTAAAGATATTGAAAATTCTAAATGGACTGTGTAGTAGCACCTGTATAGTATTCTCAAAATCCGGTTAGATCGTAACATATACAAGAATGTATTTTTCAACTGTTCCCAAATACCACCTGAATGTTATAGTCGTAAGCTTTTACAGTTGCATAAAGTAAGCAAACCATTTCGTTTCCAGCAACAAAAACTGTTCGGTACATGCAACTTCATAGATGGTACTTGTGGTTACACGAATTCAAAGCAATTTTTTACTAGCAAAAAATCTCTGGCTATGGCGCAAAAAGTCAATGTATGATCGATTTCAAGTTTACTTGTAACAGATGCTGGTGTCAGCAGTTTCCTGAAGTGATTGTTAAATGTCAAAAATGACATCCGCGTATGTCAACCAGTTTGATTTCGAAAGCCCTTCAATCACATGCATCAAAATAGGCCGCTATATTTCTGTTGATTGATTTTATAGCTGGTACCATTTGAAGATATAAAAATGTAAGAGGAGCTTTCCTATCTCTGTTTCAGTAATTTGAATTTAGCTCAGAAATCTGAACGTACTTTGATGGATATTTGTCTTCGAACTAAATGTAGGTATATTTTTAAAACTCCTATGTGTAAAAGAAGATTCAACTGACCATATGACCAGTCTATTTTGTTATTAATAGTTAAAATATAAGATGAGGAAGAATTGATTTTAAATAGTGTCTACCCAATAAAAACTGCAACGAACACAAAGTTAAATACTAGCAACCACTACTTTGGAGTGATTAAGTTGTATAAATGGTTTGTTTCTTTATTATAAATTAAATATGTGGTCAAATGTAAATTTTTCTTAAGTAGACTTTTCTTAGGGTTTTCCAGCTGTTCAGAATTCATTGAAAGTTGATATTCGTAATTTTGTTTTTTAATTATACTGCTCGCGGGGACGCGCGTACACATACAAGTGCGCCTGTGAATCCTTCAATAATGCTTTTCAGATCCACGCAGCTTCTAAACAATGTTTCCTTTTGAATCTTTGGCTCAAACGTAACACAGCCTTATCAGCTTCAGTAATTTGACGAAGAAACAAATTTGTGTATATCGTATAACGCCCGTAATTATTTAATATAACTTTAATTTTGCCATAATGATATTTAAATTTCAGTATGAAACGATTGTTGGTAGATAAAACGCTCTTCATAGTTTTAATATGTTATATTAGGTTAAATTTAGAGGTGGAAGAATTACAATTGCCCACAGTTGTAATTTTTGGGAAGAAGGTATTTAGAGTTTGTCTCTAATTTTAGAATCTCCCTCCCTTGATAATTGTTCTAACATGGCATATATAAGCTCTTTTTAATTTCTTTACAACAAAGTTTTACTCCTGAAATTTAGAGCTAATCTGACTAAAATTAACTAACCAAAATATTTAACAGTAAGTCCCAAGCGTTTTCTGGGCATTAGATAACTCGTATTTTGTTAAAAACTGCTACTGGTCACCCACTTCTTTACAACACACTACTGTGTGTGTGTGTGTGTGGGGGGGGGGGGGGGCACGCACGAGACTTAAAAAGGAAAAGTACAATCAAATATCACAGTTGTTGCTCAAGTTCGAGGATGTCCCAAGATTAACGTCACCGCAAACTTCCACTTACTTGGAAAATTAATTGTTTTTATTTCCTTAAAATCACTCATGAGTTTGATTGTTGACAAACTAATCTGCCAGATGAATTGTACATCTAGAATTTCTGTCCACTTTATAGACTACGAATACGAATAGGAGAGATACGGAGGGGATTCGGCAATTTAGCTGTACTGCACCTCTGCCCCCCCCCCCCCCCCCCCGCAAGGGAGCAGCCCCACGAGGAAGGATGAGGTGAGAGCAGACAACGGACGGCCAGATCCACGCTAGCGGCACAGACATTGACAGAGGTTCCTAAGATTTACAGGTTAGACGATTCCTCGGCGGGGTTATACGCCAACCGCCCCCCCCCCCTTTCCTGGAACTCTCAGACAACGAGGGAGGAGAGAATTCCTTTACAAAGCGCATATCATCTCTGCCAAGGGCTCCTAACTCCCACTTGCGACCCTGAAAGAACCAATGAGATGAAAGATGAATGAAATGGAAGGAAATGGAAGGACAGCAAATTCAGGAGATGGAATTATCCATCCCGGATCCACATAGTGACCCGAAAAAAACTGGATGGGTCAGGAAGATTGGCCACTGAAGTCAAACCAACGACCTCTCGAATACGAGCTTCACACGTTACCTCACTTGGTTTATAGAGAAGGCTTTTGTCAAGTTGCATTGTTAGGAAATAGTAAGAAGTGAACAAAAACTTACTTTGGGGAATAATTTTGTTCCAATAACTGGAGTAAGTTCTGTATGAAACCCTTGGTTATCGTGATTTCATCGGAAGTGTGCGTTTTGAGCCGAAAAAGTTCATAGGCAAAGCTTTGCGCGTGTGTGTGTGTGTGTGGGGGGGGGGGGGGGGGGCTAAAAATTTGAATGAATACCAAAGTTGGTATATAAGTTCAACACCTTCCAAGGATGCGACACGTAGTTCAAATTTTGTTCTTCCATATCTACCACCATGGAAACATTTCAGTCATCTTTTATTTCTTATGAAATCGTGTATTTATCAGTACTGATAGTTAATAAAACGAGTTCAGTGAATATCTCATGAATCCTGTTCGTTATCTTCTTCGATTTCTTTTACGTAGCAATTTTGTATGCTTTTGCATAAATGGTGAAACACCAAGAAATGGACAAAAACTACTGCACGAAGAATGTAGGAGCCATTCAACCAGGCCTGGCAACTTGCGGATTAGCTTGAGCGGCCAGCATTTTGTTTTTTATGGCTATGAAATTACCTGTAGCATTTAAATGAAAAAATGTAGGGCGTATGCAATAGATATTAGTAAAGAGATTAAAGAGCAGCTGTCGTTGAGAAAACTAACGCAACAGTTGATATAATTGACACCGGAATACAATTTTTAGTGACTTAGGTGAACTATCCATGCATCAATTATCAGCTTATCGGTTATCATGATTAATTATCACTTACAAGACGCAAATGGCCAATATGGTTGGGCTATGCGCCACCACCTACTTTATGGTATATTTCAGTGTATTTCTCCACACAGTAGGAATATATAAACACTCAAAGGTGATCCCGCTGGATACATTTTGGAAGTTGATGTGGATTATTCTATACTCTCATAGTCTTCAAAATTATTTTCCTTTCCTTTTTGAAAGAATAAGACGTCTTCAAAGGAACTGACTGCGCATAATGGAAATTGGTAAAAGTGTTTAGCTCGTTACCTGGCTCTAAAATAGGTCCTCTTGCACGGAATACGATTAGTATGTAGTAACGCCTAGAATACTTTAAACCTTGCGTTGAATTTAAAATAAAGTATGAGAGTAGGAAACTATAATTCTGAGGAAGATCTGTACAAGTTATTTAATACTGGAAAAAATATGAAAAAATACCAAATCGTATGCACACAGGACTTGTAGCAAACAGTAAAACTATGAAAAAGTTGATTGCCAAACCAACATTCATTCTCTATTATCAGCGTGATCAAAGATAAACTACACTTTGTTTAACATTCAGATACTTTCGGTTATCCTGTAAATCAGTGAGTCATTCTAAATAAAGCAGAAAAGCTTTATGAGATTAAAAAAAAGAATATAAAAAATAAAATTCAATTCTCATACGTATGTTGTAAATTGTGAACATTGACCATGATGAAAAATTAAACACAGTACTGTTAACCAGAACATAACATTTGATGGCCAAGTATCTAAGCACTAATGAAGTCATTGGAACTCCAATTAATTAGATCCAGTTTCAGCAACACATTGTTTCGTCAATAGAAGTTATTAAAAATCACCTTCTCACCTAGTAATGACAAAAGAGTGGCTGCAGATAAAGTCTACGAGTCTATTATTATAACTATGGGCATTATGCCATTCTGAATAGTGAATAAAAAATTAAAAATTATTTTCTTGTTTAACGACGCTGTCAATTGCCAGGATCACATCAGCGTCGCCGGTGTGCCGGAATTTCGTCCCGCAGGAGTTCTTTTACATGCCAGTAAATCTACTGACATGGAGCTGTCGTTTTTAAGCACACTTAAAAACCATCGGCCTGGGCCGGGTTTGAACCCGCGACCTTGGGATCAGTAGGCCAACGTCTAACCAGAATAGTGAATAAGAGAAGGTTACATAATCTTGTGATAAGGATTTGCTCCTTGTACTTGCTAACCAAAAATGGGATTTAGCCTATCTCACAGACATTCATAATAAAGAAAACAGAAACCACGTTAGGAGGGTGGCAATTCTGGAATATGAGTGCCTTCTAGTGCTAGTCTCAAACGCGGGTATAAGATCTATCAATTTTTTGCCAATAAAACTAAAAATAACATTGATAAAACACAAATTAGTTCCATGATATCGAAATAACACCCAAAATAAGATGAACTACTTTAAAATATCCCGGATGAACTCATACTAATGAATCTGAATAAAACAAAACAAAACAAAAAGAACCAAAACAGAAACACATCATAAGAAACTCCCACTGTGCGTTAGCTTCATCTGGCCAAAACCTTCCTCAGAAAGATTGTAATCCTATTTAATATTTCCCCCTTCAATTTGCAAGTTACGATCTGAACATACGATTTTACAATGAAACTTAAACTATGAATTATTTTACTGAACAATTACACTTATTAATATTAGTACGTCATTTTAAAAAAAACATGTAAAAACTCCTTAAGCCAAAACTAGGTTTGGTTAGGTCAGATAGTGTCAACCAGGTTAGCTTGACCAGCTGAACTCTGGGTGGTTAAGAAAAGCTACGATCAGGTTATGCTAGGTTAGGTTAGATATGGTTAGATAAGGTGTTAGACGAGATAACTTTGGTTCTTATTAGATGACAGTTTGAGTTTAGTCAGTGTTGAGTTAGGTTAGATTGCGTCACATCAGGTTCGGCTAGGTTAGCTTTGGATGTATGCTTTAATTGTGTGAATAGAAACACTTTGCGTTATAGTCCATACATATGTCGTAAATTGTATACATCAAACATGCAGTGTCGTCATCTCGATCTCCACTCTTCTTCCCAATGTCCTCCATTTATGCTCATTTTCACCCTGGGCTATCTAGTTTGAAACTTCTGTTTCTTTGTTCTTAAAATACTATCATAAAATGCTTTGGAAATTACAATAATGTTCTCAACTATAGAATCATTTATGTTTAATGGCATATGGCCCCGTGTACCTCGTTTGTCATATTCCCACTACTTTTTAAAATCCTTATTTAAAGGTGCAGCAAGCTTAATCATGTATCAGGAAGAATTTTGCGAGGCATAAAACGTTTTGTACAGTGGGTTACAAACTCCAAAGGTAGAAGGTAAAAATTATAATCCTAAACCGAATTCCTGCGTTTTACTCAAAAGGCAAGGAATAAAGGCGTCCTTAACTCACATGCTCAACGAGGTCTGCTCGGTGATTCAACACACTCAGAAGCCTCTCGAGGACGCAGCAAAGCTTGAGCTGTTTCTCCCCTTGCCCACTTAAGCCTCCATTTATGTTATTGATGTCTCATGTAAAATTAACAGTTTTTCTAACGTGATTAGCCCTCTTTGCTTCTGTTTCTGTTGCAACCGTCAGTGGTTAGAATGCTGAGATGAAGTGCTGACGGGATATGTAGCGGCTAGGAAGAAAGAGTGCTTTCTTGAGCTGTAAATAGGAACCGGGAAATAGCTACTACACAATAGAAAGCGAAAGAAAAGCACCACCTTTTGAACTGTGTACGCTGCTGGAGAGTAATTCCCTCAGAAGTTATATCCCACTCCAAGTATATCCCACAGTGCAATCTGCACTGGAGGTAGTTAAAAATTAATGAAAACACTTAAAATATTGAACGGCAAAATTCAGCCCCAGTACTTTTCTGTCCCTTTATTGCTCTTTTAAACTCTTGCAAAAATACACAGTTCCCTTTGACTAACATTACAGAGTAGTCTTTCGTGATATTACAACTGACAACTGTTTTCTTCTCGTAGCCATGACTCAGGCTTTCACCGTATTTCTTCACCTTCTCTGTCTCTCATACATTAACTCCGACGGTACAATCACTCAACACTCTTTACAACTGATTCTCTTCGACGCGACGTATCTTTCACGACAGTAACACACACACACACTTGTTCCACTCGCATTGACACTGACCGACTCATGTCCGTAACCGTAACTCTTCTAACTCGTTGCCTTGTCTCCTTATATAGCGGGGATGACGTCACACGTCCTGTTTGGAACTGACACAAACACACCAGCCAGCCCGATGCCTCTCGAAGGTTCAGCAATCCTTTGTTAAGCGTCGCGCTCATTGTTGTTAGTCGCGAATGCACAAGCAATCGTCAGCGTCGTTAAACATCAAAATATTTTTTTTTAACTCACACAACGCCTTTGTTTGCTCGACAGCCTGGTATGTGGTATGAAGTAGCTTAGCCCGACCGTCCTTTGTTGTGCTCGCGTCCTGCGTAACATTATAAGAAATTAAGAAATGTATTAGAAAAAGCTTTTTCTTAATGCAAATGATCAAACAGAGATACTAGGAAATGAATATCATACAGAATATACAAGGGAATGCCTCAAAAAACCTAAAAAACTAAACGTATCGATCACAAATAGTGTTTTAAAAGACTTGTAGAGGGACCAACTCAGCAAGAGGTGTAATAGCTGTTTCCCTAGTTGTAATAATGGACAGAGTAAATTGCTCTGAGTCGCAGAAATGCTAAACGGGGGGTAAGGGGGTGGTTTCATGGCGGCAACCGCTAAATCAATATAAGCCGAGCGCGGTCACTAGCGCTATAGCTGCCAACAGTCGATCATACAGAGCACTTGTACAAGATTGTAAAATAGAAAGAAGAGAAACCAATTTTGAAATACAAGCTCACTGATTGCATCAAAAACTTAAATTCCGTCTACAGTCCGTAACCCCAACTACGTTCTTACTTATATTTCCAACCCAAGCTGGTAATTTGCCTATAAAACAAAATTATCCAGTTAGAGACCTGTTACATATGTACTAAGAATCTTGTTCTCTTTTGTATTTTTGGAATTGCTGTCTGCGTAACTTAGCAACATAAGTCTGACTTATGACTGAATTGCAGGTATGATTTACGCATATATCGTTGGTGAGTAATTTACTGTAACCCTAACTGGAACTGATACTAGAGTTGGCGCAATAAAAGCTTGCCAATTTGTAGTTGCGCAGAAGTTGTTTTCGAACCGTACCGTTATGGCTGCTGCAGGGCGACAGTATCCCTATTACGGACCCAGTATCCAACAACGTCTCGAGGTGTGCATATCACAGTGAATGTGTAGAGGAAGAGTAGGCAGTAGAACCGACCGGTGCAATACGGTGAATGCAACTGATATGTATCCTTCAATCGAGGCAAGTAACCCGAATTTATCCGAGTAGTACTGAAGTCTCGCACATCTCACGTTGGTAAACTTTTGTTGCATTACCTCTAATTTCTTTCCCCTTAACAATGAAATTGCCTTAGTTAATGACTACTTCTGATGACAAAATCTTACCTCATGCTTATATATTATGCATTGATGTTAGAATTCGGAAGTTATTCACTGAAATTATTTATCTATCAATGTATGATGATATTAATCTTACCCGTTAGTAATTCCTGTATCAGCTGGTTATAATTAATAGAGTACAAATAATAAACAGATGCAGATACCATGAACTGTAAAGCTTTAGGATTAAGAAGTAATTATTTAAACCAAACAAATATAATAAGGTGAAAGGTATAAGTATTAAATGGTTAATAATGAATAAAATTTAACAATGCTTGAAAAACTGCAGCAACTACCTCTAACAACTTGCTTAAGAACTTCTTAAAAGCCATAGGAGGCCGAACAAAATAGTAAGTATTAACCACTGATCTTCTGAAAACATTAAATTGCAAGCTAAAGAACTTTTTTATGTCAGAGGTGTTAAAGTAGCTTCCTCGAAGTCACTTAGACGAGGAGAAGACAAGAGGCAACAAACAGCAGGGAGCCGCAACGTTTCTGCAAAGGCAGGCAGACAATAAAATCATGCCTAACAAGAAAAGCACTTGATGTCTTTGAGTACCATACGCATTACAACACAAACGTTAAAGAATGCCATTGTAAATTAGAAAAATATCTCTTCGCAACAAATAACACGCAAAATACCACTAAGCTCAAACATAGTACCGAATAACTTTCCATTTAGCAAAAGTGTGTCCGCAGCTCAACATAATATTCAGCTTTGCACATTAGTAGTGCTCCTTTCCAATGCCGGAATGCACGTGTGTTCACGCCCTCATACGGATAGTGATTTTTCAGCTCATGTGTATCATTGATGCTTACTCATTTTTGTGATGTATTTGAGGAGATACGATAAGGAATGATCTGTAGGACATGAGAGCCAACGTTTCGACTGGCGAAAACATGATGCGGACTACATCATCTTCCGGTATCTGTTGGATAATGTTCACTTCTGCCTTTCTGTTGGTCTGGGTGGTTCAGCTATTTAGGCGCTAGCCTCGTAATTCCAAGGTAGCGGGCTCAAATCCAGTCCAGATAATTGTGTTCAAAGGCGATAGTCCCATGTCAGTAGATTTACTGACATCTAAAAAAGATCCTGCGGGACGAAATTCCGGCGCACTGGTAGCGCTAATATGATTCTCACACCCACACCCCCTTCCCCACCACACACACACACACACACACACACACACACACACACACACACACACACACAGAGAGAGAGAGAGAGAGAGAGAGAGAGAGAGAGAGAGAGAAATCAATGGTCCCCTATTGCGGAGATTGTGAATCGTCAAAAGCAGGAGAAAAGGCTTGGAGCCTGATGAAGAAAACTCTTCTAGAAAATACCTCCACATGTCAGTCTAGTAGAGTGACGTCCAACCTTGTCTCCTTGGAGACGCTTACGTAATTAGCTGTTACTCCCCAACTCTTTCTTCAGTCGGAGGGTGAATCACACCTGTGGCGTCAAACTCACAAGCAGTCAGTATGCACTGACGGACACAAAGAGGCGATTCCATGGCAGTTTCTAAGTCATAACTTGAATTTTCGGGGAATGTCCCCGAATATTGAAAGACTTGTTAAACGTAAGCAGTACCAAAGAAGTCGCTAATGAACAGTTGTTTATCGCATAAGATTTGAAAGTGCTTTCGTAAATCAAACGTAACCAATTCGCCGCTGCGACACAATGCATGTCTGAGTGTTATAGAATGGTAAAGTCTGCGTATAGATAAAGGAGGTAAATCCAACCTCTCCTCTTTCGAAAACGTTGCACATGGCGGGTCTAGAAGCAGAAACATGCCATCCCGAGTATTGAGACCAAAGTACCGGTGCAGGAAACTAAAACGGTTTAATATTAGTCTGTCCGCGTTAAGCGACGATGTCTCCATCAGGTGTAGTGGCCTGGAAAAAGTGCATCTGCTATCACACGTCGTGATTTCAATTACAAGAGTGATAAATGTGCCACCTTTTCCGTCTTCTTTACTATCCAGGTCATAGACTATGATACAAGCTTTTTATATTCCGAGTGGAGCTTGACTTACCTTTTACAGGCCAAACACCTGTCTGTGATACCTGTCATTTAGGCCTCAAAATTAAGAATTGCAACACTTCTCACTACACTCGTTAAGGGGTCTTTGCAGTGGAGGGTAGCAGTAACGAAGATTTTTGTTTCAGGCCAGTATGAGGACATCGTCCGCATAATGACACGTAATAGCGTTGGATTCACCAGGGAACTCAGACATGTAGGCAGCGAAGAGCAAAGGTGACAGGTGATAGCAAAGGTCCTTCCGGTACTCCAGCCACTGTGGGTCTGACTGAGGATAACCTTCCCTCCACTCGCACCCGGAGGAAGCTAGCTATTAGGGTGAGACAGGGGGAGGGAGATTTGCCTCTCTGAGTTTGTACAATAGGTCCTTGTACCATGTTGTTGCAAAGGCCTTATCCACATTCAGGAGAAGTGCCACTGAGTTAAAATTTTTCTGGAAGCCCTTCTCAGTCAGTCGCAGCAGCTGTTTCCTCGACGGAAACCAAACTGATGATCAGGAAGGACTTGCCGTTCCTCAAAGAGAGGAGTGGATCCTAAGGACGGTGGGAACGTTGCCGCGACAGAGCAGGTGGCAGGATCCCTACATTTTCACAGTCAGAATTACCCCGGCAGAGGCTGGTACAGCCCGGTACCTCTCCCAGCCTTCAGGTTGGTACTCCCAAGGGAGACACGGCACGGGGTGCCCGGAAACCAGTATGGTTACCTTCCAATCCAGGGGACAAGATTTCCAGAGAGTATCCTTTTCGCCTGTCATACTGCAGCTGCTGCGCTTGACGCTTCCAAACCTGAAAGAAACCTAACCGGATAATGGGTGAAACGAAACGATTAATGTAACGGAATATAGAGACAGGAAATCTGGAGGATGTGGAAATCTTTCCCAGCATTCGCCTGGCGGACCGGGGAAATCTCCAAGAAAACCCTTAGGCCAGGAAGGTCGGCCACGGGAATCGAACACGCGACCTCCCGAATGCGGAACACAGACGTTATCGCCTGAGCCCATGGGTAGCTCGGTAGCCTGGAGAATAACTGCCCAGACGCCACTTAGTCCACCTTAACTGCCACATACAGCCCCGGGAACTAACACAGGCCTTCTTGATGAGAGGCCAGCGGACCACCCACTCGGTAATGTCACCACCCATTGTTATTGTATGTCACTATATTCTGTATTTCCATAGACATATTTCCAATAAAAACTGAGCAGTATATTTAACACGGTAAGTAAACTCCAAAACAACAAACATTTCAGTACACAATGCTCCTACACACAAGAAAGCGAAAAAGGTGATATCTTTCTTTTTACTTTGTTCTGATTTAAGACTCGCAAGAAAACAGTACAATTCCGACTTTTCTCAACACTTAATAGCAAATGTTCTCTTACCTTCTCAAATCAGAACTTTCCAATTTACTGACGGAGTCCTCACGACTTTTAGATACAGAAAGCTGTTTCTTTTGTCCTTCCTTATATAGATTCATTACCACAAGAGTAACGTCACTAACACTCAAATTATCTAAATTAACACTGCGTGTATTATTTGTGATGGACATTCCAGAATATTTTCTCGCATCACTCTGTGTGTAGTAATACTCACATTTTCCTCTGTATGCTCTATTATCATATTCATATAAAAGTTGTGTATTACTATGTGAAATAATACTGGTATCTGAAACAACATAGATTTGACCATCACGTGCTTTTCTGTACGGCTTTCCAAGAGGTTTTACCACTTCACAATAACATCATGGAGTATGCAAGGAAAGCGCATGAAACATGAGGCTGTAGGAAACACGGAGTACCAACCACCTGGTGAGAAATCTACCTGTGGCATAAGATTTACCGATAACATCGTACATGGAATGTGTCCCTGAGAAATATGTATGTGGTATTCACCTGAGTGTATCAATTTGTATGCAGAATTTAACTTCCTGTTATTTCTAGGAAGGACAGCAGCTAATTACTACCAGCTATTTGCCACAGAGTCTGTCTAATTGAGTCTGTCTGATAATTTAAGTTACAACCTAAGTCCTCAAACATCCCGCCATAGACCAGATAGTATTTCAATCCGGTCTGTCAGGGTCGGAAGTGTTGGCGATGGGCGAATTAAGCGCTACTATGTGGGAACTTTGCAAACTGTAACTGTTGTTCTCTGCGGATGGGTGGTGCTGTAGCCACCTGACTGGTGGCTGCTTGGCGATCCCTGGTATGAGAGGAAGAATCTCCAGCACACACTAAGGACCCTCACACTGGCTGGCGCTAGTCAACCGCTTTCAACACGCCCGTAGAGCGCTCGCATTTCATCCCTTCCTCTTGGGGTCTGACATGCTATAGTCTCAACAGTTACCTCACTGTGGGATCCCCTTCGTCCGTACTCTTAACTCACCATGAAGAAGAATATAGGCGAGTTAACACAATGAGCCAAAGTTGGGAATTTGCAGCACTTCTTTAAAGATCCTAGCGCATACAAACTTCTTATTGACCCATAAGGAACGCTTGCATCAAACAGAAAATAATGCAATGGTGCAATACCAAGCGAGTGATGTTTTTCAAAGCAGCTTCAGTCAATTCTGTCTTTTTTAACTTATAGTTTTTCTTACTTAAACCGATTAATTCTCCCTCTTGGTGTTACCATAATTCGAGGTGAGCATTATGTATAGCCATTATTTTTCTTATTTCTGGATTCCTTTTTTCACATAATTTTAATAAAGGTGTTACATGGAACATATTAAATTTACTGCTTTTGTGTAAATGTAACATCATTTGCCAGAGTAGGCCATGCAACCTGTTAATTGCATGTAATGGCCGTATTTCCTTGATTTATTTTCGTTTCAACACTACAATTACAGCTTCCTGTTATATAAGAATAGTTGCATGCGTTTTCTAAAGAACAATAGTGTTGATAAATGGTATTTTGAAGACAGCGCCCGGGTCACAGGCGCCTCGTTCTGCTGAAGTTGATGTGAAACTCAGGTTATGCCTTAGGTAAATGCAATGTTTTCCAAACCCACTAATGTTAACCCGTCTCAAAATTATTCTGCAATAACACAGAGGAGACCCACGAAAAAACAAGCTGTAGTTATTGAAGCATGTGATAGTACATCAATCAAGGAATATATTTTTGCAATAGGTGAACTGACTGATCCAACAAACATCCCATTTGTGTTACGGATATCTAATAATAGAGTGCGCATGTTCCTGGCAAACAAAAAGATAGCAGAGGAGCTTAGTGCTAATCATCCTAAGATAGCAATCAATAACATGATACTGGAGCTTAAACATCTAATAATTAAACACAGAAGAGTGATATTATCTAACGTATGTCCGGTGATACCGCAACACGAGATTGAGAAGTGTTTCGTAAATTACAGTATTCACCCTATATTCGCTAATACTTACATCAGAGCTGGAACCGCAACCCTAGATTTTCCCACGTATTAAATTTTCGCCGATAGTTGTATATACACCCTGATGACTTCGACAAACTCCCTGAGAGCTTTCAGATACATTTCAAGGACACTAATTACTGGTGTATGTATCTTCTGACATACCCAATTACTTCTTATGGAAGGCAGAAGGTCCTACCCAGGCTTCCTGTTTTAGGAGAATACAACTACCTTTAATTTTGCTGAACACTCTGCTAATCCTGCACCATTTATAACTGCAATTCCATCATTTACAGTTCCTAATGTGCACCTGCAGGATCCTCTGAGGTTCCAAATGGAAATTCAGAATGCCACGAAAAGTGACATTGTCGTGTCTTCGACCATCTGTTAGGGCGTATTTATATGCTTACGATATTACTATCTTTTGTAAAGGACGACAAATAAAGGCCACTCAAGAAGTACTACAATTGAACCCTCCAGAGTCTTCATACTTGAAGCTGGAGTGCTGGGCTTCATTCTCACTTTTAAAAAGCCAACGCAAAAGCTAAATCAAGAAAACCACTTCTACAGCCCTTACTAGTAGTGAACTAGTGAGGAAGTTAACCTGGATCTCAGATCTTAAAATTCTTAAAGCTTACAGCATTAAATATTTTGAAAGGGTTATGTGCCAACAATTGAGAAGCTGATTTTAATATCGTACATAAGATTATATGACCTCATCTTGGTAATGGTTGCATTGTATAGTATAACACAGCTGGTCCCACTGCCCTTATAATGCTCGACTGCATTCAGTCTTATGTACTCAGGATTGCGTTGGGAGCGTTTCACACAAGTTCTACTGATGGTTTACAAATAGAAGCTAACGAGCCACCTCTGCATGCAAGGAGGAAACTACTGAGTTTGTTGTAGGTTTCAAAGATAGCTGCCTTGCCAGATTCTGCGACTTTCCCATATCTCTTCCCTTCTAACGACAATAACCATATTTCAACAGAAAAATCCCAAAACACTTTCTTCAGCAATTAACTTTCGAAATATATGCACGAGATCAATTTAGGTTTTCCTTCTATGACAAAGCTCAAAAACTTCAGCAATGACTCTTGGAACCGTGAAACTCCACCTATCATCACCACTCTAGCCAAATACAAAAAACTGGAGCGAATGTTTCACGAAATCTGCGGAATGCATAAAAACTTCATTCCTATATAGGTTGTAACAAAAAGGTATGTCAAAACTTAGGGAAAACATTTCTTGCCGATAGAGGATAAAAGATGTTATATGAACATAGGTCTGGAAATTGTTTATTTTCAACAACTCTGCTTATACGGTGGGATGTGTAATACGTAGCTGTCCTGTGGCCATAACCCCACAACAGAATAGTTGTTTAATTGCACAGTAGTAAATTTTCGCTTTTACATCTAGTTAAATCAGGTGGAGATGTAGTTATTGTGCATTGTCATTGTGCATTGCCTTGTTGCAAGATACTCCAGTACCAATAAGACCAGACATGCACTTCATGCATGATGGAGCTCCTCCTCATTTCAGTCTTTCTCTCTGTGGAGTTCTGAATAGTAGGTTTCCTGGTAGATGGATAGAGAGAGGTGGACCAATTCCGTGGCCTCCGCGTTCACCTGACTTAAACCCACTAAATTTTTATTTGTGAAAATATTTGAAATCTCTTGTTTATGCAACTCCAGTTGCCGATTAGAGGCTCTTCGTGCTCGTATTGTGGAAGGCTGCCAAACAATACAAAATTCTTCGGGCCTAATTCAGCGCATTAGGGAGTCCATGCAACGGCGGGTTGACGGATGCGCTGGAGCTAATGGAGACAATTTTGAACGTGTGCTGTGATTTCCTTTTTCGCCATAGTTCTCCCATCCAGAAAATACTGTAGAAAAGTTATCTAGGAAGGAAATAAACAGTTTCTGGACCGATGTTCACATTACATTTTTTATCCTCTATCTACAAGAAACATCTTCACAAATTTTTGACATATCTTTTTGTTACACCTGTATATACTGATGGATTGAAAATAATGGTAGAAATGGTCGTGCTTTGGCATATACAATTTCCTAGTCTTCCTAATTACGTCAGTATATTCTCCTGTGAGCTTTGTGCCACAAAATTTGCCCTGGAATATATAATGAAAACTGAACGTCATTATTAATGTAACAGATGTGTTACTCTGGCATGGATACCATCTCATATTGGCATATCTGAAACGAGAAAGCTGATAAAGTAGCTGAAGAAGTAGCTCGCCGCTCTACAAGCTCGGCTGAATTAAAGGTTCCCCATCATGACTTTCAGTTTCCTGAAATATGAAATATCTAATCAGTGGAAACTACACTGGAATTTTACCTCCGAAAGTAAATTAAACACCGTAATCTCCAATAAGAGCGTGAATTACCCAGTAAAGCATTTAATTCGTCGAGACCAGATATTTCTCACTAGACTACGTATTGGACATACTGCAGTTACGCATTCCTACTTACTTGCAAAGGACCGCCAGCCTAGATGTAAGTACTGTAAATCCATCCTAACAGTTCAGCACACAGTTTCAGAGCGTCCTTTCTTCAATGTACATAGGCTTCAGTTCCTGCTGATCTCTCGGTGGCTTTCAGTGATCCAATTGTGTGCCATAGTATATATAGTCAAGTTTATAAAAGCAGTAAAATTATATCACATTATATTATAAATGTTCAGTACTTTCAAGTAATTCCAATTTAATATTTAGTATAGTTGCGACATGACTTCATTGTTTAAGCGACAATAATGAATTTAAAATAAAATATGATTAGCATATATTCCTTGTTGTTTGTGTCAGTTTCGGAAAACTTAAAACTTTGGTGAAATGGAACATCGTTGTTCATTTTTTTATATGTTAAGCGTGCAAACTGAACTGAATCTCAAAGCTTTAAAAGATTGGACTATCGCTCAAAGCCTACTGTATTCCCATATTCCCCTTGCACCTACAAGGAAATAAGCAATAACAAATTTCTGTAAATGTTTATCTCAACTAACACGAAGAAGATATAGGAATATGAGTTTGTAAGAATGGTTATTACAAGAGTAAAGATTGGATTTTTATTAATATTGGCACGCGTTTGGCGCAATTTATATCCGATTTGATTCCAAATGCCTCAGTGTAGCTACACCATCTAGCTGTATGATTCCTACCTAATTGATCTTCAAAGGGTTGCAGTAACAAATGGATGTGAAACTTATAAAAAAATCGTCTTGTGAATAATCACTCGTGAGGAATTTTATTTTTTTAAAAGTAATCTTATAGACTCAAATATAAAGACATATCACAATTTTATGTATAATCTCTTATTCGTCGTTGTTTTATATAATTAAATAGCTAATCGCTATACTTTCGACGAAATTATCGTTAATGTTCCAAATCGTTGTTATTTCTGTGTAAATAGATAATTGCAGAACTTTCAACAAAATTATTTTCATTAATCTCTTTAAATTGTTGCTATTTGTAGCAGACTGCTGATTGTGGTGTTTTCAACGAAAATTAAGCTCATTAAACTCACAAAACTATTGTTACTTGTCTAGCATTTGAAGCACCAGTTCGCAATACCTCTGTTTTGCAATTCATTCTGACAGCTTAAAGAAATAGTTGCGTCAAAGTTCATCCAAGAACTGCAAGAAATACTTATTAATTTCAGTTGTGCATTGCTCACTGACTTCCCTTCCCATTAGTGGCCAGCACTGTACTGCTGAGTCAAGGGTGAACTAGGGGAGAAGACATACAAACCAGGAAACATGGCCTTCCACTTGTCGGTGACGTTTGAATTTCAAGTGAGTTCGAATACAGAAAGAGCGGGTCACCCAAACGTTGTACACGTCAGACTTGAGTCATGAGGAGCAAAAGAGAGGCAGGCGCACTTGGGAATGGATACTGCAACGAAATGGAAAAAAATGTCAACACATCTAACGCTGGGAATGCTTCTGCGAAACTGCTGTTCCTGCTATTCTTGGTTATTTCCTTATACACGACCTCGGTTGGCCGAGTTTTTTTTTTTTTTTTTTTTTTTTTTTCTCGTTTATTGCAACACTTTTTCCCAACTTAACCAGTTCACAAGAATTATGTACTGTCATTTATCGCTTATTGTATTTGGGTGGGCAGTAGCGAAAGACGTGTATGCAAAACAGTCCACTACATCGATGTTAATTTTTCATTCACTTAAGTTTGTTGTTTAACGCCGCTGTGAATTACCAGGATCACATCAGCATCGTCGGTGTGGCGGAATTTCATCCCGCAGGAGCTCTATATGCCAGTAAATCTACTGAAATGGAGGTGTCGTTTTTAAGCACACTTAAAAACCAGCGGTCTGGGCCGGATTTGAACCCGCGACCCTGAGATCAGTACGCCAGCGTGTAACCAACTGAGCTACCCAGACCGACTCTTACACATAAGCCATCTGTCGGCTAAGATTTGAAACGTTGAATCAAAATGAAAAATTCAATATTATAGTCCATAGCTCAGTTGGTAGAACAAGAGCTCGGAAAGGTGAATATACGTGGTTCCAAGCCCGGCTAAGGTTGAATTTATCCACACAAAATATACCATTATGCAATCCTAGCATTAAAACGGCTTAATATCGTACGAAATTATCTTGCTTATGGAACCAGGGCCAAAAGATGAATGACAGCAAGACTGCAATGACGCCATCATGCCAAAACAATTTTCTCGAATGAGCCTAACGCTTGTTTTTTTTTTTTTTTTTTTCTTTTTTCTTTTTTGCTTTGCTTTTCCATCCACAAAACTTTTCATATTCTTTTTCGTAGTCATCTTTTGATTTTTCTGGAATTAATAAACTCTCAGCAGCCTTAGCTTAGTTTAAAATGTCAATCCATATTATCGGTAGTTTGATTATTAGACAACTCAACAAGGCTTCGGGAACTGGAAAGGGAAGTAGTGGATTTTATTACAGATAATGTACTTATTACATTGCTGAAAATAGAATCACTTTGTATGTTTATCGCTGCACGGCAATCTCGCCCCGTCTACAACTGAATGCATACGTGCCTGCGTTAGCTTACCTGATAGAACTGCTGATCTTAAATGAAGCGGATGACTGAAGCTGTATTCATAGAACTTTTTATCGAAACAGGAATCCCGACGTATTACCATATTTTGGGCAAGACGGTTCACTCTGTGTTTGTTGTGCTGTGATCGGCTTGATGTCAAAACTAAACACTGTGTACAATATTGAAAAAGTTGGCATTTATAAATTCTTCCAAAGTTTGTTTGAGGGCTGTATTACTTCACAATGGCAATGAACTGCATGTCATTGTCATTATCAATGTCATTCTGGCAGGTTATCATAGTAGCTTAATGGCTAGAATACTCGTCTGGTAAGAGGAGAGTATGTGGTTCAAATCCCTGCTGTGGCATTGAATTTTTCAATTCCAATGCTACCTCTCAAATGAAACTTCTGCTTAGCTGCCATATTACGTCATACATGTCTGATGTCTGATATTTTACATTTAGCAAATGTAGTGGCTATTTTTAGTATTTTAATGTTAGTATTGCATAAAAAGTTTTATGCAATACTAAAAGCTGTATAGTTTCTTCATTTCGATTTCACTCCCACGCCAAGGATATACTCGTGTCACAGTCAGTCAGATTACAAGTAAATGACAAAGGGTAAAGAAAACTGTGAGATTACAAGGATTATTATTTTTCTTGAGGGAGCTACAAAATGCTTATTTTCTGAGAATTGCCAACAAAGATGGATGACGTCACTAAGACACGGCCTCGTGAATGAATGGTCCGCAGTTCAACGCCAGGACCGTTCTCCCCGAGTTCTTTCCCCTCCCCTATCCATTCAGGACTTCCCTACATCGAGGACTTGGTAAAGGAGCGATCCCGAACCATGTACTCGAAAATTAACTCCCACACCAATCAGCTGGTACGGGTATTAGGTCAATATGACCACTTAGCACCTAGAAGGAAGAAAAGTTACCGCTTACCCAAGGACGTCCTTGGATAAGGGTAATGCCACTCCCACCCTCCAACACATCATTACCCATCACCTATTCCTGCCCCCTTTCTGTATCCTAAATTAGGTATACAGAAAGAAACCTTTGCCCAGAACAAAAACGCACGACAATACACGGACAACCTCCCATATCGCACAGATAAAGCCGCATCAGCGGCTAGGTGCTGTGCGAAAAGACACACCGTTCAGGAGAACCTGTACGACCTGATTATGGTTCTGGTTCTGGTTCCCCTCCCCTGGGTTTTGCTCAGCTCTCATGGTTGACAAATACTAGAGAGCTACGCTAAACTTAGGCCTCCAAATGTCCGTTCCTAATGGCGAGTGTCATTTATTTCATGTATCATCAGTGTCCACTTGCAATAAGAGCAGGCGTTAAGCATTATTCAAGTTCTTTCCTGTGAACTTTAAATATGAACTTTTTAGCACCTGTGAAACACTTACTCGAATATGCAATTCCTACAGCGTATGAGTGAACAGACTCCAAGTTCTTCAGTGGTTTCACCAGACTGTTTCATCAGACGATATTGACATGAAGTTGTACAATAGTATTTGCCTGTGAATGGCTTTCTCAATAAACTCATTACATGGGGTTATCCGTTGAATGAAGGGTCTTGGACCCTCTATGTGTCAAGTAACACAATGTGCTAACATGACTAATTATGCTTATGCATCTCGCAGTATATAAAGCAATTAATAAGGGGAACTTTTAAGAAAGACCAATGTAGTATAACAAAACTTAATGATTTATGGTAAGATGATGACTTTGTACATAGAGTAGACATGCATGTTTAGAGTATGTTTTTTCCCATGTATGCAATTGAATTGGTTCAAGCTTTTGTCTGATCATTAGTCTTTCTTGTGGAAGTGCTTTCTAAAGCATAACAATAGCACCCTTTTCAAACGCAATGATTGGCATGCTTTACTTTAAAGGGTATTTGTGGTAACACTTTTATTACCCTTCTCTCTTCATCTTCAACATTAAGGTTGGTCAGTGTTGAACCATTGTGTTCTTAAGCTTTCCTATTTGTTGGTACCACTGTTGCAACGTGAAAAGAACAAATTTCGGTAGGCGAGGAAGAAAAACATTGGTAAAATGGATGAGGAATGGTATTCTTAAATCTTCGTTTTGAATAATAACTAAAGGAAAGATATACGATCACACTAATCATATTAAATATCACATCACTGAGTTTCTGTGTATTATGTTGCAAATATACTACACCATATATTCTAGTGATTTTTCCAAGGCAGCACCAAGTAGACCTTTGTGCTTCTCTTCGAGATGCCATAACTCAATACTAATAATGAGGTATAGGAATTCTTAATCCTCTACTACCAGCGTTATTTTTATAATATGCCACTCTTTCTCTAATTCCTATTCCGGTTTTCAAATCCCTTTCACAGGCACCATAGCTTCAGAGCCTCAAGTTGCGAGTTCAAGGTGTTAATGATAAAGGACGGGGAGGGCCCAAGTAAAATAATCGGTATAATGACACGCTTGGATGCTCATGGGATTACATTTCCTTAAGTTGCCTGAATTTTGCATCTTAGTACAATATAAAATAGCTGTAAATACGCTGTTCTTCATGGTCCAGGGGTAACATGCTAGCCACTGGTTTCCGAAGTCGTGGGTTCAAACCAAGCGGAGGGTGATGGGTTTTTTGAGCTTAAACATCTTTAGCACGCCTTCCCTAGAAAGGGCGGTAAAGCCGGGGGTCCTATGTCGTAGATTTACGCCATGTAAAAAGTCCTCTAGCTTGATAAAGAGGCCTCCAAGACAGATTAAGCGGTCTTTCACTCCCAGTATACAACGGAGCGCTGAGAACCATAGACGTTAAAATGAAATTAATAAAAACAATGAAAACTCAAAACTATCAAAGCACAGTGATATAAATTTGCAACGCTACTCGTAGGTATAGGAAAATAAGCTGTTTGCTTCAATTTATCAATACTGAAACCATTATCACCAGAAATAAGGCGGTCACCAGAGGCCAAGGGTCACTAATAGGCAGATAAAATCCGGTTTGATTGTCGACTAGAACAGCGGTGCTAGCACTTATGTTGTTATCAGGTTAGAGCAGCGATGCTCAACTGCAGGCAGGTAAGGGGTGGCTGAAATCACCTCCTTCCAAAAGCTGAGACAGAATGATGCATTTATCTGTGGTTACTGAGTTCCAGTGGTGGCACTATGCCGTCATTCTTATGAATAGGAAATCAAAGGCGTACACATTCATATTCTACTCCTAATTAATCCACGATGTTTCTGAGGATTACTTTTTGGCACGATTTACGTTTCACAAGGTCTACAATATTCGGTGAAAAAGATGAAGTGCACAGTTTGTAAGCTGATTTCACTTATCTTGCTGCGATACTCACTTTCAGAGTAGCTTATTTTTGAAAATGTTTCTTTGCAGATATAAGTGGAGCCAAAAGCTGCCGTTAAACTGGATGCAAACAAACCTGATCTCGGATACTCACAGCAGTGCACAGACATAAATAATGCAACCCTGCTTTCTCAGAGCATTTTACGGTCGTGGAGTTCTGCAATGCAAGTAGTTTCATATTTTGTAGTTCGTGTGAAGCCTCACTGCATGGAAGCTTCCAAAGTACAAAATAATTGGATTTTGGTTTCAATTGTTTTCGATCTTTAAATTGTCAGACAATTGCTACAAAGTTCGTTGTATTTTTCCAGGAGAATAACGTTTATCGTGAACACGGAACGTAAGCAAGGGAAATTATATAAATCTGTAACTACCAGTTTTAAAATCAAGCATTTAACCTTATTTTATTCATCTCGAAAACAAAAATATTCATCCTCCCACACAATTGCATGTAGTACTACTCCGCGCCATCCACCTCTGATTAGGAGATCTGGCTCTCCTTGCCTTGGTGAGTTGTAGGGGGAAAATAACATGTGTAAGGGAAGTGAATGCGGGTTGCACTGTCCTACAGATTGGCAACAGCTTACGTAATTTGACCCAATAAAGCCGCTAGGTTAAAATGCAAAAAATGGCTGACTCTCACTTAGGTGAACCATCTAGTACTGAGATAGATGAAATGATTCAAAGAGGGAAACTCAGAAAACACAATATAACAGGGAACAAGTTTCGAATCAGTTTGACAAATTTTGTATTGAATGAAATTTCCTGCGTAAGCGGGAAACTATACCTTGTTCCACTCTTAGATGACAGTATGGAGTTAAATGGGATATATCTGTCTCTATCTAGCGCATGCGAGTTGCCATTAGCCTCGTCCTTTTCTACCCTCACACTGTTGCCAGGTTCCTAATAGCATGGTATAAATATTCAGTTGTTATAAATTTCAGGTTTGAACACATTATCCTATGCAGAATTTTTTTCTCTATCATGTTATATTCTTTTCAGAGTCATCATACATTTCTATAGGCCCAAATTTCTTCAGAAAACATTTTTTTCAATAGAAGTCCGATATTTGCTGTTTCTATACTCATCACGCACTAACTAACAAAGTAACGGCTAGAATACGCCTATATTTTTTTCTTAGCTAGAGTAAACCATAGTGCTGCTACCTGCCTACTTTGAATTCTCTATGTTTACTCAGTTAAGTGTTACAATTTTTTAAATTAAATGTTTTCGGAAAATTTTATGTCTGTGCACTGCAAAAGTTACGCAGTGTGAAACTTTTTTGTTATTGAGTTTACATCGGGGACCAAGCGAGAACAAATGTTGACGAAGGTTGGAGAAAGTTTTTAAAATAAACCAAACGGCCGTAACCTCTTTCTTTTATCCAGTAAGGCAAACAAAAGGTACTCATATATTCAGCGTATTCTCACGCCAGGCCTGACACAGAAGATAGTATAAGGAGCAGCACTAGCATTAGTTCGAAAGAAGTCGTGTGTGTAACTGTGTGGAATCTGTGAGCTGTTATTGGGTTATTTGTTTAATATTTTCGTAATATTTGTAGTTATGGAAGAGGGAAGCTAGGAAGAGACGATATATGGGTAAATTAAGAAGTAAGGAACACCAAATTATTAGGAATGTGTTAGATTATTTTTCAAGTAAAATAAGTGTTAGTAAGGCAGTAAAAGAAACAGCTAAGGCTATCGGGTGTTCAGAAGCAGTAGTGTATAGGATTAAAAAGGAAGTAATGAAAAGACCTCTAAGAACGTCATCGAAAAAGAAAGCAAAAAGGGCGGCAAAATAAAAAAACCGGTAGGTTAACGCAATATGCATAGTGCAAACTGAAGTGTGGCGAATTGTTCATTCTTTACTGTTTGCAAATATTCCACCCACGCTGAATATAATTTTGTCACGGGTCAACAGTGGTGAGACCCTACCAAATTTCTCAAAGGCCACTCTTAGTCGGTTCTGACATGATTAGGTGTCCGAATATGAAAGAAGTGCATATTAATAGAAAGAGATAATATCATCAGATGGCGACATAAATATCTAAAAGACGTAAAAAGGTTTAGGGACCAGGGGAAATCAATTGTTTATACAGACGAGTCATTTGTAAATTTGTGCCACACAGTGACAAAGGTGTGGAGGGATGTTAAAGTTAAAACTGAAGGACTCAGTACAGGACTCAGGCCACCTCGGGCTCGCGCGCGGAGAAAGATTCGCAACTAGTACATGTTGCAACACTGTGCTCCATTTAGCGTGTACTGTCTTCTAAGGGTGGAATGCGCTTTAGTAGGTCAGCGGTATTTAATCTTGTAGGCCGTGCCAATGGATGCTGATGTATGTCTGCTTAATTTTAGTTAAGGCTAATAATTACAACACAGCATTTAAATAACATTTCATAGGATAACATCCTTTAATTCCTGAAATAGTCTTAATAAATGTAACTTGCGATAGTCAGATTCTCCAGATAAATTGTCTCGGCACTAAAGCATGTATGGATAATTTGACAATCACTCGTGGCATTACTCATGATAATAGAATTCAAACTTCTTGTTTGTTGCCTATAGCAAATAACATTACTAGAGCGAGGACATATATCCACTGAAGAAGAAATCAGGTTGACTGCACGGCGAATTGCTTGCTTCACGTCATCGCTGCTACCTCGGACTGAGGGGTGAACAGCGTGCTGTAGTTCATTATGACAGCTGTACTGTACAGATAGGGAGTGTTATTTTCTGTGCGATCTGTGTTTACATACGAGGTGAATAATGTCTTCAGCTTTAGGTGATGGTAAATTAAATAAGTTATTGGAAGAATTAGGAAGAAATAATTTCGTATTGAATGGCGATACGATACACTGTAAGTTATGTTATTCACAAATTAGAGATTCCAAGGAGAAACGGAAATTGTTGAAGCAACATTGTAATACCAAAAACATAAAGCACTTGTTGCAGCATCAAAGAATAAAGAACACGACCATTTGTCACTTCAATCGGAGTTTTTTTAAGACATGTGCAAAATAGATCATGTAAAATCATGTAATGATCCTGGCTACGCTACAATGGTTCATATAAAAATTGGTTTACAACAGCTAGACAAAACGTCATCTACACATGACGAACACAATGCAAAATATCTTACGTTTGCTCCCGTTACATCATGTGACGTTGAGAGAAGTTTCTCGCTGTATAAACATTGTTTAGATGACAAGTTTTACTTTTGAACAATTTAAAAATGTATTATTGTTCACTACAATGTTTTTGAGGAACGAATAGATGACGATATGAACTGATGTAAATGGACTAGGGCTTCTTACATAACCCTGCCCTTTTGTTTACATGTTCTGAACTCCTGTGCTACGCTGTCTGCCAGTCACCACGGAGCGTGTATAGTACGAGCGCGCGAACATTGTAAGCGATGGGATGTTTATCCTCGCTCTAAACATTATTCTATTGACGCATATTTTCCTCTCCCCTAAGTCGAAGACGTCGTTAAGATCTATAAGATCTTGTCGCCAGGATATCTCCTATCTTGTATTTGGTTTCCGGACTAGCTCTAGCAAAAGGTCCTAATATGCAAGGTATGCGTGAGTTGTGGTAGGAATGGAACCAAACGAAGAATTAACAAGCATTTGACTTTATTTGCAAATTTCCAGATTTGTAGAGAACTGCTGACGATATGTAAATAGAATATAACTTTCTAACTTCAACTGCAACTTTATAATACTTGAACTTTGTCACCCTTTGGCAACCGCCGAAAAATGTATACGCGCCAGCTTACGTACAAATCCCAAATTGCACATGCGTTCTCTGCTCGATTCAAGACGAATGTGTGTTGCGTTGCATATGTTTTGCGTGGGCGACACGAAGGAAACGATTTCCATTGGTCAACTTTAGAGCGCGTCATGGCAAGATACGCATCAGCCCGCGAAATCGTTCGGGCTTTGCACGTACAATTGTAACCATAAGGTTACATTTAAATATGCCTAGGCTTCCATTCTTGAAACTTTAATCTATTCAGCTTTATTACGTCTTCCCCTTACCTATCGATTAGAATCTCCTTTTGTTTCTTTCTATTATCAATTACATATATTCACATTATAATTGCGGTTTCACTATATAATGCTGACATGCTGAATCCGAATTTTCAATCCGTTTACTTCTATCA
Source organism: Tenodera sinensis (assembly GCA_030765045.1). Classification (NCBI taxonomy): domain Eukaryota; kingdom Metazoa; phylum Arthropoda; class Insecta; order Mantodea; family Mantidae; genus Tenodera; species Tenodera sinensis. The sequence continues at coordinate 101,476,294 of CM060965.1, read as the reverse complement.
CATAAGGTTTTCTTGCGAAATCACTGTATACGTATTGTAGATTAAGCGAATTTGACCACAAACTTTCTCATTATACGCTCTTATTTTAAACGAAAAAAATACAGAGCTTATTGAAATTATGTGTATGGCTATTCATACATGTTACTAGAGTGTATTTGTTCTCTTTTATCTTATTTATCTTGCTTTGTTTTGCCTTATTTGTTTTACTTTTGGAATGCATCACACGTGATTTATACCCGCTGCTTCATAATTGAGAAAGTCCTCCTGTTCCTTTTCCGTTTATGTTCTTCTTCAGGTACTTTACGCTTAAAAATCCAACAATAGTCAACGAGCATACTTATGCTCCAGCGTCCCTGGTACCTGCTTTCAAACTCCTGCATGTCCTTGTGAAATCGTTGGTCTTGTTCTTCACTCAAAAATCCTAACTTTTCAGGGAAATAATCTAGATGAGGAAACATCAAATGAATTTTCACACTCGTGTTACAACCAAGTTCCTTATATGCTTTAAGCATGTTAGCCACAATGAATTGGGATGAGAAATTTTGAAACAACTTCGCAGAAAGATATTCGTGCTGCTTTCTCCTGCTTGCTGCTTTTCTAGTGTTTTTGAATGCTGCATCACACACTAATTTTCTTATATCAGGGCCATTAGATATACCTTCTTTTACTTTGCTTCAGAGAGAAGTGGGAATTTCTCACATATATACTTGAAACAGTCTCTTTCCTTATTTATATCCTTCACAAAGAGTTGGCAGCACAACTTTAGAAGGACTCACATGACTTTGGCACACAACGTTCTTAGAGCCGAATTCCAAATTTTCTCGAGCTGGCCAGTGATTAACTTCTGCCCTACTATTCCATAAGGGAAAAACATGGGAATTTGGTAAATCCAGACTATTGACCCATCAGCATAGTAATAACTTTAAAACCGCCACAAAATTGTCAGTTGTGATCATTTGCAATACTATCAGTTACAAATTTGTACATGATTCTTTGAGGATCACTGAATAGGCAACAAGCACGAACAAATAATGTTTCCTTTATGTAGGAGGACACCCTTTAGACTTCGCTTTGAAGCATCGCTGAATAGTCTCCATTCACTTGGGTCATAGTTTGGAAGTCCAAGTTTTAGAATAAGTTCTTTCACATAATTGTAATATACAAGATAGCCATCTTCGGAGAAAAAGGGTTTAAAATCTCTTTCGTGTTGTCGGTACCAATAAAATGATGCTTCTGGACAAAACGCATTCTTTTCTTGGAGTCTAGAGCCTAACAGCACGATAACTTTTTACCTGTCCCTCACTGAGTCATTTAATTTAGCATGGTCAATTCTTTGTAGTGTTTAACGTCCAGTTATACTCGTACTACTATGGCACCGCAGGAGGTGACACTAATGATAAATGGAATGAAGATGGAGCACCGGTGGAATGAGGTGGCGGGGGAAACTGGAGAACCCGGAGTAAACCCGCCCCTGCGCCGCTTCGTCCGCCACGAATCCCACATGCGGTTGCATGGGAAGTCTGGTTAAAACAACCTCGTTCTGTAGCAGACGATTCGGGTATATAGTCACTGTCACCCTTCATAATTTACGCCTTTTCTACATCAGACTCGGATGAAAACTACTCAAGATTTTCTGGTCACACTGGGATTGGCACATCAGGCCTGGTAAAATGGCTGACCGTATGCTGGATACACAATTTTATTTTTATTTTTAGAATTGTACCCCTTCACATCGCATGAACAGCAGTAGCAGTCATTACTAGAGCCTGTCTGCTCTCTCCAAACCATAGGTATTCCAAAAGATAGCGACAGTCTTCTGCCGTTGACTCAATAATGAAGTTTCTCAATGCATGCTCTACATACTTTGTACGGTGCCCAAACTTTACTTTTGCCTCCAAGTTTGATTTCAAAGTAGGCAAGATATGACATTTTCACAAAATCTGTAATATTACGCCTCTGCTTAGGCAATGTGTATTTCTGACGTATATAACAAAAGTAATCTCGATCATTTATACGAGTACATGAGTGATGCGGCATGGTAAATACTTTCGTATTCAACTAATATGTCAATATTCTACTCCATAATAAAGCCCAAAACTGGTTTCGTTTCCAGATGAAACACGGACTAAAGAAATTTGAGAGGAACTAGGTCGGATATGTATGTGCTCACCAAGAGTGCAACTATCACCAAAACTTGGCCAATATTTATCTATCTCCCACAAATAAACATACACTAATGGCAATCACCTTGAAAGTATTTTAAATGCATTTTGTTTTCAAATCCTGCCATAGTAATACTGCAAATGTTAAAACATTGCAGTATTTAATGATGCTATAAGTTCCTACAAACATAAGAAAATTGCGCTATAAGGTAAAAATAAAAAAATAAAATGAAAAAAATTGCGCGTGATAGGAACCTTCTGGCTTTGAATTTGATTTCAGCATGCCAGAAATGCTCCAAAAGCATTCAAACTTGAGAGACAGGAATTTCATCTCAGGCTAGTGTTATAAACAACTGAATGCAGATGACAGAGGTACAGCAGTAGCTTCCTTATTCATAGAACAATTAATAAATTTTGCGTTGTTTTGCTTTTTGTTATTTCTTTTGAAACTTTTTATATTGATGTTTATCGCCCTTGTAAAAGATAGCGAAAGGTAATATTGTAGGTTAAACAATAGTGCTGGTTTGTTGGCATAAATAAAAAAATAATAATTACCATCTAAAGGTTACTTAAACCGGGACATAAAGTACTTACAATTTGTAAGTCGCCCTTGGGGTATTTATCTCTGATGTGAGATTCCCTTGTGGTCTACCGGGGAAGTAGGAATCGGCTGGGAAATTTAATGCCATATTGGCAAGTTGGCCATGGTAGCTTAGTGGTTAAAGCAGACGCTCGGATCCGTGGTTAAAATCCCGGCTATGGCATTGAATTTTTTCAGTGCTGATTCCATCTCTTACTCAGGTTGATCTATTTGTCACAAGATTAAAAGGCATGTTAACTATTTTCAACACATTTAGGATTTTTCCCACCAATATAAATTTCCAAGATAATGAAAAAATGCACATACTGAAACGTCACATTGACTTTATTCAGTGATACAAATATTTTCACATATGCCCCTCCCATTGCCAAACGACACAAGAGTACTTTAGCTCCTATTGTAAACTGGTGAATCACGCATTCCTCATCCACAAACTAGTGATTATTCAACCCCTTATAGCAGGCACCCCTCAACTTTTAATGCGGCACCTCACCTTAACCCTCGGCTCTCCTCAGAAATCACTAGTGCCTCTGGATCATTTCTTTGTAAGTTTACTCCCTTCTTATGTTTCCGGACCTTGGAGAGGGAGAGGGTGCCTTTATTGGCACAATGTGGGAGGAAGTTATTCTCAACAACCACAACATCAATGGCGGCAATTTTAAGCTCCCTCAAGCCAAAAGCCCTTTATACTAAAACCTAAGTTCGAAATCATGTCGACCATTGATCAAGTCACAGATGTATCGTCCCTAAAGTAAAATAAGATTGCAAGTTCATGGATAACGTTATGCTTCAAATCCGTTCCCAACATTTTGGGCTTGGGTTCACATATTCATTAAACATTTGGGGGAAAGGTCTTAAGACCCGCAAGCTTGAGAGCTCCACATCTAGCATCCAATGAACGTCAGAAAAGTTATGTTTGGGAACTACTTAAGACTTAAAGAAATTTTAATTCATGTAATGTGCCATAATATGTGATATATAAGCTACAATTAATCTTCTATATAACATTAATTTTAAACACCATTTGTGCCGTGGTGTCTGACAAACACCTCTCTTTTAACGCTCATATTGAACACTTGTATCAGAATGTTTTATTATTGCATTTGTACTAAAATGTTGTTTCATGGGATATCTTAATCTATCACGCTGAGACTAAACTTTTTTACAAATAATATATTCAGTACGCTATGCACATTTATAGATGAAAAAGGAAACGCGTTGTAATCATCCATGTACAAGTTTAACTGAAAAATATGTTTCTTGTAATCTCTAGATATTAATATTTATTGTAAAAAATAATTCCTTGAATTATCACTAAAGACGAAGAAACTGAAATGGAAAATTTGAAGTTTGGAAATACATAAAAATGGATTGTAAATTGTGTTTTAGTTACCATGCATTTAAATAGTCTTTGAGTGTAAATAAAGAATACGAAATTGTTTCTAAGTGTTGAACATACTTTCAAGCTAACTTGGCCTCTCAAATATTTCCTAACCCTCTTCAACTCCGCATGGTACTATTGTTTTTGGTTGTGTATAACGCCCGCTTTTAGTACATAAGGCGCCGCAGGCGGTGACACTGATGATACATGGAATGAAGATGGAGTATCGGTTAAATGAGATGGCGGGGAAACCGGAGAACCCGGAGGAAACCCACCCCAGCTCCGCATGAGAGGGAACTGTTTACACGTTTGTAATTTTCTCTCATATTAGCCAGTTTTATATTTGTCCAGCACGCTATTCCAGCGCCAATGAAAATATAAACAGCCCATGTTGTTTTCTTGTCGATTTATTTTCAAGTATCAAACATCTCTTTGTGGTTCAGCTAATGCTATTGGGGCCAGGAGTAAGCACAATTGTTTTACATTCTGTCGAACAATTTTTCTCCATAACAATACTGCTGATTTACAAATTCTTGATAATTCTTTTAGTCACTCTTCTTTTTAATCACCTCTGTGATAAATTTTAATTTAAGTTAGTATCTATGAAACATAAACTTTGTCTTACCCCTTTAGAATTTGCTCTTCGAAGTTATTATCATCAGGTGTGATGAATAAAAATAGATTTTTATAGATAAAAGAAAATACAATTATAATTTTTCTCACTATGTGTTTTCTCTGATAACTATGAAAGGTAGCACTGCTGACGTGATGCCTGTGTAGCCACTACGAAAATTAAGTTAACGCTTAGAAGGATAAGTTTAAGATTGAGGAAGTACATTTGGGAGTAAGAGGTTATTCGGATAGAGATAAGGACCTGTTGACATAAGCAATCAGAGAAAATAATTTCCTCAGAAATGTATATTTAAAGAAGCCTGCCAATATCCACGTCACCAATCAAGGAGTATACTTCAGTAACTTATAGGAATCCATTAGATTTTTACTAAATACTACTTCTTTCAGTTCCATAGTCTCAAATGTATTGTATTTAGTTCCAGTGCTTTACACTGGGATATTATGTGCGAAGCCTTTTTATTCTCTGCGCCATTATTCTGTACACGAGATTTTCTGTAGGCCTCGCTATCTGCGGGTGTTTCTTACAATAAAATTCTGTATCAGTCATCATGAGCGCCATTTCCTTACTTTTTCAGTTAAGCATTATGGTATTTCCTTTACACCACAGTTATAGTATAATTACGTTTCCATGTCTCAGTTTCTGAATGTCTTTAGTAATCTATATGTTGTATTTTAATCCAATATAATATGTTGGTTCCTACCACTACTTTGGTATTTTATAGAACCGTCTAGACCTACAAATGGGGTTCTATCCAGCAGTGGAGTATGGTGTGGTTGTGAGTTGGGCTATCAGTAGACCCGCCGTGGCCGAGTGGTTAGGCGTTTCACCCCTCGTCAAAGCAGCCCGGATTCGATCGCAGGCGAAAGTATGTAGCATTTGTGACGAACAAAACGGTGCGAAGGGTTTCCTCCGGGTTCTCCGATTTCCTCCACCATCTCATTGCACCAGCGCTCCATCTCCATTCCATGTGTCATAAGTGTCGCCACCTGTAGTAAAAGTGGGAGTTAAACAGTGCAAAAAAAAAAAAAAAAAAAAAAAAAAAAAAACTAGGCCTACTAGATTTGGACATTAAGAAGTTTTTGGTTATATGTTAAGTTCAGGAATAGTGTATTTAAATAAACTTGTTCTGAAAGAAGCTAAACAGCAATTATAACGTAAAACGAACAATTTTACCATACTTGCTTACATATATGAACTCCAGTCATTTTTGTTTACGGTTAAACCGCATTGTCACACTATCAAAAAGCAATTCCTCGTTGTATCTTCTTAATAAACCAAGTGTATTTTTCTACCGATAGAAGAGCCAAGTTGTTCAGACGAATTTGTCCTTGTGTTGCCCGTAAATAATATTTTATTCATTTCAAGGCTGAGAAACTCCTTTCTGCATTTTCAGTAGTGGAAGAAAATGTTAAAATCAGTTCACATAATTTATAAACTTCACTGTACACCTCAAGTTCACTTAATTTCATGTTTTAATGGGTTGAATGGATTTGTTAGAAAAATTTTGATGTGAATATAAGAGATGGATAGTATATGGAAATAGCTAACACTTCACAGAAAATCCCTAAGTATGAAGTACGAGTTTCATCTTTATGACAATTTCTCTTTCTAGACCTTTCTTCGTCCTGTTCACTAGCAACGCTCATATTTTCTGACCATATTTTTTCAAATCCTGTTTCTAATTGTTGATCTCTAATGTTTGTCCAAAGCTGTGATTAATTACGCTAAAATTGCAAAATCCATCGTATTTCAGGGAGTTTTCTCAGTTAGAAGCAACGAGCATGACCAGCAATACCGGTTATTTAATTCCCATTAACCAGTCAGCCACACATAATTACCTTGTGTATATTAAAATATATTTTTTAAGGATTCTTATTTTTTCGTTCTGTTCACACTGCAAATGCGTTAAGAGCTGGAGTAGACCTTTCCTGTTTTACTATCAGTACTTATCCTCGTATTTCAACCGCAAGCATCGTTTTACTAATTGGTTTACTACACACTGTTCATCCATTTCGAAGCATTAGCACTAGCAGCTATCTTGGTACACTTTACACTATGAAATAAATAATACTAATACAGTGGTTGAGGACCACAACAATCGCTTCTTCTAGCTTTAAACTCCATATGCTATTGCTACGCAACCAGTCGTGTTCACAGAGCACATTTCGGAGACGCTCGTGTGAGTATAGCGAAACGGGATTCCGAAGCCTTGATGTGCTTATTCCTGCATTTCTCCCTCACACCTCTCCATGCCCGTATCGCAGTCAAGGCTGCTGCAGCAAGCATCCGAAGCCCCCTTTTCCCTCTGTTCAGAGCGAAACATATTCCATCTTATGCGCTAATTCTTTATGAGGGAAACTGGCTATTATTGCAACTGTTATTAACATTACTTACTAAGTTCTAGTTTACTTTAGATATGGGCTTCGGTGATAGCTTTGATAGCCACAGTATACGCCACTGCTGTCCAGCCATTAGTGATTGATTAGTGTTGATGATTAGTTTCCCAATTTCTTACCTTTAATTACCTAAACCATTATGTTAGTAAAGCATGAATTCTCCTGGCATTTCTGCACAGTGATTTATCGTTATATTCTGAATCTAAATATGATTTCCCGAACTCATATATTCCCAGTTTCCACTAGACATAATGCATTTGCTTACACCTATTCTTTGCATTTCGACGCACAGACATAGTGGACATACACACATTAAGCATAATTTCCGTTCCAACTGATGGGGTACTATCAGATCAACATATAGCCCTGCGACTAATTCTTTTCTAGTGGGTTAATGACCCCTACTTGTTCAGGCTGCTTCCACCATACCAGTAACTATAACTAATATAGTTATATACAGAGGGTGCAAATGTATACGCACTTCATCTAAAGAAAAACCTGTGTTAGCATAACAAAGCTGAATTCACACAAACAGAAAACGATGAGCACTAACATTTGCTCAAAATACCCGCCGTTGGCGTCCATGCACTTCTGTGTACGTTGAACTACTAATCGGGTAACGTTTGTGAAAGTGAACTCAGTGATAGCACCACATATCTATCAATTTCTTCCTGAAGTGGCTGGTTTTCTACGATATACAAAGTCCATAAAAGTTCCCTAAATGGAGAGATCCAGCGGAGTTAGATCCAGAGGATGCTGTGAATACTCAGTCGGACTTCTTCTTCCTATCCACTGCCCAGGAAGATTGTCATCAAGATACGCAGGCACTTCGTGATGCTAATATGGTGGTGCACCATCCTATTGGAATAAATTCCTCATTTGCATAGAGTGTACGAATGACGAGTAAGACGAAGGTGCCAGTTACTGTTCCATTAAATGGAACACCAAGAATGGTCCGAGATGACAACCCACAACAAACATTAACTCCAGATAAATTAACATCCTTATCCAAAAAAAACATGTGAATTGTTTGCACACCACTAGACACAGTCAGCCCGAGTTTCTTTTAACTTAAATTGTGCATCACACGGGGAAAAAAAAAGAAAAGAAAAAAAAAAACAAAAAACAATTTTCCCTAGGAAGGCCTCATCCTCTTGCACATCATACGATAAAGGCGTCGCGCAGTAACACATAGCGTATGTTTACAGAAGATCATTCTGCAGGTTACTGTTGTTTCTCGATCTAACTTTGAAATACATATATTAAGTAGATATTTCCTGTCAAAGTGTGTATACATTTTTGGCAGCCTCTTTAGTAGGAGGGCCCTAATGACCAAGTTGTCGACGGGCCCTTAAACCCAACTCACTCACTCTTTAGTAGGAGCCTTTGGTACAGCATCTTTTGATGCTCATTAGTACAATTTTGCATTGGCGCATCCCTACTTACAAGTGTAAGTAAGGCTTTAGTTTAGAATATGCTATCAAACTTAGATACTTCACTCCCCCCTCCTTTTTTATATCAACCTTGTTCATAGTCGCCTAACTACATGGTCATATTGCGACTGCACACAAATTATTTACAAAATAACTATGTTGATACAATGATACATTCAGTTACAATGTTAGTTGAGTCTTAAAAGCTAAATATTTATAACATTGGTTGGTAAGTTTACAATACAGTGGAATATTAACAAACATTTGTCTTAAAAACAATAGTGATATACTAAATTACAACTGATATACTGAAGTGTCTTTTATAAACTGTAGTATGGTGCTGATAATATTAGGATCTGTAAGTTCAGTAGGATCGTCAGCTGGAGGCTTGTTCTTCATCCGCCATTTTGTGTATCTAGAACATTTAGTGATGATATGTACAGTGGTTAAAGCAGTCTGACACATCTCACATATGGGAGCTGGATCCTTGGATATGATGTTTGAGTGCGTGATTCTGAAATAGCAAATTCTTAGCCATGCAGTTTACTGTTTGAGTTGCTATACTATTGATTCTCCCAGTTTCTTCTGATTTTACTTTTAATAGAGACAATGTAATCTTGGTAAGTTGTGCTTGTAATTATTTAATCTGGAGGTAAACTTGTTGCTCTACGGGCTGTTGTGTCTGCTTGTTCGTTGCCACCGATTTGTCTATGGGAGGGTATCCAGAGTATGTTAATTTCTTTACCTGCATTGATAACTTCATTGGATAAGAATTGTATTTCTTGAACAAGTGAATTTCAATACAATTTTGTTTGTTTATCCTTAATGGGCAGGAGTGTACTCATTGAGTCAGCCATCAAGAAGTATTTAGTATTTTCTGATTCTAAAATGCATTACAGACTTTCTCCTACGAGAAAACTAAATATATTCAGGTAGTTTGTGTAAATCTGTGTTTTCAGGATAAACAATTGCACAACCACACTTCTCATCGATAATAGAACCATAGAAGTATATGTGTAAATCAGTTCGATGGTACTCTTGAATTTCAAGGAAAAGTTGGTTATAGATAATATTAGAAGTTTTATTTTTGATGTGTAAAACTATCTTGTGTTGTAAGCTTCCAGAGCGGTATTTGGTGAAATACTTTCCTTGCCGAAATTTCAGTTACTTTAAGGTAAGTAGATACTCTTTCGTAGAATGTAGCACGACTGTGATATCGGTTACAGCGTCTTTGAAAAATTTGCTCAAATATGTTGATTTCTGGAAAAGAAGCTTGTTTGAACACATATATTAAAATTACTTGAATTCTTCTAATTTCTAGCGGAAGTTCTGTCTCTTTTTTTTTTTTTTTTTTTTTTCCATCTTCACATTATTTTCTCGTAGATGACGATGTTAAGGTGGATGTGAAGCTCTCTTCAGTGATGTGGAACTGTCGTCATATTGCTTTAGAGCATTGTTTTAGAGACGCTATAGGAGTAAACGTGGTCATTTTACTCGGAAGCCATGCACAAGGTCTCGAGAAGCGGCAAATGCTGCTTTCTATAGCTGCATTAAGCCATTAAAATCGCGATATTGAAGCTAACATCCAAGAGATTGTGAAAGTTGTAGAACGCAGCTGTGGAACTTAACTATTTGTCATTCACCTCGTATAGAAGTGGAGCTTCTATGATATGCACATTATTTAATAATCATGATCCTTGGCAAGTATGAAAACAACAGCAGTACAATTTGCTTTAAATACTGAACAGAGATGAGCCTAAAGGTGGATCTTGGAGTGAATTCCAAGAAGAGTATAGCTATACAATTATTTTTAAATAAACCATCTTAGATTTCAATACCTAAACTATTTAACGAAATGTTGGCCGTGAAAAGGGAAGTGAACGAGTAGGCTTGACCTGTATTTGACCTGTATTTGGAGCTTAACTAAAAGCTTAGCTTACAGTTTTGAGTGGTATTTTCCTTGTGTTCAAGCTGTATTGGGGTATTTCACTACAGATGGAAGTAGTCCTCTACCCAACGTAAGTAAAGGTAGCTATTGCCTTTCAATACCCAACTTATTAAGTGTAAATTTATTGATTTATAATTACGGCACAACAAAGAAAAAGCCGCGCATCGTTGATGCGGCGATATAGAATATCGAAGCAGTCAGCTGATTCAACCGCAGCATGACCAACATCAGTCTAGAAAACCAGGTTTTCCACCCAACGTCTGAAAACAACAGCATGTTAAACAAAAGCAACACTACAGCCACATGCAGCTACTCTTGAAATGCTCAAGCTGTACCAGACAAAGAACAAGCTTTAGTAATTAAAACACATGATAATGTGTCACTCAAAGAATATGTATGTTAAGGTTAGGTTATTTATTTGCTACTATTTTTTTCCTGTTGCCAGACAGTGGACCTGGCTTGCAGGGATAACAATTATATATATTATACGGGAGCCCGCTGTGGGTTCTGGAGAACAGTTTGGTATTGTAATTGTTTTACGTTATGTTCCACTTGTTTTGTTCTTTATATATATTGCGTCGTATCTTGTTTGAGTTTAGGGCGCCTATATATTTATTGATTTTTAATGTTAAATTAATAGTCCTCTTCTTCTCGTTCTTGGTCCTCTTGTTCTTCCCTCGGCTGTTTTTGAGACTGCTTAATAGGTCGTGGGAAAAATGAGTGGTTATCTTAGAGTGGATTGCAATAAGTATTAATAAAAATGAAATGAAGGTGAAAGACAATTGCACTTTTATTACAATGTTCAGCAGCTAAAACTTGAATACTGTACATTATAAATATAGACCGACTTTCAATAAATATGCCAAATGATTAGGTATCCACTTCACCGTCACCAAGAACGTATATAGCCGAATAAACATAAGATGGTATTGCCTAAATGAATCTTGGATGGAATTTAGCCTGACGCTTGTCTTGTAGCACGGAAACTTTCACTCTATCACTTAAAGATACTTATACGTCGTGTTCTCCGTAGGATTGTAGACAGACCACTCTGCTAAATTATTTCAAACCTCCCTACTCTTGCCTGTCAAAATATTGAATTTCTATTGGTTGCCTAGAATGTGGTATATTTCAAATTGAATTTCTTTGGGATTTCTCATTGGGTAAGCGCGCGAAACTGCTGCTCCCACGCTCTAACACGAATCTGACAGACGCTCTGCTAACAATGCATGATGTTTTATGACCGTTGCACAAAAATAAAAGAATATACTATATAGTTTTATTACTTCCGGGGTCAGTATATCGCTGCCTGTTCTTGCATTCTGTGTGTGTGTGTGTGTGTGTGTGTGTAAATATGTAAATATTGTATGTATGTGTATATATATATATACATACAATATTTACATATTTACACTCATTCATTCACTCTCATTCACGCACACACTAACACGCACACTACACTCATACACACTATTTACATATTTTCAACATATACATATATACCATTCTTTGGCTGAGTGGGATGCATGTCCTGTGGTGGTGACTGTTAGTGGTGGCGACCACTGTGTGGAAGGCATTTGCTTCTTGGTGGTTCCCTATTATAGCAATACGTGGCCGTGGATCAATGTTGTAGGCGCACAGTTTTGCAAGTGGGCGAGGAACTAGAACATTTTTATACGTCTGTGTTTTCGGTGTTTTGGCTCACCGCTGTCGATGTTAGTTATGAGCTGGTGTCATGTTGTCTGATGTGCGTCCACGTTCCTGTGGCTACATTGTGTATTGCATCCGCTATGTAGGGTGTGTTAAGGTTGTGATGAATGGTTTGGTTGCGGGTAAGTACAGGGCAACGTAATATTTTTCTAAGGAATAAATTTTGGACAATTTGTAACTTGTTGAGCACTGTTTTTGATGCATTTGCCCAAGCCACGCATGCGTAAAGTAGGGTGGACAGTATAAAGGATCTGTATATTACAATTTTGGAGTGGGTCTGTAATTCCTTGCTACTGAAGACGGGGGCGCAAATCTTTAAACGTTGGCACCCTTTGTTGGCAGCATTTGTTAGGTGGGAGTTCCAAGAGAGTTTTGGTCTAAGGTGACTCCCAAGTATTCCACTTGCTGGTGACAGTGCAATCTTTGATCGCCGACCGTGAGGTCCACTGTCGGAAATTGCAGCTTTTTTGTAAAATAGATGAGCTGGCATTTATTTTCATTAATTTCTATTTTCCAGTCATGCAGAGATGAAAGGAAGTGGTCAGCATACCGTTGCATCTCGAGGAGGCCAAAACGATGGTTTCTATGGTGATTGTAGATTGCAGTGTCGTCAGCGTACATAGCAACTTTGCATCTGCCGTCCACGGGAAAGTCGTTTGTAAATAGAATATACCAAAAAAAAAAAAAAAAAACGGGGACATGACTGCCCCTTGTGGTACGCCAGCTTGCATTGTTCGCTCATGTGACGAGGAACGACCTTCTTGAACGTAGAAGTGCATGTTTTCTAAAAAACTATGGATTAAAAATAAATAATTTTGAAGGCTGGGAAAATTTTGGTAAAATTTGTAAGTATGCCATCGTGCCAACACCGATCAAACGCAGCTTCTACGTCTAAAGATAATGCCAATGTGGAAGCCCCATTGTTAAACTGTTCAGTGACGTTATCAACGAGCCTTGGTAGCTCTAGCTCAGTAGAATGACCTTTTCTTAAGTCAAATTGTACGTTGGATAGTTCCTCCGTTTCCTAGTCATTTGCAGTTTTCCAATGTTGGACAAGAGACTAATTGGGCGGTAATTTTGAGGATGCCTGGTGCTCTTCTTTGGTTTTGGTAGCATAACAACCTTGACTTGTTTCCAATTGCGAGGGAAGTAGTTGCATTTAAGCCAAGCATTAAAAAGTTTTGTTAACTGCACAAGGGCTTTCCTCGGGATGTGTTTGAGCTCCTCATTGGGTATCCTGTCAGGGCCTGCGGCTTTACCATTTGGTAATTTCCTAATGTATTTGAATACTTCTTGAGGCGTAATCACTGTCAGTGATTGCTCGTGCAGGCTTGTACCCAGTGCTTAATATATTCTTGAACAGGGTTGCTGGTGGGATTATCAGAGAATTTCTCCATGAGAGAATCAGCAAACACCTCGGCTTTCTCCTCTGAGGAGAAGTGTAGGCCGAGTTGAGTGTGGAGCGCATCAGTGCCAGTGTTAACGCTCGAGGAGGTCTTAAATGCCTTTAATAATTTCCAGAAGGAATTGTCAGAATGGGTGGCACTCAGCACTCTATTTTCCCACTGTTCAATTTTGTTTATTTTAATTTGATGTCGAAAGATGTTGCGTAGCCATTCTGCTAGAATTTTGTATTCAGGCTGGCGATTTTGCCTCCAGAGCCTCATCAGGCGTCTTCATCTGGCAATAAGGACCTCCACCTCGGGGTGCGTGCAGAAGCTGGGTGGACTTCTGGTGTATGTGGTAGAGCTTCGCTTGGCTGTGTGCAATGAGATGGTAAAATTTTCAACGGCGGCGTCTATTTCCACCTCACTGGAGTATGATAGCTTGGGTTGCGCCATCTTGTGCATATCTATCTTGTATTTCTGCTAGTCTGTTTCCGCGCGATGGAATACCTTGGGGCCTGTGCAGTGATAGTACATCTGCGGTACCATCGAAATGCACTGGTAGAAGGTCGGAGTCCAAGCTATGATACACATTAAACTTTCGTGAAATTGCCGCATTTTTTTAAGCACGAAGTCCAGAACCTCAGGGTCAAAATAACCTGAGTGGTGCCAAAAGGTGGGGTCAAGGGGGGCGTGTACCTCCACATTGTCATGTTCTAAAATAAATTCTACTAGATTTCCGGGCGCGTTTGTCCGGCGTGACTGTCACCAAGAGTGTGGGAGCTGAAATCTCCTGCAATGACAATATACTTCCTAAATCGAGGATTTTTTAGGTCTCTTAAGAAAAAGGGGGAATTAGAAGGCCAATATCATCGTTTTGTTTTTTATCGAGACAGAATAATGAGCAACTGTGTTTTTTAATAGAATGGCTGTGCCTCCCCGCTGTCGGCCAAGTCTGTCAGTCCTAAAAATGTTGCATTCTTGGAGTTTAAAAGAAAACTCCGGTTGTAATTTTGTTTCGCAAATAAATGACTTCAATTTTGTTGCACCTCAGGTAGTTCTGCAATTCGTAATGCTTCCTGAAGGCGCCGTCAGCATTCCACAGGAAAGCCCGCGTTAAAGATGTGCTTCATCTAGGAGTGGCCGCTTACTCCAGGATGGTGGTGAGGAAACATATAATGGCCTCGAGTTTTTCCCAAGTGCTCTTACAGTTCCTGAATTTTGATAGGAAAGGTTTAATTTTGGACAGAAGTGCTGGGAAGTTAAAGTATTTTAAGAGAGAGTGTCATCCTTGGCCTTTTTCGGGCAATCAGCCAGGATGTATAAGCCACTGCAAAGGACACACCGAGATGTTAAATTACACAATTTGTAAGTGTGCCCCATTTTTGATGATGAAAGCACTGTGTTATGTATGTTAAGCTGATATTGATTGGTTGGCACATAAAAAAAAAAGATGTATCAGGTATTTCGGAGATGGCATTTTAAAATGACAAAGCGGGGTATTTTATCAAGTTGAGAGTATTACGGGCAGCCTAAACCTTTAACGGGTATTTCTTTGTGTCCAAGAGCTTTATCAACATCAAGAATGTCTAAAAGAGCTTTAAAAGTAGCAAAAACGATGCTGACTCGAAGATACCGACCGTAGTGCACTCTGTTGTTACAGCAAAGCGCTCTGAGGCCAAGGAGATTGCCTTCGCCTGCGGACACATAAGAATTCATTCTTCACGATTCCTTCGAGATTGGGGCCTTTCGACGGGTCCTTAAATTCCACTCACTCACTCATCCCATTCGAGTATCGGTTCCATGGAACCGTCATAGTATTACCTGAACTGATCTAAGCTTGTTGATCCCTGCTTGCTGTATGGGACTTTTATACAGAAAGGTTGAATTTGGTAATCGTATGGGGGAGCCTGTTTCTTGGTAAAACGCGTGTTTTGGCTGCTAACAAGGAGCTTAAAGGGCGAGTGCATTAGGTTCTTTTTGCTAACTTGGATCACCTGGGTCATGGAGGTTTGGGTTAAGAATCACTCCAATTGCCCCCCCCCCCCCCCAACTTTAGTATAAGTCTTGAGGCCAGGTCTGCTCTGAAGAGCCTGCACAGTTTCGGGTTAATTCAGCTCGTAAGAAGCAATACTGGAATACCTTCTAGCTACTTAGATGATTAAAACTCCCCCAAAGCCAATCATACTTTCAGGAAATCTGCGCTCAGTATTTTTGCCTAGATGCCAAAACCCATTTGTTTGGTAGTTCTGTTGACTGGTGAGCTTTTTCCAATACATGCATTGCATTAAGGCATAACTCAGCGCAACACTGATCTAGTTTACACCTTGTTCTCATTTTGAGAAATATATCTTCTGGTTGTATTACGAACTATATGAAGACCCTTTGGAGTTGGCTTTTTATGGAAACCTTCACCTGTCACAAAATTCCTTCCAAATCTTAATTGGCTACTCACAAGGTCACTTGAAAGATCTAAAATTAAAACATAGAGTTTTGAAACTTCTGTGCATTCCACATAGTTCATCTGGATATCAATGCGCTTATTGCATAAATGCTTCACGACCTTTATCTCGTCATGGGCATGATTCCTCTGGGACTAAAAAATACATCTTAACTGATGACCCTCGTTCTTTATCAGGGGAAAGTTTCTAGTAAAAATTGAAGACTATGGAGCTAAGTAAAGGGAATAAAGTAGATATGGTAGCAAATCATGGTCCATTTAGTTAATTTTCGCACGTGTGTGAGGGCGAGCGCTGTGATTACATTCATATTTACTAAAACCGACCTTTTTTCCGTTTCTGTGCTTAATTTCTGCAGAATGTTAGCATACTACGTTCCAGTGATAGTGGGAAGCTAATCAGCAGTGGATTCTACCCAAAACAGAAAGTCAACTCCAAGATCTTCCAGGCCAATTTTAGACACTTTTTCTGCTTTGGTGATGAAAGTTTTGGTGCCTCCATTGATTAGATCGGTAATTGTTTTAATTGCGTAGTATTCAACCATGTTTCATTTAAGTAAATACATTGAAAAAGTGAATACTGCTCCTTCTCGTGAGTTTTTTTTGGCCAGTGTGACTGAATGTATTCAATTTTTAAAGATTAGTCTTTTGTTAGATATTAGGTATTGTTTTTCACAGAACATAATTTTAAGTTATTTTGTAAACGAATCTGGGATAATTGTACTTCGTGGCAGTTTTGTAGTTTATGGTATAACCCAAGAAAGCAGTATCTGTTAATTTTGTGATTATATTGTTTTGTTCTTTTGCAGATTGAAACAGGGATCAAAACTCAGCTTGGTGCTACCAGCTGCAAGAGAGAAAATCTTAACCCTGGCTTCAAAAAAGGAGGAAGGTAGAACTGGAATTTAACAAAACTGGCAATAAAAGCAAGAGTACACTTCTCTGTTACATCCAACTAATGAAGTTAAATGTCTGTCAGCAGATATCAAAATGTATATTGGATCAATGTCTAAAACAGTATCTACTGGAAATTGTACATGGTGTGAGATCAAAATTAATTAAAAGAATTAATGAATCAGTAGATTGTTCTCTGTATAAAGAATGTCAAACAGTTTTTCTAAAGAAATCAGTAAGAGTTTATAGTAACTGTTTTGCGATACCTGTACAGCAAAAAAGGAACATTAAAAGGGGGAAAATGCATGAATAGGAGTAAACATTTGTTGAATAATAAATTCCAAATCATCAGAGTGTTTGTAGTGTCAAAATAAAATGAATATGGCAGTAATATATTTATTACTTTATTTTAAACGCACTTGATACAATCCCAGCCTTCAATAAAACGATCTAAATTGAGCCCATGATGCACTTTTAGCAAATTGTGAGGGCGAGCATTGTGTTGACGTTCATCGTTACCAAAATCGAATCTTTCTTCCATTTTTGTGTTTAATTGCTGCAGAACGTTAGCTTAATACGCTCCGGTGATAGCGGTTCTAGGTGGAAGATAAATAATCAGTTAGCAACGGAATCACTGCGATCCAGAAAACCGACACCGTGATGTGCCAGGCCGATTTCATACACTTTTTCTGCTTATGGGTGGAAATCTTTGTGCGTGTGTCCATTGATTATATCACTGATTCTTTCAGCTGCATATGTAGTACGCAACATGCTTTATCTTTTATTGTAAATTCACTCACAAATGTGGTGGATTCTCTTTAAAAATAGCCACACTTTCCTTCGATATTTCCACCGTGATTCACCGATCTGTAGTCAGTAGTCCCAACTCGATCTTGAAGACACCCCTTACACTGGAAATTAATTGTTCTTTCATGTTATCCTTTCCATTTTGTCATGTCTGACTCTTCTCTCAAATATAAAATACATTATGTTCTGAAGTGCCAAGTAATTCAGTAGTTTCTTATTCGTTTATTCGACAAACCTGCAAAATCTTACGAGTGGTTTATTAATGTTTTCTGAAAATAGGACGAACTATTTGGCGCTCCCTACATTAAGCTGTTCAAGCCAATAAGATGTCAGACTTGCTGATTAAAAATTTGATGCATAAGGTACCGTTATTTATAGAAAGACTGGTCTGGGGCCTCGTTTCATTTTTTACATCTATCAGTTATGTCCAGATGCACCTATTCCTGATATTTCCCCCCTGAGTAAATAAGGAAGCACCAGCTTCATTCCCCACTTTCCTGTCAGCTGTTACGTCTTTTAAAACAGACACTAATCTTTAAAATCCCCCAAAATAAATTTAGGTAATATTTTGGCAGTGTCTTCAAAGACTTCTCATCAATATTAACCATAACGGTTTCCTTTTCTTTCACTTTCTCCATCTCTCCGATGTGATCATTGAAACTTATCAGGATCATTAGAAGAACTTGTTTAAATACTTTAGATACTCACACATATTTGCGGTTTCTAGAAATTCTTCTAGTGTATTTACCAATAGTTTAGCGTACAAATTTGAAGGAGCAGGAGGTGCTGTATTACAAGAGCAGAGCAAGAATCGCCATTACACCACATCTTTATATTAAACCTAATAAAACAGCGTACATTCATCTTTGTCTATCTAGACATATACCCCATTGAGATACAGTAGATACTATTTTCTTCATCAATTTCAATGTTATGTGAACTAACGTATATCTCTGCTGAATCGGTGTCATTTGAAAGGCCAAGGCCATTCCCTATTTCCTACGTTGACCTTTTCGAAAACAGGTTCTCTCCTAAATTGAGAGTCTCCTGTTCCCATCTTCTATTCCTTGTAGATATGGAATTTATTTTTGAGTGGCTTTTTAAGAGACTTCAGGGATGACCAGAGCTGAACAATGATGTGTACTAACAAGGCCGGGCTCCCTTACGATCCCGTCAATGCTGCCACCCTTAGTCCTGCCTAACACACCCGGGAGTCATCTCCAGGGAGGAACGCACAGCATTAGGGAGAAATGTTTCTAAAGTGCAAGATTCATCGTTCTACCGCAACAAACCAAGCGGCAGTCCTATAATCCCGGAACAGATGAGGCAAAATGATAGACAGGAAATTCCTGATAGAAGAGCAACCAATCGCCTATCGACAAGGGGAATCACCAGAGTCGCCGAAGGAAATCAAACCTGAAACTACCAAATGCAGGCCTCAATGGTTACCACAATATCATCGGTCTAGGTGAGTCTAACGTACATACCTACATATTTTAACATGTCATTAACCTTAAGACTACACAAGTATCAGTCAACAATTGCTTGAAAAATTTCTCTGGCTGAAGGAAAAATCCCACGCTTCAGCCGTGAAACGAAACCCAGGTTCTCTGAACTCTAAATGAAGAGAATAAACAGATTTTATAAACTAATTGAAATTAAGGAATGCCTATACAACAATGTGTTTAAATTTGTGAACTACGTTCAAATTAAGTATATCCTTCCTATACTTTGTTGCATTCTAAGCGATGAGGAACGTGATGTTCTTATAAAGAGTATAATCATTGGTAGTTAAAACATCTACTCCAATGTAGACCACTTTGCCACGGTTTGCAGTAATTTAGTTTCTGTCCATATTATCACATGACTATTACAAATTGCCCCCATTAATTCTACCCTTCATCTATCACAATGCGGCATGAGGGGAACGGGAGAGAGACAGCATGATAGAGATCCCCCTCTCTCCATGTTATGAGATTCCGTGTTTCACCTACACCTTTAAACAGTATATTATATATAAATGTGGGATAATTTATTTGAAGCTACCATCTAAAATTTTCTGAAAAATAAACTATACTGTGACGCAGGGACTCTGGTTCCTGGGAGTTTAGTGTCGGATAGTTGGAGAGATAAACAGAGATAAGCAGTGCTCTCGTCCAGGTAACACTGGAAACACTATCCAAGATAACCAAAATAGTCTGGAAGCTTCTTTTCTTCTCGCTTCTCAAAGGTTCTAAAACCTAGTGGAAATTTCCAACGACTATACAAGCTAGCGCTCACGCGAGTTAAGTTAGTCAATGAGTTTAGCCAGGTGTTTCTGGTTACTGTTCCAACCATTCTGTTAACAAAACAAAAACAGACGATATCAAAATACCGAATTGAGTGCCAAGCTAACTCTTATAAATAGTAATAAAAGACGACCCGGATGCCTTTCCCCTAAGCATAGACTCTCAGTCTATTTGAAAACCCTGTGGATGTAAATGACATAACAATTGCTCCCAGCTATGTCAATGACCTACAAGGTTTAGCACAGATACTGCGAACACTACACTCTTTTATTAAGACAAAGCAATTAAAAGCAGAAGTACCCTATCACTATAGTTTACTAGGCAAGATAAAAAAGACAAAGAACGGCTCTGTGCAAAATAACCCAGAAAATGTTTTGTTTCCCTGAACCGTCAAATGACATCCCATTCATCACTCACAACATAAAGTCTAAATTAATGCAATGGAATATCAATGGATACCGACCACAATTTGAATACTTACAACTTCTGATTAATAAACACCAACCTGAATTTTTATGTCTACAGGAACCTATTTTCCGAGATAATTCCGTGTATAAACTAAAACAGTTCAAAGTATATCACGCAATAGAATCAATGGCAGTCATGCTAGAGGAGTAGCAACTGACGTGAAAAGTGGTTTATAACACAGGGAAGTACCTTTAAGTACTAAATTAGAAACAGTGACAGTTTCAGTGAATCTACCATCAGCTGTTTGTATTTGCAATATCTATCTTCCGAATAGTGCCACACTTCAGACAGACATTTTAAGAAATATTATAGATTAAATACCTAAACCTTTTAAAACAGGGCCAACCTTCGCATCTTTGAAAGATATTTAACTTAAATACCAACTTTGGTTTTTAACCTACTTTTCCTTTTTGAGTTATGCTGTCCACAGACTGACACACTCACACGCGCGGGCGCGTGCGCGCTTTTTCTAAAAATGCTTTCTTTTGGATTCAGGGGGTCTCAAAACATGTATTTGCGGTGAAATGTCGACATCAAATTTTTAGGTGGAATACAATACTTCCCCTACTTACCAGTAGAGACGGCAAAAACAAATAACAATGTAGCTAGGAGTTATTTTCAGGCTGTAATGCCGTGGTCTGCGGGAGTTTAAAGCACCCAAAGCATTGCTGAGAAAAAGGTATCCGGGAAAAAAGACTATTTAGAAAAATTAAGATCCTTTTCCCAACATTTTTTTAGTTTCTTTGTTTGGTCGGATATTTCTGGGACGGTCTTCCTAAATGTCTTCTCACACGCTTTGTATTAGCTTCACGTGTATGTATGTAAAGGAAACTTTGGATGTCATTTTCACAAACTTCGAGTTATCTGATTGACTTGAAACTGCACACGTGTCAAGGACATAATAATATCATGAGTTTGTTCTAATGTCCTGACAAAGATCAACAAGATAAAATGACATTCTTAGTTAAATTGGTGTAACAAAATGTTCATCAACTTGAAGTTGTCTGACTGACTTAAAAATGTACACACGTGTCAAGGTCCGATGAAAATATAATAATACAAAGGGGCCCAAATACATGTGAAACACTGCGCACGCAGAAACACGTCACCAGCAGCTGATATACACAAGATCACGAACATTACTTGTTTTTCTCTGTTCTGCTCACAATCAGTATTGAGGTGACGCGATATCGTTCGGCTGTATTATTTACCAGTGTGCTTTATTATTTTGTCCTGTACTTAATCACAAAGTGTATTATGGCTCAGCATTTGTTTTCTACTGCACAGCGTGTATTTATTTATGATTCGTACGTGTTAATTCAGTCACCTCGCCAGGTGGAAGTGTAATTTGCAGAACGATTTCCAGGTGTAAAACTTCCAGGCGGTACAACAAGTCATAAACTTTACAATAAATTTCAGGCCATAGGAAGTGTTCAGGCTCGGAAATCTAAAAGACGGCGTACGGTTCTTACCGAAGAAATATTAGATGACATCGGTCATCGTTTGGGGAATTCCCCCCAAAAATCGCTTAGAAGTCTTTCACATCAACAAGCAGGTATTTATTATGGCTCTTTGCAAAGAGCTACTAAATTGCTGAAGTTAAACCCATATAAAGTAACCGTGGCACAAGCTCTTCAACCAGGTGATCGTGTAATCAGGCGCAAATTTTGAGTGGACTCTCAATAGTGTATACAATGGCGAAATTGACTCACATTTAATATTTTTCACGGACGAGGCTTGCTTCCACCTTCATGGATATGTGTGTACACAAAATAATCGTTATTGGAGCTCTGAGAAACCTAATATTGTTCACGAAATACCCCTTCATGACGAACAAATTAGTGTATGGTGCGCCATTAGTGGAGAAAGACTTACAGGATGAAGCCGAAATTGCGAACGCCATAATTATGGATATAATACTGCATCACATGGCGGAATTAAATAATCAGAAAATGTTAAAATCGTTACATATATAAAGTTACAGGACCCGGGTGATTAGTTGTGGCTAAAATTGTCAAAAGGCACGAAAAGGTACAGAGAAGTCATTAGGGCCGAGCTCCAGGTAGTCAGCCTGATAAACAGTAATACCGGTTTTCCTGGAAATCGCTCAGCGCAGGTGTGAACTGAAAAACAAGGGATGGTCGTTTCTTCGAAACCCTGTCGCTAATTAGGAAGTGAAAGGTACAGAGAGCGTCATAACGCACATGCACTTGCCGGCGAGAACCCGGAGAGAAAGGGTCGTTGAGACTTGCCCTCCAGAACCCGGCGGGTCACTACACTCGTCGCCCATATCTTCAGTCACGAGACTTGTATTCCGGATCCTCAAGTGTGAGGACACATTGTAGTTAATATTAACGATTTTCTGTCTTAGTAGAGACACGGTAACGACTCAACTAATTTAATAACGATCGGCAAATCTCACGCTTGCTTATTTTGGTGAGAATAAAAGTGTTTCAACGAAGTTCTGGTTTTATTCGCAAATATCCACGCATACCCTGAGATTAAAGTCACATGCCAGAGCACACGGAGCAGATGACATCAGAAAGCAGCAGTCAGCGTAGGAGAGCATAGGAGCGACGATTCGACATCATATGCCGCACAAAGTGGAGACGATCCCACATCAAGGCCCATTTTTTTCAAGTCAACAGTTGACGCCTGTACATACGTGAATACAATGTGAACCTTCTTTTTAGAGAATTAACTGACAGGGAGCGTGATTTTGCCTTTTTTCAACAAGACTGCAACAGTGCATGCAGTCGGTCTTTTGATGATAACAATTGAAAGTGTGTTTCAGGACAGATTTATTAGTAGAAATTTGTGGCACCCTCGGCCCCCCGATCTAACCCCCTGCGATTTCTATCTCTGGAGTAACTTAAAGCATATAGTGTACAAGACAAACCCACGGCTTGTGATAGATAATTTCCTAAAAAGGTGCCAAAAATGTAAGAACAACGACTGTGGCCATTTTCAGCATCCTCTTTAACGCAGCTGTGTTTTATTTTGGATCACCCGTTATCCTAACTTGTCCTAATGTCCTGACCAGTATCCAGGGAGAAATTACTAAGCTTAATTTATAGAAAAGGTACAACTTTGATACAACTGATGTTGCTAAGGCACTTTTCTACCTTCACCTTGAAAACCGCTTTAATTAAACATATATTGCATGACGTAGATGCCCGTACAGAGGACTTGAGAGGAACAGACACCCGTAGGGAAGGATCGCGGACCGGAGTTCAAGTTCAAGTTCAGGACCAAGATACCCGCAACTGATTTAGTCAAAAGTCATTTAGTCATTAGTCATTTAGTGTAGTCAAAATAGGAATTTTAATCTAATTGTGTTGCAAAAGGTTGATTTGAAAATTTTCACAAAAAGAATGGAAAACATTTGGAATTCAACAATTTTTAAAGGATTTCAAATTAAAATGTTTGAAAAATTGAGACATTGATTAGTTTAGTTTATTTAAAACTAAATTATCGTTGAAGAATCTTTAAAAAAATCTAAAAAAAAAAGCAGCTTTAATAACAAACCAAACTAAAAAGGGGAAATAATTCTCGGTATGAAGAGTTTGTTCTAAAGCAAACTGGCTCATTATAATTAAAAATTTCAAATAAAGACGTTATACTAACGGAATAATGAATTTTATTGTAAAAAGCATGGGGTGTCTGACATCAAATGTTGTAAATAGTTCATTGGTAGCTATTTATAAAAGTAAAGATATGATAATATCTGAAAGGCACCCTGCGCCTTTTTCACAGTAAAATATATTATTTTGTTAATATAACCTTTTTATTTAAATTTTTAAATTATAATAAAACCAGTGGACTTTATGTCCTTATAGAAAAAAACTCTTCATACCGAAAAATTAGTTTTTACTTTTTAGTTCGGTTTGTTATTCAAGTGTGTTTTTCTGGTTTTTAAAACCATAATTTATTACTAGTGAAGAGACTTGTACGTACGCTATTTCTCATCTTTTTTCTCGCTTTTTGGCACCAATGCTCATGTTAGCCTCCCCTCTGGTTCTTAAGATTCCATAATTACTACATTCAACTATCCGCCATGATATAAACAATGAAAGCCTCTGCAATAACAATCTTCACATCTGTCATGAAACCAAGGTTTAAAACCCTGGAATGCCATAATTTCATACCAATCAGTGGCATGATTTTCCCCTTTTAATTATCATTGACCGTTAAAAACAATTCTTTCACTATAGACTATTTAAAAAGTGCTTATTAGGTTAATATATTTTGCTGACTTATTGTATCTTTGCGAAACAAAGTGTCGGATATGTTTTCCATCCATCACACGGTAAAAGGTCACCTTATGCAAAGCAGTCCTGCGACTGACAAACGTGTTTTCTTTTAAGCAATGACAGGTGTTGATTTTCACGTACATACATCGCAAACAGTTATCTACAAGATGATATTGCTACAGATGACTAGTCACATGAAGTGTGTCATTAACATCCCTTGTTTAAAATGCCATGAAATTGGCTTAAACCATACAGACATTGTTATACTTTATGTAAGAGCTTTCGCCTGAGTGACTTCTGTTTTGCTTACGTCACGTCGATACGTTGTGAATTTCACGCTCTATATTTCAATTCCTATCAAGCTGTCAATCTGACTGCTATGTATTCCAGTAATTACTAACTGTCTGAAGGTCTTACGTTAGTTCCATCACATTTTTCTGAAATTTGAAATGTTCTTTGTGGAAACTCAAGGTTCTTTGGATTTGGGAGTAATGCTTTGGAAACTATTTTTTTATATCAGTAGCTATTTAGTTAAATCTGTTTCTAAAACAGGAGAGCGATTTAAATAGGGTAAGTGTGGAAAAAAAAATTCGTCTTAAGAAGCATATGAAATGGTTGATTATGCATTAAGCCCCGTCTGATTCAAGCATTCCGGAAAACCTTCAAGTCTAACTCAAATGCTCATACCTCTCAACTTGTAGAGTACTTGCAATTTCATAACCAAAAAATAAATCGATTAAGTGCAAGAGCTTATAATACGTCATTTTCGCTTTTGAGTGATAAGGTATAGAAGTTTAATTTTACGCAATATTGCATAACAGATCATGACAGGGAGGAAAAAGGTTATTTTCTTGTCTAACGAAGCTGTCAATTACCAAGCTCAGATCAGCGTCGACGGTGTGGCGGAATTTCGTCCCACAGGAGTTCTTTTACATGCTAGTAAATCTACTGACATGGAACACATTTAAAAACCGTCGATCTGGGCCAGATTTGAACCCACGACCTTGAAATTATGGCAGAGGGAGAGATAAAGAGAGAAAAATACAGAGAGAAATGTATGTATCATTAGAACACAACTATGTACTAATTACCACTTATTGTCATTAACATTGGCCATTTTCGGAAAAAATTTAGTTCTGTGTTTGAATTTTCCAATATTTCATACATGTTTCAATTTCTAGAATATGTTTTTTCTCTTGATATCAAACAAGGAATAGAATTTCAAAGCCAACATATGAAGATTTAACTCTGACTTCAGCCTCCTATATGTTCTGGGTATCTAAAACGCACTGCATTATAAAAGGATTTCTGCAAACATTTTATAAAAGGACACCGACACGGGTAATCGAGGTCTTCAATACATGACTGGCAATGACCGATCACAGCTAAACTATGCTGTAATTATATACATATATTTCACCATGCTCCATTTATTTCAATACTTCATTAAATTAATTAATTCAGTAATTAATTTTAACATTGTTTTAATATCTTGACCATAACGCGACACTTAGTGTAGGTTTGAGGTATATTTAGGTCGCTGTATAACAAACAGTCTTAATGACATGGCCACCTTCCTGTAGCATTTATTAGAACCAATCTGGTAGATGGCCTTAGTTGCATAAACGCGTGCATATGTCATTTTTATTTTTATTTCTATTACTTCTTTCTGTAAATGGAGCTTTACGTCGTGGTACTGAGTATACTTTTCGGTACTTCCCTGTTAAGTGAAGGAGGTGCTACTCAAATTGACCGATACCTGGGATTTGAACACGTGACTTACAAATTCGAGCTCTCGCTGGACCTTGAGGCGGAAACCCGCGCCCGCCGATTAAAACCCGCGTACCTATGTAATAATTTGTATATCATTGAAAATGGAATATAGGCTTTACCTGACAATTCGTCTGGTGGGCCGAGGGTACAGGCAGGGAAAGTAACGGTGCCTCAAGAAGCCAACAACCCTGAAAGAAAGGGAACAATAAGGTTGAAAAACCCAACGCGTGAATACGTACGTGCCTAATTGCAAGGTGAAGCTGGCCAAGCGGAAGGGCCGAGCTGAGAAATACAGTTCTTCGGGAGAGAAGGACACTTGCTTGGCAGATCTTCAGGGGGATAGACAGACGTGTGCGTTACGCGGATCGCAATACTTCATGGTCTTGTGTGTCGGAAGGGGGCATGAGTAAAGTGAAGTAAACATTAAACGGAATAGAAGACTTCAATTTATTACTTGGACATTCCTCAGCTGGACAACCCTGAGATAAAGACCTCGTGCTCAAACAAAAGTCACACTGTAAAAAGCCGGAGCAATCAAGAGCACCCACGCTTTCCCGACCTACCACTTCCCAAGTAGACCAGAAACATACACCCATCCAAAAATCCCGCACCAAAATGGCACCCAACGTGTCATAAACTACCCACACCAGCACCAAACTACGTCCACGAAGACCTCATCAACTTCAGCAGCGACCTTGTCCGAGCTGGATTTCACCGCTACACAGACCGCCGCGCAGAGAACGACACCGCCTAGGAAGCATCACACCGAAGGACACCACACACACATCATTAGTGACCATCCTCAACACCCAGCACGTAAACGAGGTAAACCGTTCATCACAACAACAACAACAACGACGAGTAAGTACACTTTTATATCCAGTGACACATCCCGACTCAGGATAGGCAGCCAGTACAAAACTAATTATACAGTCGTAGGAAATTGAGAAACGGAAAAATAATAAGCGTTGACATGGCGGAACAACAGGCCCAAGAACAACAAACAAACATTACCGTAGAGGAAATTTCTCCTGAAACTGCACTCAGCCTCACAACTATGATGCAACAGATGCTTCAGCAGTTCCAAAATTTAGAAAGTGGATTAATAGAACAGAGTACACAGTTAGACAACAAAATAACCACTCAAGGAGCGCAACTTCAAAGTAGCTTAACAGAACAGAGTAAACATATAGAACAACAAAAACAAGCCCTGGATAGCATTTGCCTAGGCCAAAGCAGAATTGAAGCAGAATTCCTAAACTTGCGCACAGAAGTGCATGACACGCAAAAGGAATTAGAAACTATTAAAGACCATGTTAATCGTGTTTCGACTACTAGCAATAAGTTGCATGCACAATTGAGCGAGGAGCTGCACTCCACCTGTGAGACATTGGAAAAGCGGCAGCAAAGTGCCGAAGCGAGAACTCAAGCCGAATTTTCTGAAGTAAGAAAAGTTATACAGACGCAACAAAATGAACAGAGAAATGAACTCACAAAAATGCAAGATATAATATCACAGGCAGCAGCGGCTCATCGCTCAACACTTACATCTGTAGAACACCACGCGCAAGAAATGGCAGTGCTCAAAGAAGCCATAAATGAGCTCACCATAACAAAGAGCAACCAACCTCAACAAACGTACACTGCCACTTCTAGTGCGTCAGAGAGCCAGGGGATGTTGAACGCGCGTTCTGCGGCGTCTTCAACATCGCCTGCAGAATCGTGTAGTAGTTTAAGTCCGGAGAGCACACAGACCCATTGCATGACACATGGTTTCCCCAACCACTACCATCTATTAAACGAAATTGCAGTACCCACTTTTAATGACGCGAGAGACAACGCTAAGCGGTATGTAATGGATCTCGAGTCATACTTCCACCTAAAAGCTATCCCAGAATCGTTTAAAACGCTAATAGTGAAGAAAGGCCTACAAGGACGATCACTCACTTGGTTTAGGTTAGCGGTAGGCGACCATGCCACATACTCAGATTTTAAACATCATTTCCTCGCCAAATACTGGAATAGTGCAACTCAGTACGCGGTACGTACAAAAATCAACAACGGAAAATTCGATGTACGCGCAACATCCATGGTGGATTATTTCCTAGACCTCGCCCAACAGAGCCAACTACTGGACCCTCCAATGGAAGAACAGGAATTCATTTCTCTTGTCATAAGGCACTTTCCGGAACAGATAAAGAACCATCTCATTGTTGCCCGACCCAACAGCATAGCCGGAACGCTGGATTTATTAACAGCATTAGCGCCACATATGTCTGAATCGAACCCAGTCCCGCGAAATGAGGTCCCACACAATGAACACATTTTTAGTGGGACGAGGGCAAGAGCCAACTACAATGAGCGCCGATATGACCAGGGTCACACCCGGGAGCGCTATCGAGAACAGGCACCCTCATCCGATTCCCGGAATGACCATAGACACCACCAACAGCGTCCACCCCGAGAAAGACCCCATCACGGATACCAGGGACAACGGCACCATCAGATTAATTATGTGCAAATTCGGGGACAACGACGACGAACAAACGACACCGACAGATACCAGAACAGACATACCACACGCCGAAGGCAGTACACGAGTAGCCCGCCCCGAGAAAACCCCTCAGGGAGCCAGTGGCAGAATAATGTGTACAACGGCGCGGAAAACGCTGAAAACAGGCACAACATGGCGGATTTCAATATGTACGGAGGCAACAACCATGAGAACTATAACGCCACCCAATGGCACAACACCACCGATAGACTGCAACCCGCAACACATGCACACAGCCAAGGCGCCGTAAGCCGACAAAAATGGTTTGGCGGTTCACCATTCGTGACGTCCGAGAATGCTACATCAGGTAACGGAGCCACGGCGAAAAATGGTAATCGGGTTTTTAACAATTCGAGAAACTAAAACCGGGTTGGATGAGGTTCCCGATTCCAACAACGAGGCATATTTTTAACGAAGGAAGCAATAGTACAATACCAATGCTAAACGTATGTGCGTTACTAGCCAGAGGAATAAAATGACAAAGAATTCAGAAACAGGTCATAATTGTATTTATAATGGAGGGAGTGCACATAGTTATCCCACACATTGCCGTACAAACACTCATCGGTAGTGATTTCGTTTACTCTTTCCAAGCTCGTATTTATTATGATAATAAGCAAGTCGCAGTACAGCGTAGTATTGGGGAGGTCACTGTACCTTTCACTCAGCTGATCGTGGAAAGGGAACAGTTGACAGAAGGCGCATTTCAGTTGGAAAAGGAACAATTGTTTGTTATAATGGTTCAGGTAGATAGGGAACATTTTGGCCGAACTCCATGTAACGGAGGCGAATGAGGCAGACGACGAAAGGGATATTTTTTTTAATTATTGCGGAACCGAAAAGTGAGGTATGCGGAAATGCTTAGGGATGTAGAAACAAGTAGTACACCCCTCACGGTAAAAGCCTGCTACAGCCTGAATAAAGAGATAAAAATACAATCCTTTGTCCCAACTGAACAGCTACCTGAACACCGTGACCATATGCGAAGAAAGATCGAGTGAAAGGTGAATGAAACCCTGCACTTAGACATCTATTGTGGCAATATTGATAGTTAACGAGCTGAGTGATCAATCGTTCGAAGTAGCAGATATGAGAACACAAAAAGTTATAGGCAGATATAATCTAGCGCTCCTGCGACCATTCAAACAAATAGATAATGCAACAAACGAATCCATTATATGACGCAGCGATGATCTTGCTTCATAAAAGTTTTTTTTACGTAATAAACTTCACTATCGTAGGATGTCACTGACGACACCTCAAGTTTAGCATTATCCTTTTTTTTTTTTTTTCTTAACCGTAATAATAAAACCTGATGTCATGAGTGGGTCAAACCATTAGTATTGTTAACGATTGTGTTGAATAGGGTATAAGTACCTATGTACAGTAGAAATAGAATTTCTGAGGGACAATAATAATAAACTCACTCTCCCGAGTAGTATTAAGATAAAGGAAGAAGATATATAAAAGAAGTAGTACATCCTGTAAATCCAAGGGAGACAGTGAAATTGTATATATTTATACTGATGTCAGAAAACACTCAAGTGGATGTTAGGAGAACAAGGCAGTGTGTATAGTAGCCACAGTTGACAAAATGGCCGTGCTCCCGACTTTACTAGTAAACATGTCCAAATAAGATTGGATAGGATAATAGTACTATAGAGGAAAATGTATATACAATATAATGTATGCTAAATCCACACATAGTGTAAGTTAAGACGTGTGAATAGGCATGAAGTGCGCGAAATAGTGGACATGCCATATTCGTGTGATTAGAAGTGAAATACCACGAGTGTACCACAGAATAGTGCACTCAGCAGTTTCCTGGTGCACAAAAACTGTCATTGCATCAGAGAAAACAGTACCCCAAAAACATATGGCAGTAATATCTGTATATACGTATATTACCAAACTGTAACAATTTTAGCGTTAAGGCATTGCAATATTGTGTAACTTCAATTACATGTGCAATTTGATGTACTATTTAATAGGATAAGATGTTTTGTATATTTTGAGAATTCCTAAAATGTATCAAGGGTCAATTTTTGTAATATAACATGTATGTCATAATTAGAATACCTCACCTGACACACAAGACGGAACAAGAAAATATATATATATATATATATATATATATATATATATATATATAGGGAACGTTTATCGTCTGAGTACGCAGATTGCTAGTGGGACTGTCGAAGAAATTTTCGATTTTTCCTTTAAAAAAAAAAAAAAAAAAAAAAACGGAAAATTCCTCCGAAGGGCATATGAGGCGGAAACCCGCGCCCGCCGATTAAAACCCGCGTACCTATGTAATAATTTGTATATCATTGAAAATGGAATATAGGCTTTACCTGACAATTCGTCTGGTGGGCCGAGGGTACAGGCAGGGAAAGTAACGGTGCCTCAAGAAGCCAACAACCCTGAAAGAAAGGGAACAATAAGGTTGAAAAACCCAACGCGTGAATACGTACGTGCCTAATTGCAAGGTGAAGCTGGCCAAGCGGAAGGGCCGAGCTGAGAAATACAGTTCTTCGGGAGAGAAGGACACTTGCTTGGCAGATCTTCAGGGGGATAGACAGACGTGTGCGTTACGCGGATCGCAATACTTCATGGTCTTGTGTGTCGGAAGGGGGCATGAGTAAAGTGAAATAAACATTAAACGGAATAGAAGACTTCAATTTATTACTTGGACATTCCTCAGCTGGACAACCCTGAGATAAAGACCTCGTGCTCAAACAAAAGTCACACTGTAAAAAGCCGGAGCAATCAAGAGCACCCACGCTTTCCCGACCTACCCCTTCCCAAGTAGACCAGGAACATACACCCATCCAAAAATCCCGCACCAACCTTAGTGGCTTGGTAAGCAAATATTGTTCAGAAACTGTCCATCTCATAAATGCAGAGGGTAGCTAAAGTTTATTACAAACGTTATTTACTGGAATATTAAAAAATCAGCGGAATCTGCAAGATCTCTTCTGTGCAAAGGTGAGTATGATTCTGAAGCATGTCTATCAGAGATAATGGTATTATAAAAGAGCAAGGCAGCAAATAGTTTAATTTTTTATGGAGGTACAATATTAAGTTCACTCTGACTACGCAAAATTGAGCAGTCACTAATAGTCTTTTTTCCATTCTTGTTCTTCAAATTTTCAAGCTTTTCAGGCTCTTAGCTATAATTTAAACGGTGTTTCATGACGTTTGTGGCTTTGAAGAGAACAACTTAGTGCTCATCAGCACTTCTCTCAAGGAGCTTAGTTCACATCCCCTTTAATCTATCAGTGCAAGCAAACACCCAGATTAAAGTTTGAATAGTGCGAATTCATGCTGGGACGCTTAAAAGCATCTGCAGTTAGTTAAGACCCCGTTAGTGAACTTTCATCAGCTTTCACATAAAACACGTTCACTTTTAGCATGAGATAGCATCATATATCTGAAATAGCGAATTGCAACACAACATCTGCAAATCAACACAATGCATACATCTTATTTTTAAAAAGCTGATGTGTTGCACTCACATGACTTTCTCTACTCTTACTCTAATTATTCTTACAAACTCTTATTTCTATATCTTTTCCATGTCAGTCGAGATAAACATTTGCATAAAATATCTTATTGCTGATTTTCTTGTAGGTGCAAGGGGAATATGGGAATACAGTAGGCTTTGAGGACAGTCAAATCTTTTAAAGCTTTGAAATTCCGTTCTGTTTGCACAGTCAGGATATAAGGAAAAGTAAATAACAACCTTTCATTTGAGAAAAGTTCAAGTATTGCACAATTCACTCAAATGACAAGAGATATCTCCGAAATGTTCCACTCCAGAAAAAAAATTGTAGAGTAAGATTTGGTCTATCCCTCACGGTTTACCAGTTATGTAAAGGTCATAAAGAGTGAAAAGAACTACATAGGCTATAGCCATAAAATTCAAATTAAAATGATAGTCCTGAAGATGGCCATGGAGAGTATAATGGCCGAAAGCTCGACCTTCTTAAATTTAACACGGCTGATCACCCGTGAAGCTCTTATTTCTACAAGATGTTTGTGACACATCCTTGAAAGATGTTAAACTCAAATAGCAAATTTGGTTTTCAACCATCTTTTCATTTTTGAGTTATGCTGTTCACACACACACACACACACACACACACACACACACACACACACACACACACACACACACACACACACAGACACGTACACACAGAGGGACCTGTTTATAAACTGATTTTCTTTTTAGATTAAGGGAGCTTCAAAACATATATAGTGAAATCTCGACATGGAATTTTTGGTTCTTATACAACATGTTCCCTACTTATTATGCGCAGTACAGAAAGTAATAAGAATATATTTAGTCGAGATTAGAGAGGAACTGTCGACTTAGCCTGATTTGAGCTCTTAACACTGAGAATAATGGAGTTAAGCTGTATTTTGAAATGTCTGATGTGCTGCACTCGAAACCTTTCTACACTGTTCAAATTTACGTACTCAATTATTACAATATTTGAATAAAAACCCGATATGTTTCTCTCACATTACTATTCCCTCTCGCATATACCTATTAATACAACGGTTTATTCTTGTGTATGCTTACTTTATATCAATCGAGATGAAACTTTTTAGAAATGCTTCCTTGCATATAGAATGGAAATAGGTGATAATCAGATCTTTTAAGAGCCGGTCGATATGTGATGGCTCCCAAATTCCGTTCCGTTTCATTGACCAGGGGGAGAAAAGACGAATAACGACTTCCCAGCTGAGAAAACTATAAATAGTATAACATTCTAACTCAAGACAAGGAATAACTTGGAAACGGTTAACTCCAAAACAAAAATATAAAAAAAAAATTACATTCGACATAAATTACGCGCTTCAATGAGATCTATATTAAACCGTTTACTACTTAGGCAACAATTTTGAGAAAATTTCAAAAAGGTTTTCCACCTAAAGACTAGTTTAGAATAACGGATCTTCATCTTGCCTTCTTGGAAGATGCTGAACTTAAATACCAAGTTTGAAATTTAACCGTCTTTTCGTTTTTGAACTATGCTGTTCATAGACACACAAGGCACACGTACAAAGTCATTTTTAAAAAATACTTTCTTTTTATTTAGAGGTCGTTAAAGACGTATTTCCATTGAAAATTCTATATCAAATTGTTGAATGGAATGCAATATCTTCTCTACCTATTACGTAGCTACGAAGTTAAGAAAGTAAAAAGTTGAGTAACCATGATGTGGCATACGCTTTAAATGTATATATTAATCGACATAAACCCTTCCAGATACTAGACTCATTACCATTTGCTTGCAGATACGAAGGTACCAGCTGGCATATTAACCTTGAAATTCTCAACCCTTTCCATAAGTCGCAAGAAACAACTGAATAGCGAAGCGTTGAAAACTCAAATCAATAATAATGAATATCTTGGAAAGAGATGACACAACTCCTTTATTCTTTAAAATAAATTGTATGTCTTAAAGAGATCTAATTTTTGTACATTGTTTTCTTCTATTCTTGTGGTTTACATTAAAATAAAGTTGTACAACACTCCTTTTAAATGAAGAGGATTTCGGACTATGGGGTCCAAGTATTATATAACAGGTAAATGCTTAAATCGATGGCATTAAAGTTAAAGTATTTTTGCGAAAATTAAAAACATCGAAAATGTTGCTATATCTAGAAATGTAGATTAGTGTAGAAGATTTTATTGAAATTTTCGTGACGCTTCTGACAAATATACTTCTCTTAAATGCCAAGTTTTCGTATTTGGTTTTGTTTACATTACACATATACGCATTTGGTAAAATCTCAGGAAAGATTTTTCGGGTGGAGTTGAAGTACTACCTCTGCATACTAGGCATATAGTAGAGAAAGTGAAAGGAGCGTATTTGCTTTAAATATCGTTCCAGGTGTGCACTTTAAGAAAGAAAAGGTAAGACGCAATAAGGAGCATCTCAACAGGTGCAAATGATGCGAAAAATGAGACTGAAAATGGATGTTATAATTTAATTTGGCCCATATTTTTTCTTATGAATTTTTTCTCTTTCCCTTGTGGCCTATGTTCTAATTAAACAAAATTGTAATGATGAAGGGGTGCATAGGATTTTCACAAAATGTTCAAGATAAATTTCATTCTTCATACTAATTTCCCAAGCATGTCGATAAGTCATGAACATTAGTTTTCTATGAAATTAAAAATAAATCAAACGGTTTGTTAGTTTCAGGTCAAAATCGTAAGTCTCTTCAGGTTACAATCTTGAAATAACTTTTTCTCAAACACTATGCATAGGATTCGTGTTACTCTTCGTTTGTGGGTTGTGCTGTTTTGTTTCCCTCCCTCTTTAACACACACACATACACACACACACACACACACACACACACACACACACACACACACACACACACACACACACAAAACACACACAAGCCTTTTTCTATTACTTTCTCCACCATGTGCGTTTTATGGCTCGGTTGATAAAAGGTACATACTATGATGCTGTAAATAATATAGCTTCCAGTAATATTGTTAGGAAGAGAAACAGAAATCACTGTATAGGATAGGATCTGGGAGTCCCAGCTTTATATACAGACAATTTTAATCATACCGTTACCGAGCGAGGTGGCACCGCAAAATGTGCGGTTCGCATTCGTGAGGTCTTGGGCTCGATTCCCGGAGATCACGCACTGTAAGTTGGGCTTTTGCAAGCTTTCTCCTTGTTACTTAGGCGAATGCTGGGGTGTTTACTTCCAATCAATGGTTTCATTCCCTTCCTCACTTCATTTCCCTCGTCATCTTTTAGATCGGTTGTGAGCACAGTGATTCTAACAGATGCGGACAAATGAAGCCCCTGGTTCCTCTTGAGGTGAATGCGCTGTCCAGGCAGCTAGAGTCGCCAAGGGCTATCCGTTCAAGTAAAGTGTTCGGCCACATTTAGCTCACGCCTAAAGAGCTTGGGCCTCCATCACAACAACAATTAGGACAAATACTCTTCTTTTGAGAGGAAAAACGGGAAAGCACTGATTAGGAAAGTAATGAATACAGCTTTAGGTGTACAAAAACAATACTTCATGGGTGTGTACTGGGAAGATATTCGCAATAAAAGTTTGCTTATGTTGGGCGTCGCATTGGGCAGCGTTGGTGTAACTGTTAGGGATCTTCGCACGTTTCTGTGGTTCTGCTCCGTCCCCGTCCTCTGCCAAGCCTGTGTTCTCACTTGTGCTCATATCCACCCCCACATCCCGAGGTTGTAGCCTACAATAGATCGATGTGTCCCCCTTCATTCCAATACCTCATATCTCATACCGCATTTTAATGATTTATATCAATAGTACGATCATCACATTTTTAAATTCACAATGATAAGTTTAATATTTGTTTTAAATTAAAGTAATATGAGAGTAAAATGCATTTTGACGCCTCTATGCATATTTACGATTAATATTAAAGTTTAGGTATACTTTCTAAACTACTTTGCCTAGCCTTATGACAATAAACCTATGTGTATTTATGCTAACACTTATATGGTACATCATATTATTCACTACCAGATATTCATTCTCAAGGGATCGTAAGGTACACTTCCTAACGTTTGTTAAGACGTTATTCTACCCGTTAGGGTCTACATGACGTATGTTTCATTACACTGAAAGACACTTTTCGTCATTGCTTGTTCATGAGTCAACTAATTGCACTGGTTTGCTGGAATTAGCCAGCATATTGCTCTGTAATGGTCCTACCAACTATGAAAGAACTGATAGGTTGCAATACCGATCTTTGTGTCAGCATTAACGGTAATGTCCAACAGTTGATTTAGTAGGTTCGCTGCAGATGAAGCTTGCTCTGCTTATTTTTATAAATTAATAAATAGGTGGTCTTCTGGACATAGTAGTAAGTTGTTATTATTTTATAAAGTATCTGTTTTGGAGTTATTGTAACATAATGGTGCAAACACAGGCATTGTCTGCCTCAAGAATAGGTAGACATAAGCCTTAGTAGGCGACTTGGTCAAGTCTCTCCTCTGTGTCCTTTAACGTAACACGCATGTTATTGAAATGAACCGAAAAGAAACATCCACCTCTAGAAAATCCTCTGTATCTTAGCTAGCTTTCAAAGCATTTTAAAACCACAGCTCTGGAATTGAAGGGGGAACTTTTTAATGTAGAGCATACATACATGTATCATTTTCTTAATGAGCTTGAATATCTCATTGAGTACAAATACATATCATTCTGTCTTTGGTTATAGTATTTAACGCAAGTCTGGGTCAATCATACTTCCAGATAGGGAATTATTCTGGTTAAAGATAATTCCCAACTCCAGCTGAGAGTCGAACCCAGTAAGGTATGGAAACTGACTTCTGGTTGAGATGCCAGAACGCTGGTCCTTGACTGCAGAAACAGTCAAAATGTTCTTGCATACTAGAAAATAACTGAGTACCCATATTTGATTGAGATAGAATATAGCAAGGCATTTCTATGGCAAAATAATTAAACTTCTTTGATTGGTTAATAAGTTTCAGGGCAGAGCAGATCTTACAAACCATCTGAAAGCTACTTTGCAGTTTCAACTTGGAAATAAGCATTGGTAGATGTGGCATAGGAGGAATATTTTTCGTTTGCTGAGTGGAATAGATCTATTGCTTCTATATTTTAATTGTTAGCCTACATCTCATTTCCAAACTGTAGTCGCAATTTCTATCAATCAATCATTAGGAACCAGTGGTGTTTTGGTCGTCAAAGTCAGCTACACAATCCATGACCATGAACTTTGCTGTAGTGAGCGGTGAGTCAATAGCACAGGATCAGAAATCGCCTTCATCCCTTAGCAATGTATCTGGAGATATTCGCGATTAGCATTACTGCAGGCGTAACCAAACCCTCCCACTGTCTATTGCAGCGCATCTGATTTTTATCACGAGACAAAAGGATTGATACTGGCTGGAGGGTTAAAACACTGGTACGTTTAGTGGGTCGAGGGGGTGAGAAGGGAGGTTTGATACATATACGCGTCATGTGCAGTGATTGACCGCTTCACTGCCTCGCGAGTATTACGTCATCAAGGGTGGATATCTCTCCCCTAGGGACTTGACGACCTACGTCCTTCAACATTCTGCCCATTGCAGAATTCCCTACATCATATCGCACGTGCAAGGTCGCTCTTTTTGCGGGAAGGGAGTCATAGAGCATTTGCAATAATTATACTGCAAGTTCTCGACCAGTAACGGAATACTTTATTTAGCAGTGTTTACTTCCCAGTACTGGCACTGTAGACTGAGCACTATCAAATGAAATGATCGGCAAAGGAAACTTGAAAATAAAAATGTCCAATCCTAAATGTAGGGCATTTCCCCAGCAGTAACAAGGACAGAAAATCCTGGCAAAGAAAAACTCGGTCAGAGAGAATAGATCTGGAGAGATTTGAACTGTAGGTCTCCAGTGGAGACCTACAGTGACTTCGGAGATGTGGACTATTGTGACTAGTACATTTATTTCTATATGATTAACATTGGAAACAATACTGGCTATTTTTAGTACAAAATGTTCTTCTAGAGGTGCCAAAATGCTTAACTTAATTGTAGGTGACAGGGCAATTTAGTACTTTGGGAAGAAGAAGATTACATTAGCCTCTGAGAAAAACGACTAACGGTTCCTAAGGACGAAACTAGAAGCGTGCATTTTACTCGCATATCAAGCCAAATACCATTTCACAAGCTATATTTATAAGGACATAATATTGGCAGTGAAGTTATCTTTGAGTTGATTTTTAAATATATACTTATACAAGCGTAACGCAAAGAAAATTCACTCTTTAAGTCAATTATACAATAAACCATTCTGGATAAGTTTTATTCATAATATATTCGTCTATTTTTAAAATAGAATAGAATAGAATTTAAGCTTTCTGCAGTGTTTTGCTTTGAGGTTGGTCATCCTGTAAACTAGCATGCATAGTTTTTCTTGCTGTTTATGACGTACTGAACATCTTCAGTACAACGCGTGCAGTGCATTGCAGTGCAACTTTGTTTAGTACTTCATCTTGGAGATATTACCTGAGTGCATTAAATATTAATATATTTGTGGCCAGATTTTCTAGAAAGCAAAAGAATTTTTATTATAATGTCAGCTTTGTTTTCCATTTTCGTACTGTGTATCGACATGTTCGACAACCTCTGGCAAATGAGGCATTTCAGTGGTAATGCCCAAGTCCTAATATGCATGTCGGCTTATTCAGATACTTTTTTCTCTGTGTGTACCAATAAAATAAATACTACCTAATCATTTTGCTCCTCGGTGGGAAAGAGCACTCTGAAAGAAGAGCCGGAATCTGTCATGCCGATACAGAAAAATTATTGATAATTTCAGGCAAGGAAAGATCTTTGAGGTTCGGTTTAAATTGTAATTACTCGTACATTATACTACATAGGTGGCTTATTTCTTCTACAAAGGAAAGCTGAATTCTGTAGAGATTTGTATATTTGCGAGCCCTCAACTCTCTTGTATATGATTAAGAATGTGTTGCTGTGCAGTTTGTTGATGATATATAGATAGTGAAAGAGGCTGTCAAAAAGTTCCGTACATATCTTTAATAACCGTTGATATATGCCCAACGCCGCGCGATTAGCATACTATGTCGATAGTGCGGTAGGTCACGAAACAAATAACTGGTGAACGCTGGCGGATTAATGACCTACCTGCGGTCGAAGAAAACGAAATAGTGTAGATACAATATACTTACGTTGATGAATAAGTAATGTGTTACCACACTAAACGTGTTGTAATACAAAATTAAGGTTCATATTATGCGTTATTTATTCTGCACATCGAGAAAGTGAAAATAAAATTTACAAACTTATGTTTCTGGCAAATAGTTCTTGAAAATGTGATAACATTATGAAAAGGAGAATAGGTTATGTATGTATACCTGGCTCACATATCTTTGTATCAGCGAAGGACCAACTTCTATCATGAGTGCAAAGTCCTCTCACTGAAACTGGCACGTTATTTACAAGAGCAGAGCAAGCACGTGGGCTCATGAATGCAGCATTGTGCACGTATGACAAATAACGAACACGTTTGTTCTAGAAGCCAGATGTATTTACTAGCGTTAGTCAAAAGTCTCCAAATCCTAAAATGAAATTAGCAGGAAAGTCGGTAAATTAAAATAAATATTATAATTAATTAAAAGATGTTTGTATAACATATAATTTTACTACAAAAATCCACTCCGTAATAAGAAGAAAAACGACTCATCTTCCAGCTACTCTTAACCATAATTCGTAAGAAATTGTGCGTTTGCGTATAGCATAGCAAGCAGAATGAACAAAATAGCGATGGGTGGTTAGAATCAGGTCAAATAAAAACTTTCCAATCATTTGTGAATCTAAAAAGTGAGTTAATTCTCTGGATGGTAAAGGTTCTAAAACTAACGTGGAAAACATTTGAAGACCTTTTCAGTTATTTAAATGTTATTATCCATTATCACAGGTTACACACCGTAATTCAGGCCTGGGAACTTTCTCTCATCACTCGTCTTTGTTGATAAGCAAGGCGAGCAGAACGAACTTGGCTCACGTCATTGCTATCCGTTTCATTGTATTGCCCACTTACTTCTGCAATTGTTTGATCACACGAAGTGATATCGGTATACGTGAAAGACGGATCAGTTGGGTCACCTGGTACATGATAGCGATACTTCCCTTACTCAGACTGCTCTAAAAGAAATAATGCTAAACGCTTGCCCTTTATACTTATATATATTCTCGGAACTTTGTTTTGTCAAGGATGTTGACAAATTTTGTTGCCATGTTTCGGAAGAACAAAACGTCTGAATTGAAGGTATTCCACGTGCGAAGTTTCTTTAGAAGTGTAATCCTTTGTTGAGCCGGGCATGACAGCTTATTTATTTTGTTGTACAGAAAAGGAATTTAGTACAATGCAAGGGTATCATGATTGTTTAACGAACCTTACTAGCTTCCCTTTTCTTCCCTCTCTTCACCCCCTTCAATGGCAGCACTATTCACGCTAGTGACTGGACATAGTTATAGTCAATGACACGATGGACTGAAAGGAAATTATTGATTTTTTCTAGTCAAAAAGTAAATCGTTACCCTCTTGTTACCCCTCTCCAATGACAGCACTGCTCATGCAGTACATGTTAAATGGGGCGCAACGTTCCAACATGTACTGTACTATATGTGTGCCTCGAAGTTCGCTGCCCAGCTGCGACGACTTGTGAAACTGAAGGTAGCACTCTATTGCTTATTCCTCTCCCTCTGAGGTTTTACACCCTGCTTCAAATGTGATTTTGTTCCCGTGACAATAAATAATATTACGCTAAGTAGCATCAGCAGTACATTTAGAGTATTAACGCGTTAAACCAAGTAATTATGACCATAGTTTCAATAAGTAAACCAGTTAAACCTCTGTATATTATACTAACGCATCAAACAGAGCAATAATCAGCCTACTTTCAGTAAGTAAATCTGTTAAACTGCTATATATTACGATTAACGTAATACACACACACATGTGTGTGTGTGTGTGTGTGTGTGTGTGTGTGTGTGTGTGTGTGTGTGTGTGTGTGTGTGTATCAACGCATCAAACCAACTGTGGTTATAATTTCAATAAGCACACCTGTTAAATTTCTATATATTACAAGGAAGTTACGCAACATACAACACACTACACAACAGTACCTAAAGAATGAACAATTCGCCGCAATCCGCTTTGCACTATCCCATCATATTCTGTTAACCTAGCGTTTTTATGTTTTCCCGTCCTTTTGCTTTCTTTTTCGACGGCGTTCAGGTCTTTTCATTAGTTCCTTTTTAATCTTACACACTACTGCTTCTGAACACCCGATAGCCTTAGCTGTTTCTTTTACTGCCTTACTAACACTCATTTTACTTGAAAAATAACCAAACACATTCATAATTATTTGGCGTTCCTTACTTTTAACTTGCCAATATATCGTCACTATATAGCGTTCCACTCTTAGAAGACAGTGTGGAGTTAAATGGGACATCTCTGTCTCTATCTAGCGCATACAAGTTGACATTAGCTGCCTCCTTTTCTACCCTCGCGCTGTTGCCATATTACTAATAGCATGGTATAAATATTCATTTGTTATAAATTTCAGGTTTGAACACATTTTCCTATGCAGAATTTTTTTTCTCTATCAGGTTATATCCTTTTCAGAGTCATTACACATTTACATAGGTCCAAATTTCTTCAGAAAACGTTTTTTTTTTCAATAGAAGTCCGATATTTGCTGTTTCTATACTCATCACGCACTAACTAACAAACTAACTGCTAGAATGCATCTATATTTTTCTTAGGTAGAGCAAACCATAGTGCTACTACCTGCCTACTTTGAATTCTCTATGTTTACCCAGTTAAGTGTTAAAATTTTTTAAATTAAATGTTTTCGGAAAATTTTATATCTGTGCACTGCAAAAGTTACGCAGTGTGAAACTTTTTCGTTATTGAGTTTACATCAGGGAACCAGCGAGAAGAAATGTTGAGGAAGGTTGGAGAAAGTTTTTAAAATAAACCAAAAGGCAGTAACCTGTTTCTTTTATCCAGTAAGGCAAACAAAAGGTATTCATCTATTCAGCGTCAGGCCTGACACAGAAGATAGTATAAGGAGCAGCACTAACACTAGTTCGAAAGAAGCCGTGTGTGTAACTGTGAGCTGTTATTGCGTTATTTGTTTAATATTTTTGTAAATATTTGTAGTTACGGAGGGTGAAGCTAGGAAGAGACAATATGTTGGTAAATTAAGAAGTAAGGAACGCCAAATAATTATGAATGTGTTAGATTATCTTTGAAGTAAAATGCGTGTAAGTAAGGCGGTAAAAGAAACAGCTAAGGCTATCGGGTGTCAGAAGCAGTAGTGTGTATGATTAAAAAGGAACTAATGAAAGGACCGCTAAGAACGCCATCGAAAAAGAAAGCAAAAAGTGCGGGACTACACAAAACGCTAGGTTAACGCAATATGATTGAATAGTGCAAGGTGGAGTGCGGCGAATTGTTCATTCTTTACAGTTTGCAAATATTCCACCCACGCTGAATATAATTTTGTCACAGTTCAACAGTGATGAGACCCTACCAAATTTCTCAAGGGCCACTCTGATTTGGGGTTCGAATATGAAAGAAAGGGTAACAAGTGCATATTAATAGAAAGAGACGATATCGATATCATCAGATGGCGACATAAATATCTAAAAAACATAAAAAGGTTTAGGGACCAGGGGAAATCAATTGTTTATACAGACGAGTCATTTGTAAAGTTAGGTCATACAGTAACAAAGGCGTGGAGGGATACCAAAGTTAAAAGTGCCCTGTCAAGCAGCAATTGAAGGACTAAGTACAGGACTCAGGCCACCTCGAGTCGCTCGCGGAGAAAGATTCGCAACTGGTACATGTTGCAACACTGCGCTCCATTTAAAGTGTACTGTCTTTTAAGGGTGGAACGCGCTTTAGCTTCTCCTTCCATAACTACAAATATTTACGGAAAATGTGCATTAAACAATACAATAACACTTCACAGGTTCTACATAGTATACACATACGACTTCTTTCGAACTGTTGCTGCTACTCCTTATACTGCCTTTTGTGTCACGTCTGGCGTGTTTTAACAGAATAAATGAATACCTTTTGTTTGCCTTACACGATAAAAGAAAGAGGTTACAGGATTCTGGTTTATTTTAAAAACTGTCCCTAACCCAACATTTGCTCTAGCTTGGTTCCCAATGTAAACCCAATAACAAAAAGGTTTC
Organism: Tenodera sinensis; assembly: GCA_030765045.1. Taxonomy (NCBI): domain Eukaryota; kingdom Metazoa; phylum Arthropoda; class Insecta; order Mantodea; family Mantidae; genus Tenodera; species Tenodera sinensis. The sequence goes on along the minus strand of CM060965.1, from coordinate 101,432,366 downwards.
CCACTGTGTAACTTGTATAGTGCACAGGTATAACATTTTCCGAAGACATTTAATTTAAGAAATTGTAACACTTAACTGAGTAAACATAGGGAGTTTAATGTAAGCAAGTAGCAGCTTTATAGTTTACTCTAGTTAAGAAGAAAATATAGACGTACTCTATCAGTTAGTTTGTTAGTGCGTGATAAGTACAGAGAAAACAAATATCGGTCTTTTACTGAAAAAAAAAAGTTTTCTGTAGAACTATGGGCCTATAGAAATGTATAATAACTAAAAAGGACATAACCTGATACAGAAAAAAGTTATGCGTAGGATAATGTGTTCAAACAACTGAATATTTACACCATGCTATTAGGAACCTGGCAACAATGCGAGAGTGGAAAAGGGCGAAGCTAATGGCAACTTGTACGCACTAGAGAGAGACAGATGTACCTCATTTAACTCCATACTGTCATCTAAAGGCGAGACAGACTTTAGTTATAACTAATGACACGTCGGCCTGAAAGGAAAGTATTGTTTTTTCTATTCACTCAATAAATCGTTACTCATTAAACTTAACTGTTTGATTCACAACATACCATATAAATCAGAGACTACTCCAGATTATTGGCGTGTGACAAGCTGGTAACACAGTTCGACAAATATCAAAAGCTGTCAAATTCACAGAAATGTAATTAAATGTTAATGCCACACAAGAAAGGCGGTTTATTGCGTATATATTAGAACAAAAGCTTTCATTCGAAAGGAGAGACTGTATTATAATATAACGTAATAGACAAACATATTCGATAGGAATTTTAATTCCAGTATAAATATAGGGAGAATTTGTAGAAGGATCATATGGTTTTATATTTTTCAATACAGTATTGCATTATGTTTACTATAACAATTTACGTTTTTGTGTTTCTAAGAGCAAAGTTACATCTTTTCTTATAACATAGAATCGTTTAACCCAATAAATACTCCTTATTTCAGGTAACCTTTTTCATAATAGGAGTTTTGAATTTGGAGATAAATCTAAAGAAGATTAAAAAGTGGCTTTTATACAAGACGAAGTTTTTTATTCTCCCCCTCCTCCACCTTTCTGTGTCCTCATTACAGCGCCACGCCTCTAGCCCGGTATCGCAAGTGTCAAGTAGTGTCATTGGTTAGTAATCATCCCTCACCCCTTGTAAGACCCTGTAAGGCGGTAAGAAACTGAGAGATGGTTCCAAACTGTGCATGTTAGTAAGTTCGTTTTGTGTACAGTATTGCAAAAGCGGAAGATAAGAAGCAGATCCAAATCTGTCTATTCTAACCCTATTCTCGTTATCAGCGTGATTTTTTTTTTTTTACAAATCTTTCCTAAACACAGAGGAAAAAGATGTGCCGCAGTGAGGTTATAGTGAGGATATTCGGAGAATACGTGCAGAATTTAAGATGCGAGAGCTTGTATGGCACTTTATCTCTCATTAGTAGCATAGCCTGGGCCGCTGTCAGGTCGAGTTAACTGGGCTTTAGTGGGGCAGGGATTTGCGACGCTTTCTGGCTCTTTACCTCCGCATAATGACGTCACGTGGAGTGATAACTGTTTTATGTATGTGAGATGTGGGACTTGGCAACGGCATTCGTAATCCTTTCTGGAAGGCAGTTTTGTTTTGTTTGCCTTTTAGGGGCATCCCGTAGGCAGCAGTCGTTTCTTTTTTGTTTTTGGGTGTTAGGCTAAGCTACAGCTGAGCGGCCATCCGCTTTAAAAAGCACATTTCCTTGCCCACCTAGAAGACAAAAACGAAATGCGCATATTTACGCTGCTGTACCTGTTACATATAACGTGAAGAGGTTTATGCAAAGCTGATAAGATGCTGATAAGAATACATGCATGTATTTAGGTGGACAGACAAAATAATTCCTTTGCTCTGGTCTTGCAATTAGACACATGTGCACATACGCTTGTTTATTGCCGTGTGATTCACTTGCAGAACTGGACTTCTTTCTTTCTATAATACCTTTATTGATTTTTACTTTCTCTACTGCGTATAGTAAGCAGAGGAAGCATTTTATTCGACTCAAAAGTCGATGTCGAGATTTCACCGGAAATATATAAGTCCCCTGAACCCAGAAAAAGTATTTTTAGAAAAAAAGTCCTCGTATGAATAGCACAATCCAAAAACGAAAAGTTGATTAAAATCCAGAGTTGGTATTTAAACTTAATATCTTTCAAGGATCGACACGAAGACTTTGAGAAAAATGTCTTTACCCTAAACTACGCTTCACATGGAAATTTTTTCGAAAATTCTGTTGTTTTCAAAAAATGGCTCTAGTAATTTTGATTCAAGTGCCACGAATATAAGACAATTTTATGGGAAATGAAATGCATATATTTCATCTTTTATTTTCTGGCTGTACCAAAAGTTGTCCTGTTTACTCTTCATACCTTTTGCATAACTGGTAAACCGTTAGAGATGGACCAATTCTTACTGTATAAAACATGCAGATCTCGTTAGAATGTCCAAATGTATTTTTGTAGTGATAAATTTCGGAGGTATTCCTTGTTATTTATGCAAGTTTTGTAATATTAAACTTTTCTAAAACAGAAGTTGCTTATTCACCTTTTTATCTCTCGGCAGTGCAAGGAGAACGGAATTTCAAGACCTTCATATAGCGACCAGCTTTAAAAGTTTTAACTATCACTCAAACCCTACTCCATTCCCATATTTCCCTTGTACCTAGAAGAAAATCAGCAATAAGATAATTTTTGCAAATGTTTATCTCGAGTAACATTAAGTAGATATAGGAACAAGTGTTTGTAGGGATAGTTTGTGTAAGAGTAGAGAAAGTCATGTGTATGCAACCAATGAGATTTTTTATTTCTGTTCTGTTTATCTATAGATGTTGGATTAATTTTAACACGCTCGGTGAATCCAACAAGAATATTTAGAAACGCTTCTGTCTGTATGAGTGTATGAGTCTCCGATACCATGTGTACATGTACAGTGAAGGTTACCTGTGGACAGTATAGAAAAAAATTCTGATGTGTAGCAATCACATGACCTTCTCTACTCGTTCTTGTACAGGCTGTTCTTACAAACGCTTGTTCTTCTATCTGCTTCATTAATCGAGATAATCATTTGTATAAATGGTTGTATTATGTATTTCCTCGTAAACACAATGGAAATTGCAGAATACAGGAGACTTACGGATGGTCAAATCTTGTAACAGCTGGCTCCTATGTAATAACTGTAACCCCGTGGCACAACAGACCATCGGGTTCAAGCTTAACGCCCGACCGCTGCTTCCCTCACCTCTACTCACCATAGCGTTATGTTGTGAGGTGCAGTACTGGAGATGGGACGTGGTCAGCGCCCCGGTCCCTCCCGGCCTGTTATGCGGTCTTCTCAAACAGGGACCGCTATTTTTCAATCAAGTAGCTCCTCAATTGGCCCCTCAGAGACCCAAGGAGGCTGAGTGCACCCCATACTAGACCTCCCAGGTGGTAGAAAATCCTCATGTCGGTATCGGGAATTGAACCCGGGCTCTCCACTTGGTAAGCAGCAGTGTTATCATTGTGTTAAAGAGACGATCCTACCCCTATATGCAGGGTTTGAAATGTCCTTCTATTTTCATGCTCAAGAGATAAGATAGCAAATGACGGCTCCCTATTTGAGAAAAGTAAAAGTATGCAAACTAATAACAAGGAATATCTTGGAAATAGTTACCTCTAAAAACTATATTCAACATAAATTGTGTGCCTTAACGAGATCTACGTAGTATAAATTTCTTACGATTTATAGTTATGCAAAAGGCATCTAGATAGTAGAGTGACTGAACTTCAAAGGTTATTCTCCAAAAGTTCAGATATAAATATAAAAAAGTCTTCAATCTGTTGTATTTTTATCAAACTCGTTTGAGCGATTTTTGATAAAATCTAAGTTTTCGAAACTTTTTTTGAATGTAAAGGTGACACTGAGGCGGGGAAGTTTCTTCAAATTCATTGTGTCGCATTCTTCGAAGGTGCTGAGCTTAAATACCAAATTTAATCGACTTTTCGTTTTTAAATTATGCTGTTCACACACACATACACACAGAGGTCTTTCTAGAATTGTTTCTTTTTATTCAGGGAATCTCAAAACGTGCACCTCCAATATTGCATCGGTATGGATTTCTTGGTAGAATACCTTCTCTATCTACTATGTACATTGTAGAGAAAGTCGTCGTCGTTGTCGTCATCATCATCAAGGTTTAAGCCTCAAGGCTTGTTCCGGTTTCTTGCAGATTATCCTTCATGAGACGTTTGGTATATAAACGTGCCCTGAATGCGGTACTGGTGCCTTGCAGGGTAAGATGACTGCTTCGAGTAGTCATCATAGTCCCCTGGTGTGTTCTCCTCACGAGAAGGGTTGCCTCTACCGCTCTTATTGACCGTTGAGGTCTTACTCTTGTTAGCCCGCAGATGGGTCTTCAAGTTGTTCCCTGAAGAATGGACGCCTCTTCCGTCAGTTAAACCTAGCTCTACTCTACTTACCTTGAGTCAAACCGACTGAAGAACGTCTTCATTGCTAAATCTGCCGTTGAGGTCTTCACCGGTATACCTGGGCAAGGTACTAACCCTTCGGGGCAAGGGAACCTGGTACATTTCATGGGCAGGGTCGTAACTCCCTGAAGTAGGGCTATCTAAAAGAATCCCCACCCGCTACCCGCATAGAAAGTAAACATGTTATATAGTTATTAGAGGCCTGCAAGTGAACGAACGCAATAGATCGTGAGCACCCCAGGTGACGTCAGTGAAGATCTGTCGTGTGGATTTACGAGTGTTTCAGATGAATGATGTAGCGGTTACTCTACTCTGTTGTCACGATAGCTCAGTAGTTGGGGTGTAGCACGTATCTGCTTGGCATCGCAGCTGGTACTCTCCGTTGGGCACGTTAGAACGGAAAACTGGGTACAACTGTCTGAGCGCAGTGTGGCCGAGACCGGCCTTTGCGTGGACGTGCGGGGTGAATGTTAATCCGCGGTCGAAGAGTACACCTAAATATTTGGCGGCCATTGGCGAACCTTTCCAAGGAGGCGTGCGGAGCCTTTTTTTCGGGCTAGGAGCCATTCTCCACTTCTCCAGCGACCAACGGCGTTAAGTTGGCTTTGAGGGAGCGGGGAGGCAGTATCGGACATTCTTGTTCTGAGCCATGATGTGGACACCATCCTCAGACTGCCACGTCACATTTTGAGGTTTTGTGGGGAAGTGAGACATATATGCCGCAAATGGTGGTGTGGAAAGTACGCTGCCCTCTGGCACTCCAGCCGCTACCGTTCTGAGTGTTGTTTGCCTGCTTTAGTTTGTACAGAGGACCCTCATGCCAGCTTGTGGCGAAGGACTTCTTCACGTCCAGCAGCCCTACTATGGTCTTGAAGTTTCCCTGGAATCTCAGAGCAGCCTTCTCGGCCACACGCAGTAGCTGCATGGTCGTGGACTGACCCTGGCGAAAACCGAACTGGTGATCCGGTAGGAGATGTCTTTCCACAAAGAGACGTTAGGTGGGTGAGGAGCAACCGCTCAAAAACTTATGAAACTGTCGGGAGTATGCTGATGGGGCGGTAGTTGTTAGGGAAGACCAGGTCCTTGCCTTTCAAGATGCACACCACTCTCGCCTCTTTCCAGCAAGCTGGGAAGTGACGGAGGTGTAGGCATGCATTGAAAATCCATGTCAGTTGTACGACAGCCCTTTTGGGAAGGTGCTGGAGCATAAGTGCTCTGATGCCGTCATGTCCAGAGGATTTATTTGGGTTTAGACTATGGTTTTCTAAGGTGAGCGCTTTCAGGGTGAATATGGGAAGGTGGCTCTCCCCGTGGCGCTGCCATGGCTCATCATAGAGGTAGTCCATGGTCACAGGAGTTTAGTGAAATCTTCGTCTTGTGGGTCCTCCTGGGTTTCGAATTGTACTTCGAGACGGTCCGCGAGCACAGTGACTTTGTCGCCTGACTCGAACGCGAGCGACCTATGAGTGCCATGTAAGGGATGCTGGTATTGGGTAATGTCCTTCCTCAAGGCCTTTATGATCCGCCATGGTTTCTTTTCTTGAAGGTGTGTAGTGTGTAGTGTGCTTTCCCAGGCTGTCTGCCATCGCTTCCGCACAGTTGCCCTGGCCTTTAACAACTGCCCGGGTTCGTTTGGTATGGCTCAGGATTATTAATGGAAATGCGGTGCGTGTGTGCGCGTACCGCATTAAGGACTGGTTGGGAAAAATCCGCCCCGCAGCTTCCAGCGTTTGGATGTCATCGATGCCTGTCGACGAACCGATTTAGTTCGAAGTTTGCTACATCTCAATCGTCTCTTGTATCCAATCTGAGCTTACCAGGGCTGGCATGACGACTGTGGTGTTCACTACGACAGGGTCGTGGTCGTGGTCCAGTTTATTCACCACTGAGAAGTCAAAATGTAATGGCTTGTTTTGGTGATCATGTTGTCTAGTACGTAAGGCCTACCGCAGACCGGATGGAATGTTGGACCTCTGAACCCGTGCGCGACTAGGCCTGGGTCTCCGCTGATGAGGCGGTAGTACCCGCGGCCCTTCTGGTCCTTTGCGTGACTACACCAGAGCTTCGCGTTCAGATCTCCTGCGATGCGGACTGGTGGGTTTAGGTCCTGTTGAATTTCCTGTATCTCGTATATACAATAATCACCACCCACGCCAGCTTGACTTGCATCACCCCTTCCCATACGGCATGAATCCTTTATGATTGTATTATTATAAACAGTAAATAAATTAATCTAGTACCGGCGAGGCAGTGAAAATTCCCGTCACAATGACGAAGCATGCAAGTAACCATGATGGGATTCCAATTACTCTTGCCTTTATGTGATGTTCGCTGAATGCTCTTGCTAGCGGTGTATATCTGAACTGACTGAATTAAGGCTGTGTTTTCTTGAGTAAACATGAATGAAGAAGAGGCACAGACGCCAAATCTGCATGTGTTCAAAGATTGCAGCACGACTATTAGTGTAGACGCAGAAAGCACAACTTCAGAGTTGATTGCTGTCAGTAAGAAAGAAATTTAGTTATTAACTATGCCTGAAATAAATTTGGAGAAGTAAGTGAAAAGAAAGGCCTTTTAATAGGATGGTGTACCTTGGAGCCGTTAAGACATGTTATTTTATGCACAACGTAAGCGCAACAAAATTGCTAATGCTTTGTTATTACAAAGTTGTCATAATTGAGCTTATATACCAATTAAAAGCATACACTTTGTGCATTTATTATAGTTATCCAAATTTCTTTTCACAAAATCGTTCAAAAATGCATTGTAGTAGGTGCAAATTTGAACATGATACCTAAATTGTCAATCAGTGGCTTTTCTACAATCAAACTTTTTTTTTTTTTTTTTTTTTTTTTTTTTGCTTTTAGCACTTATGCACAATAATGCATGTCGCATGACTAACATTACCTCTCAAAATGACTCATTATAAGAGGTGAATAGAGAAAAACAATATGCGTCTTTATTTGTTGGAGCTCGTGTTGGCCAAGTTTGTGTCATCCTTCTGTTTGCATCAATGTTCTTGTTCTTCTTCGTCCTCTCTCTTTCATTTGGTGTCAAATGAACAGAATTCTTAACTATCTTCAGTATTTTAGGATGAAACGTAGAGAGCCATTCTATTTTAATTATGGTTTCGTATTTTATCAGGTGTTTTCAGAATGCCATGAATTATGTTTTCTGGGGTAGCAGAAAGACGTGGAGTTTATTTTGGGCGAATGTCACGCTTTTGCTCCGTGTCTGTCTTCTTCAAAGGTCCAGGTGCACAGTGGTTTATTTTCTTCAAGAGATTGAAAGAGCTGAGCAGGTGCAAAATATTCCTTCAGCTCAATGTCCTCCGAAAATAGCATGATTCCAGTGCCGCTGGGATACTCCTCGCAATTACAGATTTTCTGATCTTTCGTTGCCTAAAAAGAAAACATATCGTGTTTCTTAAATTATATTTTAAAAATTTTAACCGATTGAGAGAGCGTATGCATTTAATATATCAGGTTAGTCAGCTGCCCCTTATTCTCGAGTTTTATGCAATCCGCATTTTATACACCAACATGAAAACATCGATCCCATTACTAGGTTCTACCCGCGTATTTAACATGAATGTTAAACACTCGATGAAATTAATACTAATATAGATGTTATCACATCGCCTTTTAATATATTCGTAATTAGACAGCTGACATTTGCACTTTTGTAAATGTTCACTGGAAGCAGCGAATATTACATCTTAAACGGAATGTCTACCGCACACGTTACTAGGTAGCTCAGTTGGAACGGGCACATGCCTCTGAAGTAATCTGTCTGCTGTGAAGGTGGTTCGAATCCCCTGCATGTACTAATTCTTTTTAACCATGCAATCCTCACAATGTACAAATTATTATTCTGAACAATGCTATTATATTTATTTTTATTGTTTTATTTATGTTTTATGGCATTGTTTGATGTTTCTTTATTGGTGAACTACAATTATGTAGTTGTTTAAACAAACCTATAGGTAGATGCAATTGAAATAAGGATCATTTATACACATTTGAACACAGAAAGCAAGGAAATTACAGTGCCATGTTTAACATGGAAGTTAAACTCAATTTTGCAGACAAGGAATTATTGTGCTGTTAAAAATGTTTCATAGTGATATGTTTTGCGGCGCTGGAATGACCCTTTTTCTATTCTTGGAACACGACTCCTCTAACGAAGCAAGTGCTCGAACTGATGACTTTGTTGGATAATGCACGCCTGGGCACGCTGTTGGATGGAGCCCCTGATTTGGTGTAGCATGGCGGGTTGAACAATTCTGCAAGACACTGTAATACGCGAAGGGTTTCTAGATCGCCCACCTGCTCTGCATAAATGCGTTCTTTTAAATAATCCCAGAGAAAGAAGTCAAAGGGCGTCAGATCAGGTGATCTGGCAGGCCAAGAGACTGGTCCTTGTCTTCCTATTCAATGACCAGGATGTGCAGCATTCAAATGATTGCAGGCGATCCTCGACCGATACGGAGGAGCGCCGTTGTGTTGAAACCACATCGTCATTCGCTCCTGCAGTTGCACATTCTCTAATTATAAGGGGTGAGCTACGGAGGTATTCCAGGTAGCGTGCTCCTGTTAGATTCCCCTAGAAGAATAATGGTCCAACAAGGTGGTCTCCCAAGATTCCACACCAGACATTTACACCCCACTGCTCTTGGAATGCTGCCTCTCTTACCCAATGAGGATTGTCAACACTCCTACAGCGTATATTGTGACGATTTTCAGTTCCATTGTTGTGGAACCTTGATTCGTCAGAAAACAATATCCTGGATGCGAATACCACATCACTTGCTACTCGCTCCAGCAACCATTCACAAAAGGTTACTCGGGCTTCGAAATCTCTCCCGTGAAGTGCTTGGTGTAGGTGCAAACGATAATGATGGAACTCATTAGTGTTCAATATTCGCACTACAGAAGATTGACTGACATTCACTTCCTGAGCAACTGACCGTGTACTAGTATGCGGATTGTTCTAGATGGCGTTCAAAACTGCTTCTGCATTAACACCCGACTTTGCTGGTGCGTGTCTATGAGGAGGCATTCTTGCAAGTGACGCTGTTACACGCAGACGCCTTTCAACATTCCGGAAGGTGTTTGCTGTTGGTTGTCGTCTGTTCGGATATCTCTCCCAATACAGATGCTGAGCCGCTGGTGTATTTGTTCTTGCTTCTCCATATATCAAAAGCATATCTACGTACTCGTCTGTCGAATACATAATGAAAGACTGGCCTCAAAATATCGCGCGACAGGACACTTGTGCTCCAATGGGGCAGAAGTGATTATATCTGTTCAATTACAAAATGCAGACAACCAAAAACGATTTAAATTATAATGTCCCAAACCCTCAGGGACTCTATCGGTAGATTATTGTGAATTCGGTTTTTTGATGAACATAAAAAAAGTATTTACAATGCTGAGACTTGAACCTGTGTCATTGGGGGTCAGCGCTGAGGACCCGTCATAATCATATTCAGCTATTTCGAGACTTAACTGACAGCACGTATCGCGTGCAATATTAGTGATTGTATGCCTGGCGCTATGTCATTGCCACCTCGCAAGTTTGCGTGCTTGATTTAGCCTTTTAAGACAGTTTTAATCATTTACTGGGCGTTTTAATATTATTACTTAAATGGCAAAAGCTGTTCTGCATATTGATTGAGATGCACGAGGCGTAGTTCAAGCAAAAATGTAAATAAACTGTTGTTTAATAATATGTCCGTTTTGACTGTAGGGGTCAATGGTGAATGAGGCGTGTCCTTAATTTTTGCCCAATTTTTGGCAGCCAATCCCTGCTCTAAGTACAAGAATCCACCATTTTATTTTTAACTGACGTTAGTGTACTCATATGATAGGTCCATTTCTTCCGAGGCGTTTACTGCATTACGTTGCTATGTATACTCTAATAAAAGGTTTGTAAAATAGGCCGGAAACCGGAATTCGCTCTCAGTGAACGAGTCGTATGTTTTTGAGGTGTACTTTAGCGAGCAGTACGTTCTGTCCCTTAAACCACTGTTGCTCTCAATTTTGCGCATTCCTCTCTTTAAGAACGTCAAACAATACATTTTAGTAAGCGCAAAGCTGGACTAAGGCGTACATGCCGTTAGATGGGAGGCCTACCTTAAAAAAAAAAAAAAAAAAAAAATAAATAAAATAAAAAAAATAAGGCGCGGCTGACTCACCTGGCATATGTAAATGTTAATGTAAACGAATAACACCTCACGAATTTTACTGGTGATAGACAGTTCAAATGCAATCAATTTGAGATAGAAAACCTATGGTCCTGGATTACAAATTACAGAACTGCGCCTTAAAATTGTTTGAGGGTACGCACGCCAGTGATAATGTCCACTGCAGCTATAACGCATGATGAGAAAACAATCGGACGAATTTCGTAGACTGCCTATTTAGTGAATTGGTAATGGTGCCCGGACGCAAAGGTACATACGTATTAAAATCGAAGGTTCAAATACCCACAACCCCTCCTTCATAAGCGCGCGCTTAATCTAATTTGATTTACACGAAACATTTGTGTTGTAATTTTTCGTTTAACTAATGTTTAAACTTGACCTAAATAGTCGTTTTCACTTAAATGAGATGGTTCAAGCCTAGTACAATGTTATTGTGTGCTGAATATATGGGAAATGAGACGTGGGTGACTCGAGTAGGAAAGTCACCACATGGTGGTGATAGTGTCTTCCAGTGTTATTAAGATCACCTACTGACAATGTTAGATATTTGTCACGCTAAAAGATATGTATTCAGCGTCTGTTTGGGGAGATGTAGTACTTTGTGTTATTACTTGGTTCAAAGTCTTGTGCACTGTTTACAGCAGGTCAACTGTTGGATGGAAAATGTCTCTTATTGACATGGACAAATGGCCTACAGTCAGCTTCAGACAAAATGGCAATACACAAACCTCCAGCCTAAGTCATCAGATGTGAGAAGCAAAAGTAAACAATACTCTGTTCACATGCAAATGATGGTCGTGTTTGCTATTTTAAACCAAACGGACTCAAAATGAAAAAGAAAGGCAAAAAATGTTTATCCCCTTGTCGGGTTTCAACTCGATTTTTCGGTTTCATTAGGTCCGCAGTCACTGGACCGCGCGGCCAAAACACACGCTTTAGAACTGCCCTGTATTTCTGTAGCTGCTCGCTACAGCCTATTATCCATTGCAGTGGCGTGCAGCCACATGTTAGGTGTCCAATTTAAGCGCTTTTCGTAGCGCTGTAATTTAGAAGTGCTTCTTCAGAGACACGGCAGACAGGCTTCACTAAGTTCCTAATAAGCACTATTTCGATTCCAGTGGATAATATTGATTTATTCCTTTCTGGTTATGGTTTATTGGTCACAACCTCGAATTACTTTGAATATCAACTACCTATTAACTTTACGTCGTAGACCATTGGTTTCCTATCTCAAATTGATTGTCTATGAACCCTCTATTACCAGAAAACTTCGTGCGGTGTTATCCATTTACACTCTATAGTATATAATGTGTGTGTCTTACATTAAATGAATATAAAATAAAAACAATGTAAGGAGAGAGTTACAGACACGAACCTGTCAGTGTGTCATGAGACACCTGTGTGTGTGTGTGTGTGTGTGTGTGTGTGTGTGTGTGTGTGTGTGTGTGTGTCTGTGTGTGTGTGTGTGTGTGGTACTGTCACCGCGTCGAGTTATTGTATCATCGGAATTAATGTATGGGAGACAGAAAGTGAAGAAAAACTGTGAAACGACTGAGTCAAGGCTACGAGAAGAAAACAATTGTGAGTTGTAATATAATGTAAGACTTAGACTGTCAGCAGAATGCAAGTAGAAGAGAGCTATGTTTTTGTGCAAACTTGTTAGAAGAAAAATGTTTTAGAAATGTAATTTGACTGGTTATTGTTTTGTCATAACTTTAATGCCACTGGGCATCGAGAGTATTCAGGTATTGACTTACCGAGGTCCCATCCCTACCAAAAACACTCTTCCCACAGCTGTGCATAGTTCTTACCTTCGAATTGAATGGAAACAACAAAGCTATACAACATGAGAGTTTCGGTGGATTTCAAATAAATTAGATTCATCTTCCTGGGCTTGCTTGCTCGTAACCGATTACTCAGCACTTGAGGAAATATTGGTGACATTTAGCGTGAAAGAAGGGACAATGGGACCAGGGTGCCTGTTTGTATTATGTCTTGCAGTGCGACACAGTGCAAGGGAAGGGTAGTGGGTCACGTGTCGCTTCTCGTCATTATGACCGCTTTGTGACTCATCCTAACCACCCGAAGCTATGTCTTTTAAATTACAACGTGAGTGCGATAAAACTGCAAGCACGTCGCCCAAAAAAGGTCTAAATTTTAAATTAACAAGCTGCTCTTTGTCGGATATGGAGGCGCTGTGCAAATGGAGGTGCAGGTTTGGTGGATAATGTGCAGCCTTCTGGAAAAGTGTGGTTTGCTGTGCAAAAGGATAATATTTGAGATACATAAGTAATTCAAGTATGCTGCAATACTGTGACGCGCAAGGTTTTCTGAATATCGACGTCTAGCAATCGGAACGGTTAACAAGATAAGGCGCGCGCTCGCACAGCGTAAACCACGGGTGTGCAACTCACGTTACTAAGGACACGCTTGAGTCCTCCATCCACTACTGAGACGTAGCGAAGTTTTCCTACTTGTTCAGTGATGAACTATACAAATCGTCTTTGCATGAAAACGCTTGTTTGTGTACTAAATTGTGAAAAATCTCTATTTGTTATTTATTTTGCATGAACTGCATTTTGTTTACTTCTCTACAATGACGATTGCAAGCGCTTTGATCTCATAAACGCCTCAATGCTCGGGGATAAGGACATTGTACATATCAGTACCTAAATGCTTGTCAGTTACTATAGACGTATATTACTTTTCGTTAAACTCGTTTTGGTAAAGGTTTCTTACCTCAAGTACGTCCACAGTAAGATAGTACACCACCTTGTTTATGAACCCGTAAAGGTTCATTTCAACTAGTTGTACCCTGGTCGGTAAATCTGCCTAGATGTCATATCAAAAAATTGCTTTTGAAACAGACCGTCTCAATGTAAAGGTCTTAGTCAAAGGGTCGTTGAAGCATGTGCCTCTGTCACACACTCTGTTCTCAGAGATGTCCATATGCTTGTCTGAATTTAAGGCGCCTGTATACGTATTTATTCATTTTAGTGTTAAATTATAATCCTTTTCTTCTCGTCCTTGGTTCCCCTTGCTTTTCCCTCGGCTATTTTTGAGACTGCTTAAGTAGGTCGTGAGAAAAATGAGTGCTTATCGGATAGGTAAGTATTAATAAATGAAATTAAGGGGAGGACAATTAATTGCACCTTTATTCTGATGCTAAGCAGCTAAAATTTGAATACCCTGTACATTGTAAACATAGAACTTTAAATAAATATGGCAAATGATCCGGTATCCTGAGACTCCACCGTCACCAAGAACGCATATAGCCGAATAAACATAAGATGATATGACCTAAATGAATTTTGGATAGAATTTAGCCTGACACCGAAAAAGAACCAAAATCAATCTTCCAGTTCAAATTTTGCCTAATGCCGAGATTTATCATGTAGCGTACAATTTTTCTTTCCTGTTCGTACCTTGTCTTGTAGCACTGAAATTTTCACACTATCACTTAAAAATAGTTCTACATCGTGTTCTCTGTAGGGTTGTAGCCAGACTGCCTTGCTAAGGCTTATGTTGAACAGCTATTTCAAACCTTCGTACTCTAGTTTTAAAAAACATTACATTTTTATTGGTTGCCTAAAATGCGGTATCTTTTAAATTTAGTTGTTTCGGGATTTATCATTGGATAGATGCGAAAAAACTGCTGGCCCCCTTCTTGCAATATACCTGTCAATCTAACAGACGCCCTGTCAATGATTTACGGTGTTTTATGATGACCGTTCTTGCATTCTGGTGAAATGAGGCATTCATGTAATATACAGAACTTATTGGCTAAACAATATTCTGATATATAAAATGTACACTTAAGTTGTAAATATCTTATTACACCCGGGATACCGTCGCAGAACGTTGCAGCAATCAACAAGGCATGATTTTGAGCATCTATTCTATGTATGAAGAATAATATCAAGAACAATGATGATAAGCATAATGATGGTCAAAGCATACTAAAATACTACTTCTACTGCTACTATTACTACTGCTAGTAATAATAATAATAATAATAATAATAATAATAATAATAATAATAATAATAATAATAATAATAATAATAATAATAATAATAATAATAATAATAATAATAATAATAATAATAAATATAACATTAACATTAATACGAACAAATGCCAATGAAACATTACCTGCCCTCGTGCTTGGACTTAACATGTTAGGTAACAGCACCGTATACAGGAGTGAGTTTTCCGTGGAAAATAAAGGTTCTTTAAGTAAAGTGGGACCTTATCGGTTGTTTATACTTTTATTATCTATCATGGACTACACACGCTAGTTCAATTGTCTCTCACTTCACGTCTTTGCTGAGAGGCAGAACACACCACTAGAGTCTTGTGTCAAAGAGTTCGGCAGCAGCTTTTACGAAGGGCTGTCTTCTTACGCCGCTGCCAGATGAAGTGGGCCACCTGGTATATTTAGACAACACTAATTCACAACAATCAGGCTCAGGTGCTTGCACTAGCTCGATGGTGTCACGGGCAAAACAAAAGCTGTACAGAAGTACTCTATCTAGGTGACCTCAAGCGTTGTTATCGCATTATTATTCTCGTAGTTGAAATCTGACGGTATTTTGTAACAGAAGAAAGTTTGACCGGCTATCACTGTACTTCTCGAATAATCTCGAAAACCCGGAAGCAGCGAATTTCTGAGAACATTATGGAATATTTTTAATCTATCCTAAAGGCTGTTTACACAGAAGCTTCCTCTGGCTATGTAGTTCCAATAATGGTGAACTCTGACAAGAGCACGCTATAAACGAAGAAACCGTACCTACTATGAGTGAGCATTCCTTGCAATGAACTCATAAGAAACAAACGAAAACCACCCTAACTCTACAAAATTAATTCCTTAAAATGTTTTGAAATTCAAATAAAAAACAGCGACTATAATTAAAGTACCTACTTTGGTTAATTAGAGTCGATATTGGCACAGTTAAATGACGCCGAAAACCACGATGGATGTTGTTAGTTCGTTGCAAGTTTCCAAACGCCACACCAATGATCCTTTATTTGAATAAATACATATAAATACATACATTGACATAAATAGCATATTGAATTACATGTTCATTTACCTGTAATAAGATAGTGGCCATCTGTTACGGAAAATTCAATACCAATTAAGAGAACTTAAGCTATCACAGGGGATCATTTTGTTATCTCAAGTTTATGGCTCTTTAATCAAAATAATTTTGAAGTTAAAAAAAAAATACAAATAATAACTCCTTTTCCGTGCCGAGAGTTTCCTTCTTTCTTTTCTTTTCTTTTTTTTCTGTGGGAATTTTATTTCTTCAGCATTCTTGAAAGCTGGCAAACATAAACTTCAGTTATTATGCCTATCTACTTTTCGTCTTGAGTTGCAAGGTTCACACATACGCGTGCTCACTCTCTCTCTCTCTCGCTTTCCCTCTTTGTCTCTCTATGTGTATCTACCTGAAAGCATTTTTTCCTGTCTTTAGCGTTTCTTCACGAAATCTTTTAAGTTTAGGTGTTCTTTCTATTTTTCGTCTGCAGCTATACTATTCTCTCTCTCTCTCTCTCTCTCTCTCTCTCTCTCTCTCTCTCTCTCTCTCTCACACACACACACACACACACACACACACACACACACACACACACACACACATTTTCTCTCTCATTTACTCCTCTTATCTTAAATTTGTTTTAGTTTTATCCATAGGCCTCTAAACTTATATCTGTAGTGAAATGCCTAAATACAATTTTTGAGTGGAAAACAATACTCTCTCTACCTACCATCCATAGATAAGCGGTGGGAAAACTATAAACTGAAGCTAATAACAGGAGCTTCGGTGCACGTGTTGGGAAATCTAGCACTGCAGTTTTGATTTTTCAGTGTGATTTGCGCTTTCACGTTTTGCGAAAGCGGTTTAATTTTCGTCGTTCAGATTTTTATCATTTATGTAAAGGCAACATTTTGTAGAACGAACTCGCATTAGGAATTCAATTTGGAAGTTGGATCAGCAAGTTACAATTCGTGGCTGAAGGAAGTAAATTGCCGTTGCACGGTCCACGAACCTCACATTGTTTATCGGATATACAACCCCAAGCCATTTACGTCTTTTTTGTTTTCAGTTAAATTTTGGAGCAACAGTACAACACACCGTGCATGTTGGTATAGCTAATTTCCTAACATGCACGACGCCACACCTTGCATGCATAGGAATAGCAGAGATACGGAGCGGGTTAGGCACTGAAGAGTAGTGCCTATGTCCCCAAGAGGGCACTCCCGTGAGGAAGGATGAGGTCACAGGAGATACTGGCCGACCATATGCAATCTAAAGGCACAGGCATTGACAAGTTCCAAGGGGTTTACCAAGTTGATAGCTCCTCAAGGTGTTCCACGTCCACCCGAGGGGACCCCGGCGGGGCCAAATCCCCTATGGCCCCCCCCCCCCCACCTCCCGGACATGGAGAGATGGAGAGACTTTCTTTGCAAAGCGCCTAGCTATGCCTAACAACTTCGCTGACACTTGTGACCCTGAAAGAACCAACGAGTGAAATGATTGATGAAGTCAAATGGAAGGACAGCAAATTCAGGGGATGGAATAATCCTTTCAGCATTGCCCTAGAGACCCGCGGAAACTCCATAAAAAACCCATGGGCAAGGAAGCTTGACCACGGGAGTCGAACGCAGAAACTCCCGAATGCGTGCCTCACACTTACGGCAGAATCATCTCAGTTTGCATGCATAATAAAGAACTGAAAAGTACTGCGTCGTACCATTTCTTGTCGTGAGACAGGAAATCGCATTTATAACTGAGACCTTATACACCAAAGTTCTCGACATGAAATTAGGGACTCGAATATGCCTAGGGACACATTGTTTTCCTTGGTTAAATACTATGACTCACCCAATATCGTCGTCAATAAATTATGTGCTATAATTAGTCGCATGACTTGGTTATTGCTGCAGTCACATGCAAACTGCTCTAACCACTTGAAATCTTGTAAATATTGAAAAACATTTCAAGCGTGTGCAGGCACAGAGCAATAACGACAATATGTGACTTAATTAACACGAAAGGGTTAAGCCAAGTCGAGAGATGCTACAGGGTTCTCATATACTGAAACACAAGGCGATGTACACAAATTGAAAGAACGCTTTGGATTGAACGACGCCAATAAACTGCCTCGAGGGCACTTCTGCGCATTGCAGTGAGGAGGGAGTCTTCAGATTTCGAAGCGTTTCGATCAACCCTTTCTCCTCGTCTTTGTTTCTATAGCACTTGGAAACAAAACAATGTCATCAAGTGCAACTGAAGCTTTCAAGTATTGTTTGCTTTGTGAATCAGGAAAAGGAATTATCCCTACTTCTAAGATATGCAGCAAAGTTTTCGAATTTTCGACACAAGTTACAATCTGCACAGGGTGGGAAGTACTGCTACTATGTTA
Organism: Tenodera sinensis; assembly: GCA_030765045.1. Classification (NCBI taxonomy): domain Eukaryota; kingdom Metazoa; phylum Arthropoda; class Insecta; order Mantodea; family Mantidae; genus Tenodera; species Tenodera sinensis. The sequence goes on along the minus strand of CM060965.1, from coordinate 101,414,215 downwards.
ACCAGTGGTTCTATATGAATGGAACAAATATACCCAACACAATTATTGTCAACAAAGAACCGTTTTGCCGAAAAAAAAAAGAATTCTATAAAATATTTGGAATATGGAGCCATCTAGCTTTTTGGAATGGACATAAATGGTTTATTTCAATAACTGATGCTGAAACATTGTGTGAACAATGCTATAATATATTTTGATTTCAATTTAAATGAATTTAGACACAATATAATGTTAACGTGACTTTGCCAAATATTAGCATGACATTTTAACATTAAGTTGTGACTCAATTCATTCGAATTAGGGTAAAAATACACTACAGCTTTGTTTACACAATGTTTTCGTGACAGTTAGTGAAATAATAAACAATTTTATTAACTGATCAAGAAGCTAGATCAGGGATGTCCAACCTTCTCTCCTTGCAGAACGTTAACTAATGAACGGCTATACCAGTCCAATCCTTCAATCGGAAGGGCATTCAGTATCCACACAACAAGCGATTCCATGGTTTTTTCTAGGTAGTACCTTGAATTTTCTGGGAATTTCCACAGAAAACCTCTTTAATGAGGTTGATTTTTGCTAAATGGTGAACAGTAAGAGACAGACAAAAGCTTATTGAATAAAAAATGTGAATCTGGTTAAAACACACCATTTATGTCATACCTCGTGTTTCTTTTGTGTGAACGATTTCAGAGATATTCTTTCTTATTTGTTTGAATTTCCCAATACTAATACATTTTTTGAATAGGAGTATATTATTGGTTGTTTTATCTCTTGGCCTTGTAAAGAGAACGGGATTTCAAGGCAACCAGGTCTTAAAACACTGATAATCTCTTAAAGCCTGCTGTATTCCCAAATGCCCCTTGTATCTACAAGAAAATTAGCAATAAAGTACTTTCTGAATATGCTTATGTCAATTAAAAAGTAGATAGAGAAATAAGCATCTGTAAGAATAGTGTGTATGAGAATGAGTATAGCTCTACATATATTTGCGAGCAGAGTTTATCCAAGTTGAATTATATTAAAAGTCTGTAAAGCAGTAAGTTACGCGACGAATGCGTGGTGTATCTTCTAAGGCTACGCACTTAGACTTTGTCGCCAAATATTGATAGACTTCTTAAACGTAATGAGTACCAAAGAAGTCACTAATGAACAGATTGTGGTGCATAAGATTTGAAACTGATTTCGTAAATCAAACGCAACGTACCTGTAACCAAACCGCCACTGCAACATAATGCACGGCTGGGGATTAAAGAGAGGCAATAGTGGAAAGAGGTAAACGCAAACTCCCCTCTTTCGCAAAGGTTGGACATCGCTGAGCTAGATGCTCCAAATAGTTTGCAAAGATTATTTCTTCGGTGAAACAGTTCCATATTGACAATAATTCTATTGGAGATATTTGTTACACTCATCATGTAGAACTCCTGGATAACGTATGGCCGAAGCAGTACCTTCCACCTGTAATGTTATCTATTGCCGAAATGTTCGTTGTTGCGGTAATTAGGCATGGCCTATTTTTGGTTATCATTAAAAAAAGAAAAAGAAAAGGAAACCTCTGTAACGAGTCCGGAAAATGCATTTGACACTTTGTGCAACAAAGATAAGATTAAAATCGCTATGAACACTTCTTTGTCTTCTTACAAGGGAAAAAGATATTAAAAAACGAAAAGGAAACAGAGTAGATACGGAAGGGAAAATCTCACTTGATGGCCTTCCTTCCGTATAGTTTGTCTTGCGTCACGAGCTGGAGGATGGATCTCTGATTCCCGGACACGAAGTGCTCCGGGTGATATTGAAATTATAGGTGCATAAGATTTATCATTTTAAAAAATAGTAATGAGAATAATAATTTTCGATAAAAAATAAATATAGAAAACGAAGCAAAAGGGCGTCAGCCGAGTAGAGTTGTAAAGGTTTTACATAGGAAGCGCCAATTTTACTTCACAGCAAGCCCACACTCCCAACTGATGAATCGACATGAAAATATCGTTTTATTGGAAGCTTCTGAACGCGTGAAATATGAATCAACGACCACAAACTGAAATATCAGAGTGAAGCTTATATTTAAGTGTTTAAACACTAGCACTGTTTGGTTTGGGTGGTGAATTGTTTTATAATCTATGTACATTGGTCGGCAACGTCGCAGTGTAAACAGTGAAACGATTGGAACATTTATTAAAAGACACAAAGACACAATTAGCGTCATGTTTTCTAGATAAAACCCACATGTACCCAAGAAGAGGAATTTAAGTACTCTTAACAGCGGCAAGGGACTGAATCTTACTTTGGAGCATTATTAGGTGACGTAAGGTATTGTTACTTCTGTCTTGTTAACATCCAAGTAGTACTTGCAAGAGGATTCTTGGATCAACATATAGGAGGTAAAGAATCTTAAGGAAAGCAAAGAAAGCATACTTGTTAATTCGAGATGACAGTGGAGCAAGTAGCTTTGAATAGTTAACAGGTAATTTGAGTTAATAATATGAACCCTTGTCAAGAACTATAATACCAATGAGAAAGGCTGTTATAATAGATAAATGAGCATTAAGGAATGGCTAAACGAAAGAATAGTGAGCGGAATAGCTCAGGCGGTTGCCTCTGTAGCCCGCATTCTGGAGGGTGTGAGTTCGAATCCCATGGCACACCTTCCTGACCCACGGGTTTCTCGGGGTATCGCCGGGTCGCTAGGGGGATGTTCTTATGCCTTATTTTTTATTTCACTTCTCCTTTCATCCTAGGTGTCCATATTAAAGTTCTAAGTGTCAGCGGCGTTTTGAGGTGCATGGCAGGGAATTTGCTCTCTGTGATTTTTCGTCCGGATCGGGGAGTCACCAGCTCCCAGACCCCCAGGCGGAAGGGAAGCCAGTTGTTCGAGGCGCCACCGGGGAGTGTTATGTCTGTAGCGGTTAGGGACCCTCCCCTCTGCTGATGTCTATAATATCTTCATTATCCTCTCGCCTCACTCTTCCCTCCCTTGGGACTCCCCGGATGGGGCTTAGGCACAGAAGATCTTCCATAAGTCGAAGATCACCCGTCTATACCTTGCTATAGAGTCATAGAGAAAACATAAGAGTACTTTCTGGAAGTACGGTACCGTAAAGCGCTGACATCTGAATGTTGCAACGAGGACTTGTGATATAACCTGTTCGAAATGCAACTATTGGTAAGTATAGAACATATGAAACAAAGAATAGAAATCTGATGTGTTGTACTCACATGACTTTCTCTACTCTTGTACCAACTATTCTTGCAAGCTCGTATTTCTCGATCTCCTTCATGTTGAACACTCACAAAAATTATCGTATTGCCAGTTTACTTGTAGGTGAAAGGGGAATTTAGGATATCAGTAGGTTTTGACTGATAGTCAAGTCTTTTAAAACTGGCTGCTAAATGAAGGCTTTGAAATTGCGTTCTCTTTACACGACCACCTTCCATCTGAGAAAACTACGAAAGTATTCCACGAATAACAAGGAATATCTCCGAAGTGGTCCGCTCCACAAACAAATGTGTCTGGACATAACTGGTGTGTTTTAACGAGAACTACATTTTTTATAGTAAGAGTTGGTCTATCGCTTACGGTTTACTACTTATGCAAAGGCTATCAAGAGTGAACAGGACTACATAGACTGTAGCCAGAATATTCAAAATATACACTTCATTTGCCATAAAAATATCTTAAACATACGGCATTGTAATCAAAATCGTTAGATCCATTTTTGAGAAAGTAAAAGCTTTCGAAAAAAGATGAAAGATATCAAGCTTAAATACTAACTTTGGTTGCTAACCTACTTTTCCTTTTTTAGTTATACTGCTCACAGATGCCGGCGCAGGACTTTTTCAAAAAGGTTTATATATGTATATATATTCAGGTAGTTCGAAACATATTTCCGGTGAAATCTCGACATCGAAATTTTGGGCCGAATGCAATACTTCACCTACTTACTGTACGTAGTAGAGAAAGTGGAAGTGAATAGTAAGTTTACCTTTAGGAGTTGAAGTCTGCTAGCAGATGCAAAGGAAGCAAAGGAGGAAATACTGGGGGCAGAAAAAAGAAACAGAAAACACCCAATAGTATACTGTGTACTGAGATCTGCAAGTAATGTTTACCAGGACGAGAATGCAATATGAGAGTACGAGGCCCACTGGGCCGAGTTTTCCCACGCATTTGAGATCTGATAAGTAATTTACAGTTCGTGGTTAGCCAATTATTTTTTGTAATACTTTAAAAGATAGTACGAGTAAAAAATAATAAATCAAAATTACTTTTCCATATTTTATTGGACATTAAGAAACAATGAGTTGTGAATGTGAACAATTGAAAATCTACATCTAAATTATATGGGCTAAGCCTTCTTATCCCCTCTTTTGTATATTTCATGCGAAAATCCAGGTTTCACCTTAAAATGTATTGAAGAAGTAAAACGAATTGAATCGCTTCTTAATGGTAACATGTCTAATTGCACATTTAATATTTCACTCAATCAATAATTCATACGTTTGTATATTTCGCTAAAGACTCATTAATAACTTATTTTTAGGTTACTATGATATTGGATGTTACGTCATTTCCTACTGGTACCGTAAGTATTAATGGCCAGTTTCAGCCTTGTTGCTATAGGAATTCACAAATGAATTGTAAATTTAGCTTACACTACCAAGTATGTATTAACAATGATTCGTAACATATCAAGTATTGCAAAAACTGAACATTGCTTATGCGGAAAAAGAGAGTAATACGGAAAGGAGGGAAAACACAGATAGCTGAGTTTGGAGAAGTAAGGCCCTTGAACTTGGGCGGTTATATTTTAATACTTACAAAGGAGATTAAGGATGAACAAGAGCAGCTGTTGACAGTAACTAAAAAGCAAGAAAACAAAGGAGAAAAATTATTATAAAAAACTCAACCTTGGCATATGAGGCAGAAGTTTAATAAATGAACAGAGAAATAAACAAAAGATTAAGGCTTTGGAGACAAATTGTTACCACGCTACAACACACAAGAATGGAAAAATTAAAGAACAAAAATATGAGAACTGAGATGGGAACTGATTCGGACGACATAGAATAAAGCTAAAGCACTAAAGTGGTATAATTGTTAGATTAGGGCAAATATACTTTTGGTTGCACTGTGCGAGCTGCGAGTATGCATTGATATTGCGGGAGGGGAAGGGGCCGACACAGGTAACCTGGAACTGTAAACATCACCGTCAGGCGTGTGAAGACAAATCTAATTTAAAAAATGGACATTACAGATATATACATAGATTGTATTACCAATAATTATAAACACTTTCGTCTTGTATTGTTTTCTCATTCCTTCGTTTGTCAAATAGATTGCAATGCATAACGATGTATCTTCTCAACATTTCAAATGTGGAGCTTTTCCTGCTGTCATCTAAACAATCTTTATATAGAGACAGAGAGAGAGAGAGAGAGAGATTCTGTTCTCTCGACATTACGTGAAAGTAACGGGAGCATTGGGAAAGTATTGTACATATTCACATGTAGAAGGTGGTTTGTGAATTTCTAACAACCAATTTCTAAGTTTAACCGTTACAGAATAGCTAGGGTTCTTCTCCAAAATTATTTTGATTTTCTATTGAATTATTGTGTAACTGGTTCTGCTAATTGTTTTATACAATTCTTTCACTATTTTCTTTTCTTTTTTTTCAGCACGTATTACAGTGTTCTTTTAACAATTTTAACTTGTGTTTACAATTTCGTATTTCTGAATTTACATTGTATCTTTTCCCCATTCACAGTGCAATTATTTGTACCAATTCTTCTACTAACGTTTTTAATGTGGCAGCAAGTGATGATTGTCATACTGAACTTTGTATAGTGCAGATCAGAACACAGAATGCAAGGTCACTAACTTTACAGAGCCAGACTGCAGTCGAGCTACTGAGTGGAAACAATACACTCTAGGATCCGTGTGTTCAGTATGATCTGTCGCTTAACAGGTAAAGTGGTAGTTGTGTTGATTCTTCCTTCAAAGGATAATTAGCCAACATGAACACTGATAACTTACTGGTGTTTCACTACAACCTTCAATACCAAACTTGAATTTCTAAGACAAATACACTGCAATATCTAAGATCAAAAAGTATCTTCCGCAAGATCGCCGTGGGAGATCTAAGACTCATTTCTTAAATGTGCATATCATTCTCTCTAACACCATCAGGTCTTGACTGCTGTTATCTTCAACTGGGGGAGGGGGTTGCTGGATTATTTAAAATATGATCATATAGGAGGGATAACGCACATCTGCAGACTCTATCGGTAGCAACAAAGCACAACAGCTCTATTCAAGTCTGGACTCATTATAACAAGCTAAAGATTTTCTTCCGGTGTCTGAGCAACAATACACATCCCTGGTGTCCAAACCCTGTGCACCCTACGGCACCCATTCACCCCACAGTCACACTTTGCCGTCACCGTGTTAAATTAGAATACACACCCTCTTTTCAAATCCGCTAACATGACCTCCTTCCACTCGAAAAGCTCACAAGTGTAAAATGCCCTTTTTTTTTCTTGCTCAAAAACTTGATTAGAGAAAAGTTCGCAAGTGTTGCAGCGCGGGGCTTTCTGAGTCATCTATCATTTCCTCTTTTTTGGCTCTGTTATACCCTACCCTTCTATTTTGCTTCAGTAAGGATCGGATTCTTAATTAAAGATTTGTGCCGGGTATGACAAGCCAACAGGAATAAACGAGTGGGGAAGTGTAGTGAAGTAGTTTGGATCTTGTTTCCGGAGTTTTGACTCTCTGACGTGTCACTCCTTCAGGTAAACACATAAATTCCCGCATTTTACTAATTCGGTTTTCATGAGCACTTCAGCAATGGGGATAAAAACTCACTTAAGGAAGCAATCGTTCATTTAATATTTCTTACCATTGAAAATATTTCCCTTAGTTTTTTTCTCCCTTCCTTTAGAGGAGGTTGATTAAAAAGGTTTGTGTCACATTCAAATAACTTTCTCTGCCCATATATCAAGAAACTGTTCGCACGTACTAATCGAGATAAACATTGTAAAATTTATTTTATATCATACTTTCTTGTACATATGGTGACAAAATGCCAAGAGTCCAGTTCAGTTACTTTATTTTCTTCTAAAACTGAATGCACAACAACACAGTTCTCTTTTACTGATGCTAACACAGTCTACAGTCCATGATATTACAACTCACAGCTTCTTCTCGTAACCTTAACGCACAATTTTCTGTCTTTCAGTTCTCTCTTTGTCCCACAAAAACTAACTCTAACGATACGATCAGTCAACACTTATTAACTGCTTCGCTATCTTCCTTTCGACGCCAAGGTTCCCTCAGGGGGACGGCACACACGCAGCTGACACACACACACGCACGCACACACACACACACACACACACACACACACACACACACACAAACACATTAAAAATTGGCTGCTGCGGCCACTAATGTCTGTAACTACTAACGTTCACTCCTCTCTCGTCGTCTTGCCTACTTATATAGCGAGGATGACTGAACAGGAACCTTTCTGGAACGTCACTTTTCTGTAACCTCTACAAATGCGCGGGCAGCCAGAGATTCCTTCGCAAACAAGCTCGAAAACCTCTTTTGATTCTGCCGTTCTGATTGTCGTTACGTTCTCGACACTGCATTTTATTAGTGGATATACAGGCTATTTTAGCATAGCCTTCTTCAGGAACATTGAGATGTTTATAAATGTTGAGCACACATGGCCTTTAGGGAGTGAATTTTAAAAATAAACGGCCAGCTCAAAATCCATGGCTTGCTTTAGGAACTGAAAGACGTCATCCATGCGGTCTATTATCCATAATGCGGGCCATGAATCTGAGAGGGCCGTTTATTTCTTATTCAGTTCCTGATGAAGTCCATAAGAGTTTCATATGGCCAAAAGCTCGACATTTATAAATTTGACATACTTTTGAGGAGCTAGAGTTATTACAAATCCACTATCCCTTACTTAGGTATTGAATTAGTACGGTGTGTATGCGGAGGATTTGAACAAATTGTCAATATCAGGCTGCTGCTTCAAAACAAAAGTGATTAGAAGTAAAATGTATAAATAAAGTTCGAGATAAACATGTAATTTCCTCGTGGTGAGTGGTGTGGAGTAGTTTGACCTTGAGCACCTTTGATACGCGCCGCGCCTGGTATGTGGTGTGAGGTAGCTCGGCCCCAACCGTCCTTTGTTGTGTGCCTTGGTCGGCGTCCCTTTATAATGGAAATAGAGAATGCAGTGGGCTTAAAGCGAAGCAATTCTTCTTTATGAGCGGATACCTACGTAATAGCTTTAAAATTCGTTCTCTTTTACTGATCTAGGGGGAAACAGTGAGTAAACAATGTTAAAATTGTAACCAATAACAAGAATATCTCGGAAGTGCTTAACTCCACAAAGAAATATATTTCCATTTTCTTATCATCTTTCAGATATTTTTTCAAGCAAGTAGTGTTGACGGTGCCGAACAGATGGCGCGGATGGTAACTGCTGTCATCGGTCGGCGGACACACTTGTGCGACACCGAATCCGCTATGTGGTGGCTGCTCGGTGGGCCCCAGCGCTAGGATGAAGAGTTCTCAGCACTTGTTAGGATCATCCGCACATCTCTGTGGCCCGTCTAGCTGCAGCCCAGTGACACTCTGCGGTTCTTTCACTTAATCCCTGCCTCCTGGAGTTGTTAGCCATAGTAGATTTGAGTAGATCGCGGTGCTCGAGGTGTCCCCCTCTGTGTACTCTTTATCCTTTTTTACTTTCTCTGCTACGTATACTAAGTTGAAGAATTGTGTTCTGCCCAAAAATTCTATGTCGAGATTTCAGCAAAAATATATGTTTTAAGATCCACGGTATCCCAAAAATTTTTTAGAAAGAGGTCCGTGTGTACGTGTCTGTCTGTGTGTGCGTGTGAGCGTGTATGTTTGTGCGTGTGTGTGTCTGTCTCTGTCTATGAGTCTGTGGACAGCGTAACTCAAAAACGAAAAGTCGATTAAAAACCAAAGTAGGTATTTAAGTTCATCTTTTAACGATGCAATACGAAGATTTTGAATACAGTTTTTTCACCCTAAATTATTATCCTTTACATGGAAAATTGTTGGAAAGTTTTGATTTTCTCGAAAATGGTTCTAACGATTTTTGTTAAAATTACGTATGTTTAAGATCGTTTTATGACAAGTGAAATTTATATTTTGAATTTCCTGGCTATAGCCCATATAGTCCCATTTACTCTAGATGACTTTTGCATAACTGGTAAACTGAAAGATATAGACCAAATCTTACTACACAAAAAACGTGGATCTTACTAAAACACAATTTATTTCAAATAAATTTTTTGTTGAGTGAACCATTTTGGAAATAGTCCTTGTTGTGTGTGTGTGAGTTTTGGAAAACAAACTTTCGTCAAATGATTCATTTTTATATGTTTGTCGTGCAAAGAAAACGTAGTTTGAAAGCTTTAAAAGATTTGATTATCACTCAAAGCCTACTATATTCCCGTATTCCCCTTGCAGCTACAAGGAAATAAGCAATAAGATAAGTTCTGCAAATGTTTGCCTGAACAAACACGAAGAAGAAATAGAAGGAATAGGATAAAAGGAATAGGAGTTTGTAAGAATGGTTAGTACAAGAGTAGTGAAAGTAATGTGTGTGCAAAACATCAGATTTTTTAAGGTAGAAAGACATTTTTGAAAGAAATAACTATTTCTTCACACTTATATACAAGTTTAAAGTAACTTAATATGTTAAAGCTACCTGGCATTTTTGTCAGAGGATAAAGCTGCCTATGGAGTTTACTAAGCGTAAGCCATTAATTACATGCGTCGCAATTTTACCGAATGCTATATTCATAAATTAGTACTTTATGTGAAATGATTTCGTACGTAACGTAGTTCTCATTTAAATTACATCTAAAATATATACAGATCATTTACTAGCCCAACCCTGAGGTATTATATAATCATAGCGGAAGACAGACAATGAAATACTTGGTGCTACGCGGGACCACACAGACCAAACGTTTTGTAACCTAAGACAATTCCATTAAGTTGAGGGTTTTAGTGGAGTAGTGCCCTAGAGGCGAAGCCCACATTCCCTACTGTGCCCTCCAGAAGTCAATCATGATTTTTCTTCCACTGAAAAGGAAAAAGACCGTAATGATCTCCATTGTCAATGTGTCACTGCAGGAGCGAGTTACGACGTGGTTTCAGCACCTTGGTGTTCCTCCTCACAGGTCAATGATCTTCTGCAGTCATCTAAATTCGACACAATCTGGTCATTGGATAGGAAGTCAGGGATCAATCTCCTGGTCAGCCGGATCTCCTGATGTAACACCTCTTGATTTCTCCCTCTTGAAGTATTCAAAGCAACGCGTTTATGCAGAGTAGCTAGAAGATCCATAAAACCTTTCCCAATGTATTATTCTGGGCTGTAGATATATTACACTCAACATACTACACCGAGCCAAAATTTCCATTGAACAGCGTGCATAGGTGTGCATTAACAAAGGTGGTCATCAGTTCGAGGACTTGTTTCGTTTCCTTTCAGGGCCACAAAAACATACCAACATGAGAATGACATTAATACCAAATACAATTATTCTAAGAGTTGTACCAAGAAGTTATGAAACTATTAACACGTCTTGCCGAACCATGATACATTGTCACTTCTTTGTATTAGATTAAATGTGTGCAACCGTTATATCATCTGCATCAAACGTACGTCACTTTTAAACGGCGTAAACTTTAGCCGCCTCCGTAGCGCAGTTGGTAGCGCGCTTGCCTCTAGCGCGAAGGACCCGGGTTCGTTCCCCGGTACCAGCAAAGGGATTTTCCCCCGCTGGGAGGTCTGGCACGGGGTGCACTCAGCCTTGTTAGGTCCCGGGGGGACCAATTGAACTATTTAATGGAGAAGTAGCGGCACCAGCTCGCGAAGGCCACGTAAGTGTCCGGGAGGGCTCGGGGTGCTGACCACGTTTCACCCTCCAGTACTACACCCCACCAATGACGCCTGTTGTGGGCAATGGTGGGCTGAGGGCAAGCCTTGGCCCTTCATGGGCTGTTGCTCTAGGGTTTTAGTTTTAAATCTTAGCTTACCAATAAAGAAGCACTAAAAACACATTGAATTAAATAATTTAATTAATTTAATTAATTAAATAATTAAATAAAAAGACGAACTGTAAATTGAAATGATAATAACAATATGAAACAAATATTAATTTAAACAAAGATAATTTATGTATATTACAATACAGTAAAAGAATTAGTACACGCAGGTGATACGAACCACCTTTACTGCAGGAGTATTATTTACGAGTACTATTTGCAGTCATTTCTAGCTAGAAATATGAAAGATACACAGTTAATTTAACAAAATCTGCACTATTTGCTCGTCCAATATACGGACATTTTCAGTTGTGCAAATGTTACCTGTCTAATTACGAGTGTACCAAAAGGCAATGTTATATCATGTGCTATATTTATTAGTAATTTCGCTGAGTGTGCAAACAAAGACACTCACAGGTCACCATAAGGTCCAATATTTTTATGTTGAAGTAAAAGTTGGATTCATAAAACTGCAAAAGTAGGAGCAGCTGACATTTTTAGGAGCTTTTCTTTAAAATGATTGATATTTCGAAGTATTCTTAGAATGAATTATGCTTTTGATTCACAAACCAATTTGGCATTCATCTATTTAATTCCTTCGTGATCCGGTAAGACGTGCTCGATCTAAAGATAATTTAAAAAGAAAGAAACTGAAGTAAAGAAAGGAAATTACAGCGAAGAAGCACAGAAGTATGGTACTTTATGAGGGTGAAATTCTGACGGTTTCTACTGTTGCTACAACAATGCTTAGCTACCTTCAAATGTGTGCATATGTGTGTATGTAAGAGAGTATGTGTGAAAGTGTGTGTATGTGTATCATTTTACGCATTTATCAAGACTTAACACATTGTGTAATATTAAGAAGTATGTATTGCACAGTAATATACTGCAGGTAGAGGAAGCCTGAAGTTGACCCTACAATCTTAGCTTTAGGATTGAACCACGATGGTTCACAGTCAATCGGATTAGTAGCTCTGGTGTCTCAAAGCTGCCTTACCATACATCAAACATTACTGACTAAGTGTTTAATTAGATACGTTTTATGCTTGAAAGCGCATGATAATTTAACGCTAAAAACTTCCATTCTAAAATATAACTTAATGCTCACATATTATCAGGTAACATGACAGAAAAGATCAACTTAGTGACAGATTTTCTTTTCTTTTTTTGCTCAGTGAACATCGTGATTTTATTTAAAATATCGCGATGCACTGCTAAATATGAATTACTATTCTTCCAAATAAAATAGTATCCTTATGAAAATAAGTATAATGTTACCTTATTTCAAATACCCGTTAGGTTTTGGCCATTCCTGAAATCCCAGAGCAAAATAGTTTTCTTCCTCAAGAGTGAAAGGGATTACATTTATTTAAGGTGTTAATGTGTAAATTTGCAAAAGTCACTTTTGCATAAATCACTTACATAATTATGGATTTTGTATCACTTTCATATAAATAGCAGATATTTCCAAAGTGGTGCATCTTTTTAAGAACAGTTAAGAAACTCATATTGCCTTCATCTATGGCTTTTCAGAATTGCGCACATATATTATAATACAGTATAAAATATGTTTTTTCTTAAAAACCGGAGGGGATAGAGAAACATAAGTTTAGTTCCTTAACGGCCAAGGAATACCGATACAATGTATAACTTAGATTTTTAAATCTCTCTCTCACTTTCACTTTCACACACACACACACACACACACACACACACACACACACACACACACACACACACACAAACACACACACACACATATACCCACAGATGTACGAGGGTCACTACGATAGTTTTCAGCTATGAGGAAATGAAAGTTGATCCACTCGAATTGGATGCAGGATGGGATAGGCCCATGCCTTGTGAGTAAACTAGTATCAGATAGTGACTCTGCCACACGGAATTCCAGCAGCGCAAGGATGAACAATCCACGGCGTGCAATAGTCAGTCCCTGCAATGGAGCTTGGAAGAGAGCCTTTGGGTTCAACGACTTTCTTCGATTTTAAAAGTTGGTTAAACCAGTGCCAAAGTCTTGAACATTTGCCACAGGTTTTTCCGAACATTACTCCTTCCCGTGCTGCAGTTCCTCGGCGGTTTCAGAAATTTAAAAATGTGCCAAAATCTTTGAAAGATGAGGAGAGAAGCGCGCAATGGCTGAGGAAAACATCGTAGCGTTGAGAGAAATGCTTCTCGAAAATAATCGTATAACATTTAGATAAACTATTAATATTCTATTAAATAGTATTAAACAAAAGAATTATTAATTATTTCGCGGTATACTGTGAACAAATACCAATCAAGCTTTTAATATTTGGGATAATAATCATCGTGCTTCGGGCTAGCAGAGTTATCACCATATCTATCCCTCTTGTGGTGTTACTACAGATAATTTTCACACATAGTTTTAGAAAACTATCTTATTAAATTAATTCAAATTGTTTTGCTATCATGGGGGAAGAACACACAAAAATCCATGACTCATTTAAGTTTTGGAGGAAATGCTAAAAGCATAGCTTGTATATTATGGTATAAAACCAATTATCCCTATGATTTTAGCGGTTTCTAACTTAAACTGTAGATGTAGCTTACTGTGTAATACAAATAAGCTACGTTGACGTAAAAACACACAGAGGCAAAACTTTATACTGCATATATATTTATAGGAGTATGAATGTCCGGATAAAGAAATAACTTTCCATTGATAGTTATTAGGACATTAGCTAAAAGCTATAAGGAAGACAGAGTGAAGAATAACTTTCTTTGAACCAAAAGCCTCTCATAAGCATTGTCTCAACTCTCCAATCCAAGAAGGCATGTCTAGTGTGATTTAAAGACTCGATTTTCTACATTACTCTCTCCACAAGATTTTCCGAGAGTGCCGGTCATTTCGAAATCTCGCTCTTAATGGAGCAGGCACAAGCTATGATTATAGAAGCAGGAAAAGACAGGAGGGAAGAAAGATAAAGGGACTCAGTGAAATAAGAATGCAAACGCAGCAGTTTTCTGGACGGAAAGAGAATGCCCCTGATTACAGACACGGAGGGTAAGTCAGTCCTGCAATTGGCTGAGCAGAGCTTACAAAAGAAGTCTGATTGAACGCTGGGGAACCTTCCTGTGGATGGATACATATTGCTTGCCGTGCAGCCTTTGCGGCGCTTATACTTAAACATTATGTTTCACACGGCTTTGCACGGCTACATTCTGCAACTACAGCAGTTGCTTGTTAAGTTCTGAGTAGCCTGAGACATTCATTCAACTCCAAAGTCTATGTGTTAATTGCTTCCTCGACCACGAACGTAGGAGGATTAATAACATTAAGCGTACGCGATTTTTATATAACTTTTGTCTTAATAATTGCAAGTGGTACAGGTTTTTCTGGTATATTTTGTTTAGCAAAAATTTAAAGAAATGTGTATTTCGTTGTACTTAAATTAACATTTGTAGTTAAAATATGTAGAGAAGGTATTCTATTTCACCCAAGAATTCGATACCGAAATTTCACTGAAGTACATGTTTTGAGATCCCCTAAATATGAAAAAGTATACTTATAAAAAGGTCCGCGCGCGCGCGCGCGCGTGTGTGTGTCTGTGCGCGTGTAACAGCATAACTAAAAAGACAAAAGTCAGTTAAATAACAAACTTGGTATTTAAGTTCAGAATCTTCCAAGGCTGCAACAGCAAGATTTGGAAGAAAATCCCCCTCTGTGATCTGTCCCTTATTTCTAACAATTTTTGAAACTATTTTCAGAAAAATGATTTTTGATTAATATAGCATATTATTAAGACATTTTATGATAAATAAAATGATTATCTTGCATTTTCTGGATTTGGTCTCTAAAAACTGGTGTGATTATTTGTATAAATAGTACATAGGAGATAGGCAAAGTCGTACTATATTATAGCTCATCAAAGCACACAATTTATATGTCAAAGATCTTTTTATGGCGGTAAGCATTTTCTAAATATTCCCTACTATTGGTTTGCATTTTCCATACTTATACTTTTCTCAAAGAGGAAGTATTCTTGGGTTTTATATGCTCACACCATGGAAAGATAGTGGAATGTCTAAGACGTACATAGTGACCAGCTCTTAAAAGATTTTACTGTCGTAACATTTTGATATTCCCCTTTCAGATACAAGAAAATTATCAATAAAATAATTTCAGCAAATATTTATCTGAATAAATGTAGTAGATAGAGGAATGAGCGTTTGCAACAGTAGTTTGTACAATAGTAGAAACTTATGGGAGTGCAACACATCATTTGTTTTCTTTTTTCTGGTTAGAAGAGGAATAGTGTAATGGATTACATAATGCTATGAATGTTCCTGACTCTTATTTTCTATCAGTTTATTTCCTTATAGAGTTTCAGCTATGCTTTAATGTGTCGCAGTGTGCGGCAGTGCCGTACAGATGGTGCGGTTACTTGATCCAAGGAAACAGCATTTTCCGTGTTTACCAAAGGGCTATCTGGTTCGAAAGGTCGTACATCGCTTATTCTGGGCAGCTTCAACAGTGGATTGCGTCTCCGAGATGAAATTTGACGCTGAATTAAAAGTCTTTCGTTGTATCGCCAATTTAATGCTATTATTCGACGCCTATTTGATGTTGCTATTTTCTTCGACGTTTTTTGAAAACTCTGCTCCGCTTTCCTGCGTTGGTCGATTATTGAAGTTCTTTCCACATCTTCACCACTAAAATGGAGAGCTAATGGGCTTTGTTCTCAGGGTATGCATGGGCTGGTAAGAAGAAGACACAGGATCTGATGATTTTATGAGTTTTAATACTTATATAACTCAATGACATTAATGAAGGTATGCCGACTGTTGGTTAACACAGAAGCTTTAGCTTTTACGCTGCGCACTAACTGTTGACCTGGTCTTCCCTTGAGCCAACCGCCAAGTAAGTTTAAAAAAAGCCGTTGGTCAAGACGGGTCAGGCTATCGAAATCTAACGTGTTTGCGGTGACCACCGGTGTCAAATGAATTTCCGTATCAAGTTGTTAGCGACTTCTGTTGTCTATGAAGTTTGCCTGCCTGCTGCCTGTGGCTCTTTCGCTTCATCCTTCCCTCAAGAAAGGTGGTACCCACAACACATTTGAGCAGGTCTCGGTCTCTCCATTGTAAACACTACACTATCCAATGTAGCACTATAATTTTTGTGTCCCCTATATCAAAAAAATCACGTAAAAGGTCATTTTAACATATGCTTCCAGTAATTTTTCACACGCTAGACATGGTCCACCTTCCTAACCCACGCGTTCTTTAGGGGGTTTGTCCGAGTCGCTGGGCGAATGCTGGAAAGGAGAAAATTTACATTCCCAAAATTCCATGTCCTTCTACTTCGCTTCATTAATCATTTTATTCGTCCTTCATCCCACTGGTTCTTTCAGGGTCGCAGGTGTCAGGTAAGCGGCACCCCAGTGTGGGGTGCAGCTTGGCAGGGATGATATAAAGGAACTCTCTCTCTCTCTCTTTCTCTTGATATTACCGCAATTGTTGCCAATTCCACTTTGTCGCCAAGGCCTGATGGGGCCAGTCGTCAGACAAAAGTTTGTCAGTGTGGTTCGCAGTCACGCAGCATCAGTCAGTATCGAGGGATCACCGGACGGGAAAGGAGAAAGGAGCAAAGGTCGCTACAGAAGCTGCTCCGGCAGCTTTCACCGCAGCACCACCAGCTAATCGCTCAATCGCCGAGACTTCCAGCGCTCCTTCACCACCGGCAAGCGCCAGTACAAGAATTTCGCCTTCTGCTCCTGCTGTGCCTCCGGAAAGGCACAGCATTGTCATCTGTGGGGTACCCTGGGACCTTCCAACATGATATATGCTGGCTGTCGCACAAAAGAAGTGGTCCTCAGCAATGAGGACGAGGATCACCACACGCAGAAATCTATTAGCGCTAGTAAGACTGGAGCTTAGTAAGACCTTCGCGACCACGAAGCTGCTTTGAATGCAGGTCTCCCCTTTTTAGGACGTTGCCTGCGCGTCTAGGCCAGCCGAGTGGATCGCAAGGTGCCCTGTCGCCGCTGTTGTGGCTTTGGCCACAACGAAGACCACTGCGCAGCTACTCCTCGGTCTCACTGTTGCGGGGCACCGAGCCTCACAAAAGACACGACCTCAGGAGCCGCCACCGCTACTGCGCCACCTGTGATGGCTTTGACCATTACACGGGTTAGGCGCAATTCCCGCAGTATCCGCGGTGACATTCCACACCACTAGCAGCTCCAGTCACACCAGCTCCACCAGTACAACCAGCCACCACAGAAACACCACCAGCCACAGCAGTTGACCAGGATTTACGGGATACCGTACAGGACCTCCATTCGGAAGTCCTGAACATTTGCACCTGCCCGGTCGCCATTGAAGAGGCACTAGCAACGATCTCTGCCGCTACTTCCTCCAACGCCGAATCACACATTGATGCACTGAATCACGTCGAAGCGCACATCCAGGAACTCCACGTCACCGCCGCAGCCTCTACATTATCACAGGAAGCTCAACTGGACAACATCAACAACAGCAGGACACCGCAGTTCTACCTCAGTTGACCTCTCCGTGCGCTTCGACGGACATCAAACACCACAACACACACTGACGCAGGACCCATTGTATACTCCATTAGAGTCGCAGCAAATAGAACATGTAAGAAATCATCATACACCAACGCAAACAAAATCGCTGAGCTAATGCAAGAGAAAACCTCTAAATCCCTCTGGTGCTGCACTCAGGGCCTCTGCCATGGCTGCAGCCCAGAACATCACTTCTAGCCGCTCCTTTCCATTGGAAGGCAACATTCACTATTTGACACGCAAGTCACGTAGGTGCATATGCAGGACTGCACTAATATACTTATGAAAAAACGTTAAAAGAAACTATCCCCTTTCCTCTTTTCCTACCCTGACGAAACAGCCACTCTTTCTTCTCCAACTCTTCTACTATCTTCCCCTTTAAAAAAGTCCCTCATTGTAGGTGGTTTCCGGGTGGAGGAAGGGTGGCATCTGGGGGCGTTGGACGCCACCGAGGTCCACCTGGGTGGATACGGAGACCCTCGAGGAGTCGTCAAACTCGGTAGGAACCTCTGTCAATATCTGTCTTGATCTGGCCGCGCAGTGTCTGCTCTATCTCATCCTTCCTTCTCGGGGACCACAGGTACAATAAGCATAGCTTCAGTGTCGAACCGCTCCGTATGTCTACTTCTTGTTCTTATAGGAGTGATACGTAGTATCTATTAAGCATGTAATGCAACGATGGTCATGGAATACAACCAGGTAACAAAGCTTTACATGGAAGAGTTACAGTAATTTACTTTTTCTAAAATAGTTCCAATAAGTGTTTGAAATACGTACATGATAAACAGAATTTTCTGCAAGCAGCTTTAGAATTGGCGGCGTCGTGACCGAGCGGTTAGAGCGTTTGCCTACCACTTAGGCCACCCGGGTTAGAGCCCATTCACCCTCATGTAGTGGACGAAGTGGTGGTGGACGAAGGAGCGTCCGGGCGGGTTTGCGTGTTCTCCAGTTTTCCCCTCCACTCATTCCACTCCGCCACTCCATAACCTTTCCAATCATCGAGTTCGCCTGCATTTCATACCATCCTCTTCCTCACTATCACATCTGTTGCTTGGCTGACCGCCCGCTTCCCGGTCTTCACTCTGTCCAGTCCATAGGTTCCTGTGGTCCCCGACAGGCATCTGTAAGTCATAGGGAGTGTAAGTCCTATATAAGGGGAGAATAATCAGGTAAACAAGAAGAAGAAACTTTAGAATTCTTTTTCCTTCTCCTTTAGTGTTGTATACAAGGAAAGCTATTAAACTGGACAGAAGCTTGCTATAACAAAAATTAAAATTAACACGCATAGGTTATATCAAACACCCTTTTTGCGGAATTGACCATTTTCGGACTATTGACCGTTTTCATTTATTCTTTCCTAATCTTTTAATAAGTGATAGCTCTTCACATAAGTGTATGTCATGGCAGTGTATGCAGTTTATGATTGGTGAATCAGTTTGTTCATGTTATCTATCACAAAATACTATTGAAGCCATGTCTGTGGAAGCTTCATTGTTGTTTAGGCACAAGAGGAAATATAACATACTTTTTTTATCAAAAAAGAGATCACGGACTTTTTGTGAATCGCGTCATTTCGCAAAGATCCTAGGGAGATCACGAAAAGCTGGTGCATGATGAAAACTTGCTAAACCACTTCTTCGATTTCTTCATGAAGAAGGAGCTTGGTAAGAGTATAGTGTAACCACAATGGGGCTTCAACATTCTTTTAATGAAATGTCTATATTTTGGGATGAATGGGGTTTAAAATAAACTAGAAGGAATAAAATATAAATAAGAGTTTTCATAAGCAAGAAAAACTTAGAAGAGAGAAAGACCCTATATAATTTGTGACTAGATAGACATAATTGTTTTGGTGTAAAACTTTCCAGTAAGGGAAGCCGGCAAGCAGAGGCTAAAGCTACACTAGTAAAAGGACAATTAACCATGAAAGCAGTCAGAACCATTGTACAGTATAAACGTAATAGTTTCAAGACAATAATATGAAGCACCAAAGGCTCACCAAAGGCTTCATGAGTGAGCTGCAGTGCTGGAGGTGGGACGTGGTCAGTACCCCGTACCTTCCGGCGGGTTAAGCGGTCTTCTCCACCAGGGGCCGTTACTTTTCAATCAAGTAGCTCCTCAGTTGGCCCGAAATTGCACCCCAGATCAATTCTCCCAGTGGGAGAAAATCCCCATGTACCGGTATAGGGAATCAAACCCAGGTCCCCCACTTGGTAAGCAGCAGAGCGCTACCACCACGCTAAGAAGACGACCCCTATATGAAGCAGTAGTGGAATAAAATGCAATAGGTATATGTTATACAAATCTGCAGTATGGCAAAAGGATAGCAGAACATTGACAAAGTGCACGGAATGTACCGGAATTTTTAATGTAAGGAGGTTTGTACTCTACTCCATTGTTGCTGTTTTCACCTTCGTCTTCTTAACGACCTCCAGGGGCTTTGTAGCCAATATGATCGAGATCGTGCCTCACAGGAAGACAGTTGCATAATGCATTGTTTTATGTAAGGATATATGAGATAGTGGTATTAGACTTGCGGTAATTGCAGTGATATAATTATCCCATTGTTAGCAGCTATTGAACCTGAGCTGTTAGATAATAGATGACAGATTGTATAACAGACTATACTTAATCACAGTATTACAGCAATGTTACGCTTTAATTCCGGTGAAACACATTATGCAACCTGATCATTAGCGTATTCTGTTCAACCTACTTGCTGAAATCAGTATTTAACTGTAAAGTACAATACGACATATCAGAACATGGTAAAGAAATGATTTTCCTGTCATACAACGATTTTCATATTTTGCTATTTCGTTCCTTGCGCGTTTGGTTCTCATACGTAGATGTTGTAACGCCGGCCCACGGCAGTCGCAGCATAACAAAGGACAAACGGGGCCGGACTGCCCTACCCCACCGACGCGGCGCGAAACAAATGCGCTTACGGTCAAACATGTGGCTATCAATAATTGAGCGTGGTGGTGGGCAAGAACTGAAATGAATTTCCACCTTATTTTGTGGAAAATTCGTAAGGCCTTAATATTTTGCAGAAGAATTATTTCCATTTGCAACTCCCATTCTTTATGAAACATGAAACGTTTCGATATCTGAGAAACTGCCATGGAATCACCTATCTGTGTCCACCAATGGATACTGACTGCCTTTTGGGATTCTATACGTCACAGGCACTAGCTGATCTCGCCCGCTAACTGAAGGACGGAGGTGGGGTTGTAACCCCTAATTACGTAAGCGTCCCTAACGAGACAAACTTGGACATCGGTGGTCAAGCCTATTAGAAGCTGGTCACTATGTGATGGCTTTTTAATTCTAGAAACGATTTCCTATTTGGGAAAAGTTTAAGTATTAGAAACTACACACAATGCTTCTTGTACAACATGCCCGTATATAATGAAAGTTTATCCCTATTAATCGTATTAACAAGAAATAGAAAGAATGAGCTTTTGATAGAGTAGTTTGTAAAAGAAAGAATGCAGATCAATCGTGTGAATGCAATACACAAGATTTTTTAAAGTTTGTTTTTCTTTTTTCTTCTTTAAAGTCATTCTGTTTACATCCACAAACACACGAATGTGCTGAAAATGCTTTACTAGGTTCTGAGTTTAGTGGGCCTCAAACTATGCATTTCCTAATAGAATATCACAGTTTTGGGCGGAGTACAGCTCGACCATTAACACCAGGAACAAGCATGAGACTATAATGTAATGTGCAAGTAACCATTATAATGAAACATTATGCCAGGGAGCCAAACTCGCTGTGCAACCCCAAGGAAGAGACCAAACGTGTACAACATTAAAGTAGGAATTTGTGAATACATGTATCGGAATTGTAGGATAAAATACTACAGAGAGACCCAAAAACATCAGAACCGCTGTGCGGTGTTTTTCCACTGTGTGAACGGAAACACGATAACAGCAGCTGATACGCACAAGGTCACGCGGATGACCTGTTTTTCTTGCTCTGAAAGCTCAGTATTATACAGTATTGAGCTGACGTTTACATAGAGTGGCTGAATTATTACCAGTGTGCCTTATTTTGTGTTGCACTTAGTCACAAAGTGTATTATGGCTCAGGATTTGTTTTCATTTATTTATAATTCGTATGTGTTAACTCAGTCAGCTTGCCAAGAGAAAGTGTGATTTGCAGAAAGATTTCCAGGTGTAAAAGTTCCAGGTCGTACAACAATCCACAAACTTTACAATAAATTTCAGACCACAAGAAGTGTTCAGGCTAGGAAATCTAAAACATGGCGTACGCTTGTTACCGAAGAAACATTAGACGACATTGAACATCATTTGGAGAATTCTCCCCAAAGATCGTTAGGCTTCTTTCACAACAGGCAGGCATTTCTAATGGCTCTTTGTAAAGAGCTACTAAATTGCTGAAGTTAAAACCACGTAAAATAACTGTGGCACATGCTCTTCAACTAGGTGATCCTGTAATTAGGCGCACATTTTGTGAGTAGACTCTCAATAGTGTATGCAATGGCGAAATTGACCCACATTTAATATGTTTCACCGACGAGGCTTACTTCCACCTTCATGGATATGTGTGTACACGTTACTAGAGCTCTGAGAAACCTAATATTGTTCATCAAATACCACCTAATGACGAAAAAATTGGTGTATGGTGTGCCATTAGTGGAGAAACAGTTACAGGCCCAATTTTTTTCGAGTCAACAGTATGACGCCCGTGCATACGTGAATACAATTTTGCCCCCCCCCCTTTTTCAGAGAATTAACTGAGAGGGAGCGTGAGTTTGCCTTTTTTCAGCAAGACTCTGCAACTGCTCATACAGCCAATCTTTCGATGAGAACAATTGAAAGAAGAGGTGGAATCAGTACTGAAAAATTCAATGTCATAGCCGGGATTTGAACCATTGGCATTGAACCACGTAGTAAGCAGTAGTAGTAAGCAGTAAGCTTATTAGCATAAATAAATAACAATTGAAGGTTTGTTTCAGGACAGAATTATTAGTAGAGATTTGCGGCCCCCTTGGTCCCCCGAGCTAACCCCCTGCGATTTATATCTCTGGGGCACAAAGTGTACAAGACAAACCCACACACCCTGGAAGAATTAAAACAAAATTTCCACTAGAAAATTGCCAGCATTTCTCAACGTGAACTACGGCGAGTGATGGATAATTTCCTAAAGAGGTACCAAAAATGTATGGACCATGACGGTGGCCAGTTTCAGCATCTCCTTTAATAACATTGGTAAGTAAAGCTTTTAAGAGTAGTTTTGAAAATGTTGTATGGTTTCATTCGCGCTGTTCTATGACAGTGACAGTCGCTGACGAGCGCCGAGGACGCGTACAGTAAAACACACCGCAGTCCGTTCGGAGTCTTTTGGATCAATTCATTAATCATTCATCAATTGATCAATATATTCATTCAAATTTTATATATACAATGCGCTTTGACATAAATTGCAATACAAATTCAAAGTTAACTTCTTACCAATGACAATGAATATTTCAGAAGTGGTTTAATCTAAAAAAAAACTGTATTTGAGATAAATTGTGCACTCTAATGGGATTTACGTCCTTTGTAAGGTAGATTTGATCTATAACTGATGGTTTACCAGTGATGTGAAACTCAATAAAACGGAGGACTTCAGCAGCTATTCCCAGAAAATTTAAGATATAAATTTCATTTGTCACAATAATCTATGATAATGGTATATGGTATTTTAATCAGAATCACTAGAGCCATGTTTGAAACCACCAGAACTTTTGAAACGTTTCCCAGGTGAAGGGCTGCTTTGTAGCCATCCTTGGAAGATACTGAACTTAATTACCAAGTTTGGTTGACTTCTGTGTTTAAGTCATGCTCTACACACACACACACACACACACACACACACACACACACACACACACACACACACACACACACACACACACACACACACACACACACACACACACACACACACACACACACACACACACACACACACACACACGTGCGTCTTTTTAATCAAAAGGCCTCATATATACGTATTTCCAACGATGTCTGGACATCGAACTTCGGGGTGGGTGCAACGCTTTCCCTGCTTATTATATGTAGAAGAGGAATTACAAATAGCGGGCAAAACACTTTCCGATCCACATCTATAATCATTATTGACATTTCACTAGATAAAAACTGTCATTTCATTGATATGAATACGTTTTTGAATGACAAGAATTAAACTGTTTTACTAAAATTGTACAAAAGTAAGCAATACTTAAATTTTCATAAACTCAATAGTTGCTAATGTAACCATATTTTCGGAAGCTGAAGATGGGATAACTAGCAACCGACATTTTTAATTACTATTAATCTCAACCATTTAGCTTAATGTAATTAGAAAATCTGAAACCTCATTTATGTATTTATTATTAATAAACAAATATGATTATCAGAGTTCACAAGTGTTATCTCATGATGACAAGGCAATGTTAATACAATATACAAAATAATATTATGTATGACAGTGTTATAATACATATATACACTCAAAAAGTTATCATGTTGTATAACTCATAAAACTGTAATTGGACATGTTTTTCTGTGGAATGAGTTTTCTTCAGAGGTTTCACTTTTGCTTCAAGTACATAATTGAAAAACTCAAGGCAACCATATTTGAAAATTATTTTGGTAAGTAACAGTGCTTTCAGCTTTGCAACGTTCAATTGCGTTTTTTCCTGATGTACGTATTTTTTCTCTATAAATTACAAATCCTATGTCATAGGCTAAGATACCTGCTTTTCCTGCAACGCAACAGTGAAAACGTTTCCGTTTTGGTATCTTGAGTCTCTCACGCAACTACCAAAACAGTACACATAAACTCCGACTGCCGCAAAGAAGAATCGAATTGTCGAAGTGAAGTCCAGGAAACAAAACAAAGCCGGAGTGATTGCTTTTTTTTTTTTTTTTTTTTTTTTTTCTCTCTCTCGTAAGAATTTTGTTCAGAACAGGACGTCTGATTACTTCATGAGCTTTGTGGAGGGACCATTTCCACGGCAATGTGACAGAATATCTGGAGCATCATGGGGTTGTTTCTCAAGAGAAGGGTGAAGCCTGCCGCATTAAATCTAATGATCAAGCATACGCAGGAAGGGATAAATGTATTTCCCTCTCTCATCATACAGGATTCAGAAAGGAACTGTTCCTCCTGATAGGGATAATGCCTTCCCTCTTAAGCTCCAATATCAACGCTAAGCACCAAAGATTTCAGGTAAAATTGATCAGAATATTCATTTCAATCACTGATGGAGACTAACCAAGCAGCTAACGAGATTTAAAGATGTGGCATTGAACATTTGGAATTTCAAGAATCTCAAGTACTGATGTATGTGTGTGTATGTTACAAAGGGGGACACCTTGACCCACTACATGGATCTACTGTGGACTACCAGCGCCCACAGGGGGAAAGGACAATTGTGGAGATTTAAATATTTAAATAGCACAGAGGCTAGTGTCTGCTCTGAATCCACTGTGCCTCGACGCATTGTTGCTGATTTAGTTCGTCGCTTCTTAAACTCTTCACAGTGGTAGATTGATACAGTTAACGATCAGCACGTTTGTTTCAAACAGGAAAAAGGTGGTCATAAACGCCATATCTCAGTTTTGATTTTGCTACGTTCTTCAGAGAAAAAAAGATTGTTCACAGACATATATGGAGCAAAATATTGCTGTAGCAGAAACAGCCAATTCTCTCAAACCAACATATTTTGGTTTACACAGTCCTTTGAATATGTCCACTAAATCTCTGCTTATTTTTTGTCACTAGATCTGTTTGCAAATCTACGAGTTCGCATTGCAAGTTACCTCTTACATTGATTACATCTACAGTAAAGGATTGTTTCTCAAGCGAAGGCTGTGCATGTTAAGCACTAAACATTTCAGATAAAAGTGATTAGAATACTCATTTCGATCACCGATGGAGACTAACCAAGCAGCTAACTAGGTTGGCAGTGGACATTTGGAATTCCAGGAATCTCAAGTACTGATCAGATCCTTATTCCCTATTCTGTATTCTGTAGCCGGTTCTATGCTTCACCACTCACTCACTATCTGGTTGCTCGGCTAGCCGTCGAGTCCTTATTTTGTACTGGCGTATCTCAGGGCGTATATGTGCAGAGGAATACATAGACGAATACGTAAATAACAAGATTTACTACAGAAAGATGCATTTTATGCACTTTCTTCGTTCAATTTCAAAAAATAAAGTATCTTGCTTTAAGCACTTTCTTTATATTGTCTTTAAACAAACAGCTAGAGTTCTCGCGGTCCTTTCCAACCTTTTTCTTTCAATTAATTTAATTGTTCCTGTACTCAAAAAAATTATTTTCCAGTTCTTTTTTCGTATGTGTATTTATAACAATTGAAGAACAACTTCCTATGCCCCTGTATTTGGCTTTACAGATCTGAGAGAACAGAAACAATAATAACAACGTAAGAATAACATTGTAGAGATAGGACAGTGGGCCCCTGTGAACTAATACAACTATGACACGTACTGCAATGGTGAGAACTCACACACTAGAAAGAAGAATAAAAACGGAACGGTGGAGCAACAGATTATACGTAGCTAAAAGTGTCCTCACTGAGAAGCAGGTCCTCGGAAGTGGTCGCCTCAGTCGTGTTGGCCGTTGCCAATTCAGCTAGTTTTGAAGGCTTAGAAAGAAAGCTGCTGCAATTCTACCCATAACATTTTATATTAAGAAGAAAATTGGTGACTTAATGTTCTCTAAAAATAGATATTACCTATAAATCAAGAGAATTGCCCTATGTTTGTAACGGGAATACAAATGAGGATGGACGAAACAGCTCAACCGGGGTACTCACCTTTACTGGACTATATGAGACAAATGTAGTCCTTCAAGATAGGCTGATGTTAACCTTCACATTACCGGGGGGGGGGGGGGCAGTACTTTTTACCCACCTTCTGTCATTTTTCAAATTTTCTCTTTTACTATTCTGATTAACGACGTGCAAGTAATAGTTATTGTCAATCACTGCTTTTACTACTGCACTGCGTATTTCCTTCAAATGTTTCATTATTGGTCTTTTCGAAAAACAATGAAATATCATAAATTACTGCCACGCCGGTATAATGTGATTCATGTAAAATATAGAAAGAAATAGTTAAACAATATTAAATGTTACCTTTGTAAGCATGACCAGATATAGTACCCAATTTTAGAGTAAATCTGCTTTAAAAATTGGTGAGACATCTTGTTACCAGTGGTCATCTCCGTTGGTGGTATAAGCTACGTAAATATGTAATGTAATTCATGCAATAAACTACAAAAGAAATAGTTAAGCAATGTTAAATATTACCTTTATAAACATGACAATATATAATACCCATTTTAAAATGAATTTGTTGTAAAAATTGCTCAGACATTTTGTTACTGATGGTCGTCACAAAGTACACCCCGCTTGATAATCTAAGTTACGGAATAAGGCTTGGCAATGTTAGGGTTAATTTGACGCACGTGTTACATAAAATGAATTAAAATTACAGCGGGAAGTGTAACAATATGCACATAACGTAAAGCAGATGCTCATTTGACTTTCCAGAGTTAAAAAAATATATTACAGCTTCATTGATGGAGCTAAAATAAACCCTGTGACATGACTCATGAAGGAAATAGTTATTTTAGACAGTTAATAGTAATAGTAGTACTTCTAGCAATTCACGATAATGTTAAAAGTATAAAAATCTTCCGCTCAGTACCGGTAATGTCAACTTTGGTTTCTTACGGAATGTGACCATGGCCTCATTCAAGTAAGCCACAAATATCAGTTACACAATGCTTGTATAAAATGGCGAGTCATTTGAATGTGAATATAAATGTACAATAAACATTTCGGTTTCCACAAAAGATGAGTAAGTTTAGCAAAATCTGTGATCGATAAATTAATTAAACTGTTGTTACATTATTTTCATCGTTTTATTATTTCCAGTGCCTCC
>CM060965.1:101375947-101385558 GCA_030765045.1 Tenodera sinensis | reverse complement strand
TGAACGGCTCTACATCCCCGACCAAACAAGCCCATAATATTAAACGACTGATAATAATGCGTGAATCCCCTACGTAGAAAAGTAGGTTTCATATGACTGGGGATCTGGAACAGGATTATGGAGCTGCATCGGCAAACACCACCCGCGCATGTGCTTCGCTAAAAGTTTTGGGGTAGATCAAAAAGTGACCAACTATACAGAAAGTGTTATGAAAAGAAGGCTGCTAACAAATAAATCACTTGTATGGCATTCCATTTACTCCGTGTTTTTAAAATAAATGTATAAAAACTGGAGAAAACCAACAAAATAAAAGTAAAGGAACAAATATTTATAAAAATAAAGATAACCGAATGAAACAAATTAATCTCCACATTAGTTGCTTAGCTTCTTGAACTTTTGGTAGCAGTTTTGGGATAGATATAACTGAAGGACTATATAGGAACTTCTCAACTGACCCTAGATGAGCTTTGGCCTCCTGCACAATCCTCCTCGACAAACCCCTAGTTTCCACTTAACTTTTCCATCCCCTTATCCTTCTGAAATCTTCTGCTACATTATCTAACCACCTTGATTTTGGCCTTTCCTTTTTTCTTCTGTAAAACAACCTTCCTTTCAATATTCTTTTTGGGATTCTATCTTCTGCCATTCTCTCAATATGCCCTAGCCATCTTATTCTTTGTGCCTTTGTAAACCTCACAATATCTTGCTTATTTATTGGTTAATCTATCTCATAGTTGTGAAAAATAAACACACACACACGCACACAAACACACACACAGAGTGGAATAACGAAATGGGACATTGCATTTATAAAATCTTAACTTCCCGCACTTGAAATTATTTATTTATGTAGTGTTATTTGTCTTCTTTTACCAAAGCAGTATTGGGTGTTATGCCCGTTCTGCGATTACAAAACTGGTCTTTCCATCAGTTGAAACGTCTTCCTAGATATGTGTTACCTTGAGGTTTGAAGTGATATATGATCTTTGGTAAACGGGAATTTGACATTCTCTGGATATGTCGTAGCCATTTAATTTAATAATGTTGTGCATTCTCAACCATTTCTCTACAATTCCACTGCATCCTAATCTCTTCGCTTCTCTTTTTACTCCAGTTAATGAACGAAGATGTTAATTCTAGCTTTATCTCTTGTTCTAAGTGTCCAACCTTCACTTCCATAAAGGAGAGCCGGTTTTGCTACGATATTGTGAATTTCTTTTCTCATTTGTTTTCCGAAATTTCATATTTTTCCAGGTTTTAAAGGTGTTCTTTGTTATGCTTGTAAATAAACAAAGAATGTAATGGAGAATGCAAAGGCAACCTACATCATACTAAAGCATATGAAAACAGCAATCTTAAAAGCAGTATCAAATATTTAACTATCGTAGAGCAAAGTTTAAGACAACAATCCGTTTAGCACAAAAAATAAAAAATACAATTTCTAAGCGCTCCTATTGCAGATGCAAACCTTAGGACCCTTGATATCTTAAAACCCTTTACCAGATACCTTTATTTCATTACCTCAAACCACGTTGTCAATATTATGCTGCATTTAAGCCATGATACTTTACTTAAAGTTTATAAACATACAGTAGATAGCATTGTATACAGTAAAATATAGCTAGAGAATGCTTTGTGTTAACAACAACAATAATAATAATAATAATAATAATAATGACAATAATAATAGTAATAATAATAATAATAATAATAATAATAATAATAATAATAATAATAATAATAATAATAATAATAATAATAATAATAATAATAATAATAATAATAATAATAACCATAACAATAAAAATTATTATTAACATTCACTTACTAGGTGTAGCAAAAGAAGGACTATCCTGAAGAAATTCCATCATTCTATTATCTATCCAAAAGTTGCCCCTTAAATATTAATTTCACACATACGAGGGACTGTCAAAGAGTGACCGGATTTTCTTTTACTGCAAAACACTAATCACTTTTATTCAAATTTAATTATAGACCTTAATCTCACCATACAATGATTTCAGCATTCAGTCCAATGTTCAAAATACTCTTTGAAGACCTTTTCTGATAGTCTGTTGAGTACACTCGAAAATTTATTGTTTAGCTCTCGATCACTGTGAAAATAACGATGTCTAAGCTCTTTTTTTTTCACTTCAGGAAATAGGCTGAAGTCGCACAACGCTAGGTCCTGTGTATAAGGTAGATGTGACATCATCTCAATGCCTAGTTCAGTGATTGTTTCTTGAGTCTTGATGGTGCAACGACCGTTGTGTCTGATCACACGAGGACCCGCTTTGCTGCTACTGTTCTACACTTTAGAACATTTCGTACAATGTCTTTAGCTGATCCATAGCACATATTCATAATTTCTGCAATCTTTGTTAACCACAAACGACAGTCTTCCCGTAACATGACATCAGTTGTGTTGACATTAGCTTCAGTCTTCGAAGTTGAATCTTCCGGGGCCTGGAGCATCCATAAGGTTATTTTTACCCTCTTGAAATTGTTTATGCATTTGTGATTTCCCAGTGGCTTGTGCTTTGTAGGCTTTTTGCAAGATTTCTAATGTTTATGATGGAATTTAGTCAAGAAAAATGCAAAATCGAATTTACGCTTGCTGCTGCAACCCTGCTGAGTACAATAAACATCCCCGTACACTTGCCCTGCTTCCCTCCAAGTGGGTACTGCCGAGGCGAACGACGCGCAGTGTATTACGTCACTCAAGGGCACACCTCTCCAGTACTGCCAAAACCAATCTCAAGTGCGGGTGCATTAAAATACACATAAAATGATTCTTGTTAATTTTTCACACCCCCTCGTATTAACATGTAATTACTTCAGTCAGTTTGTAATTATTTCTTCAGCATTTTTGGGGCAGTTGGAGGACATAATCGAATTTCTTTACGGAAAATTCTCTCATTTTCATCGAATGTATTTAAGCAGTGCACATTTGATATAAAAGAGCGAACTAACCCTCGGCGACGCCAAATCTCTATAGCCCGGCCACTGCGTCTCCCTCCACACTCCACCACAGCCGTCATGTGTGGGGTGCAGTGCTGGAGAACGGGACGTGCGCAGTGCCTCCAACCCTTCCGGCCGGTATATGCGGTTTTCGCAACCAGGGGAACGTATCCGGGTCTCTATTTGGTAAGGAGAAACGCTACCATTGCGCTAAGGATGCGGCCGCATATTTGATATGCAAGTGTATAAATTACACTGAATATAGGATACCTATGCAATGTTAAAGTGTTTTGATCTCTGCAATCGGTATATTTCTATATAGAGAGCTCAATTCTTGGTTACTGGTTCAGATAATAGAAAAGCTACATATTTTGTTGGTTTAATCTTAAGAAATTACTTACATTTCAGCCCAAATATGCTTTACATCCCATATATCCCAGGGAAGAAGTAAAATTAATAATTTAGGAGTCGGGTTGATTTTACAATTGATGAATTGTAAACATAAAAGAAAGTAAGACAGATTAAAGGTGAAAAATGCAGAAGTTTAAAATGTAATGCAGAGTAAGTACATGGGCATAAAAAGGAATAGAATTACAAGTGAGAGAAATTGCTTTCCGGAACCATCAAGAATAAGAGTAGAGGGCTGAAAAAAAGTGGAAACATCCACAGGGACGAATTATTTTTATCGTAGATAAACAAGCTCATAAGTTTGCAAACTTTCGAGGAAGAGATGATGTATGTCTTCTGGTGTAGGGTACAATTGTGTTGCAATTCTACCAACTTAGCACTGATATGTACCTCGCAAACCTGTTTTCTATATAACACGCGAAAATGTACATATGCAAGAATAATTTATTCTTAGAAGCCAATTTACGATGTATGTAGTGTTAATGGAATAATGTTAAAAAGTTGACAGGTTTACTAAAACTAGCCGGTAGGATATAGAAGGAAGCATAAGGAAAGACCTCCCTGGAAGAGTGAAAGAATTTTGACTAGTACAAGGAAAATGCTACAGAAAAATCTATTTTTAGTATGTTTCATACATTGTACTTATTTAAGGGGAGTCGAAATTCTCTATCTCGCCAAGGCTAATAGACTCATTATCTGGGAAACTTTTTAAAATAATTTTCGGAATTTTTCATAGCATGTCTAACAATTTTTTAATTAGAAGAAAAGCTGTGATTTTTAATGTAATGCCTTTTGTTTTATAAAAATTTATAGTTCTGAAATTTAAAAATAATTATGACCTATGCACAAACATTGCTTCATTAAAATAAATTTTATTTAGTAGCAACTATGTGGTAACAATTTGAGCTCTTTGCAGCAACCAGTTTGACAGATAATGGAACATTTCTTTAAAATTGAAGTAAATCAAGATGAGGGAAGCTAAAATCATTCCTACACAGCCTTAGTTTCAATAATGTTTTAAATTACTTATAATTGGCATATCTCTAGAAATATTACAGAAGGTGACCAGAAGATTTCAAATATAGTTGAAACCTGCCTATGTAAAAAAAATCACAATAATCTCAATTTCAGCTCCTCTTAAGGGCAATCGCAGCATTCCCAAGATCCTTTTAAATAATGACAGTTAACCTTACGCATGCGCCGCAACAAACGCCTGTTAGAGGACGGTATGTGTGCGCATTTCGTATAATATAGATTTAGGTATGAGGAATGAATATTCCGATCATCTATCGTGAAAGATACAGGAGATAATTTAATATTATTTAATACATAATCTGCACAGTCTGGGAACACACTAGGGATGTTTTGTTTGCTACTACATCCAGATGCATGCATTCATACCTAGGAGGAGTGAAAGTCCTAACTAGCCCAGTCCTAGAACACGTTTCCTCACGTGTATACGTTTTTTATCAGCTCTGCAAGTAACGAGGGGAGGAGTGGTATTCTTTCAAGCTTTCCGAGCAGTAAGCACGAGACCTGAGAAGATAATTTTTAGTGTTATATTCCTTACCTTTTGATCTGCGTGATTGTCCAACACATGTCCACAAATATATTCCAATAGATACGCTGGAACACAATTATTTAATGGTTTGTGGCTAAATGGCTAATTGAACGCAAAAAACAGAACTAACTCATTCCTTGAATTTCTACCTGTCTGTGCTGATTGCAGAAGTAAACAATAAGAGTGCTGCCATATTGGCAATCAAACATTTGATCAATTTTATTTTTATTCGTGCAACCATTCTCTATATAGAAAAATGGTAGAGGAAGCTATGTTTCAGCTTAACGCCAAGAAGTCTTGCTAAAATCTGAGTACTTATACCTCTACACCTTATACTATGTATTTATATAGAAATGATATATTATACACATGTATGTCTGTTTTAGAGCTTCTAAATAAGGTTTGCAGCGTTAAAGTACGAAGTTGTTATTTAAACGAGATTAGATCTAGAGAAGAATATGATAAAATAACGATTGCCTTTTCAGAAAGATTCATAAGATTGCCCTATTAGTAATACAACAGCTCCTCCTAAAGGTAAATTTCTCAGGGTCATGTGCTTCGCGAATATTCGCTTCTGTACCCACAACAATGGGAACTATGCTTTTGATGATCTCAGAGCGTAGCCCAGGAGTTGCTCTGGAATTCATCAAACATCTGCGATCCTACTAGGCAAACTACAAAAACCAAAATTTCTGTTATGGAATCTGAAATCACAAAAGAATTAAGATATTATGGCAATTCATTCTCTTTGTGTTTTTAGCTCTATATCCTGTTGGCTGCGGTGAAAATTTTACTAATATTTGATACAGTAATGTCACCTTCAGTTTTAATTCTAATGTTACACACTGAAGAATATTCCCTGGAGGGAATACAAGTAATCGGTCTGACAGCAAGAGTTCATAGAACCATTCCTGAGTTCTGGCTTCAAATTAGGTAGATGAAATAATACGAAATAATTTTGAAGCCATCTAAACTTGCACTTAAAGACTCACATAACTTATTAAGAAGAATGTTTCAAACATATAAAAAATCATATTGTTTTCCGTTAATTATCCTTCTTACTCTGTCATATTTTACATTAATTTTTGAGCACAATTTCATGATTTCAATATTTAAATTTATCAAAACTTCCAATGTATACAGCCAAAAGTGTGTTGTAGTAAAATATGTGGTAAATATGTTCACAAGACATAAATTATCAAAGCAAGAGATTCGTTTAATGACTATGGACCATAAGATATGAAAATAGTATTATTTGGGGGGGGGGGATGGAGGGGGGCGGTGAAAAAAAATAATAGAAAAATATGTTGAGAAGTGTGTTATCCACTATGTATGTGGAATACCTTTGAGTGTTGTAAAGAATAACAAAGTATGTAATATGAATCAAACTAATTGGTCTGTATGAAAACCAACAGCTTCTGACTTCAGAGTAATTTCTGGCCATATATAAAGTAAAATTTATTGTTTTATGTAAAGGCAAGGAGCAAATAATTCTCGATATAATTCAAATCGTCTGGAAAACTTCTTTTAGTCGAGCGATGGGAATCTAAAATTCTTTCCAGTAAATGTATGATTTTTGGAATATTTCACAAATCAACCCATCAAAGACTAAGCCACACCCATTGAACCCTTTAAAGTCACGTCGTGAATTTTCGGTCACATATCAATTTGTATAATGGGTATAGTTTTCTAAAGCAACTGATTTTTGTTCTGTTACTGCGGTTGCGATTTAAATTGCAGTTTAAGAAACTATAATAAGTAAATGCTGTGTCGAAAAACTATATAAATAAAATAGCTATTTTTCCGGAAGGGATCTATCATATTGAACCTACATGACTGACGCGAGAAAAAAAAAGGAGTTGACAAAGTAAAACGATTAAGCTATTACTGTACCTTCAACATCTAAGTATTGTTGAAAGAAACATACAAGAACATCAGTAGCTTTATATGTGCAATGACAATCATTCATTCACACTATAATAATTACTAAATGTTATATACAGTCAGTAATTAGTACACTACACATTAGTACAGGTACAAGTGTATTAGTGTTAAATGGCTAAATGATCATTTCAGAAGACATAATGAATCCGAGAGAAATAAAGATATTTCAGAATATCTGCTGCAGATTCTTCTCTTTTCCTCTCTTTTTCTTTGTTCTTTATTTTTTCAGGGAATTATTGTTTTCAAATTTACAAAAGTAATTGAACAATTATTTCATTTCAAAATTATCCGCAATACTCCTCTGATAAGAAATATTTCATTAGTGATAACTAACAAAGGCATTTTGCATATTTTCGCCAATACCCCGCAGTTTCTCTCCTTGGGGTTTCAAGTACAATGTAAGTTCTTGCTCCGGCACTGATGGTCATTGTCTATGGGGTTGCCAAACGTCGTATCCGTGGAAGTCTACGTTCCATACCTGCAAAAGAAAATCTTTAATTAGTAGGTACATTAACATGCACCAGTTCTATTTAAATAGAACGTTTTAAACAACCAAAGGCACATATAATTTAAGCCTTTGAGGCCATGTTAAATCAACATGCCCCTACAGGAAGATAAGCATGTCCCTACGTTAACACCTGTTGCTTTATGTTGTTTAATTTGCTGATTAGTTCATAAAAATTAAGCCACTATCCAAATTTTTAGCATGTTTGTAATTTCTTCATTCTGAGTCCAACTGACTGTTTTACTCGCATAACGAGTACAATGTAAATAAATTGTGCTCATGAAGGAAACCAAGGTATCCAAGGTAATGATACACGTCCAATAATTACATCTCCATTTTTAAACGAATCTTTATGATTTGAATATCGCCCGTCATTAGTTTCCAATTTAACTAGATTTTGAACAAAGTAGTAACTTGGGGATGCCATAGTTGTTCATATAATTACTTTTTTTATTAAAAAGGATTACGTTTTCCAGGGGTTCTAACTAGACCTCGGATTTTTGGTCCTTAAAATTCAGTTTTTGGGTATCTAAATGAGACTCTAAAATAATCGAAATAAGCACTACAGGTACAGCTTTAGTTACCTACAGTTCCAGTTTCCTTAGCGTTAACTATTCGTTTTCTTTGTCTAAAATGTGCTCCCAGTTTCCAAACTTACGCTGCCGAAACAAAACTTTGCATGTTATATTTCTTACACCTGCATCTATTATCCGGGTTATCCTGGCGAAACAGTACCTTCCATCTTGTGTTGATAGTGTTATACTGCCTCTGAAACGCCCAATCCTCTCATCTGGTTCTAGCATTGCAATATTGCTCCCATGTTTTTCTTCCCTTCTGAGTCAGAAAGCCTCTTGCGTTCTTAGGTTCAGGTACAAGTGGCAATACGGAGACGTTCACAACCAGGGAACTGGTGTAAACCAGTGTTGCTACTCAATGTAGTATTACCATATTCCTCCCCTTTCACCACTCACCTAGGCCTGATCTTTGTTCATAGGCTAATGCATGTGGGCTATGAACACTAATAATAAGAGATTAGTTTTCCTATGGGTGGTGGAAAATACAAGTTAAGGCAGGTATGGGCAAAATCGGCCCAAAAGGGCCACTCCACTGAAACGCGTTCTTGCCTCACTCCACCAGCCACCCCTCTCTCTTCACTGCTATTCAGCTTTACCTTTGCTTCGTTCAATGAGGAGCATGGCTTTGTTGGGGCGCATGAAGAGCGGCAAAGGAAATTTCTTATAAGTTACAAAAACAGGAAAGTTTGCTATTTAAGATGCAGATTTCAATTTGCAAATATAAAGTAGTACAATATCAAACGTCATTGTGATGAGAAGCATAAAGCGAACTTTGGCGATCTTACAGGTATTTATTTACAGTTTCAAAAGATAAACTATGCATATTTGTATTTGTAAACATATACAAAAGACAATATGAATCCAGTTTTAGGGCTTTAGTTTCTTATTAGTTTATCTAAACTACTATGTTAATCATAGGCCAGTAGATGAATATAATGTAGATAACATAAGGGAAGGTTATAAGCTTGAAAATGTTGTAACTAGCCTAGCCACTGTAGCTGGCTGTAATAGTTATTGTATGCAAAATATATTTGATATAAACGAAATAGTTAACAAGAGCGTTGAAGTTATTACTACCGCGCAGGTGGAACGAAGCCACCACTGCGCTTGATGTATCAAACCAACCTTCGTCACTTGGCAGGGAAATGTGGGGTGAGTAAAGTAAATTCTGTTGCTACCTCTCCTCATGTCCATGACTGAGATAAGGGGTTTTCATGAACACTAAATAAAGAAAAATGCTATAGGAAACTGTTTCCATGCGAAATTCCGTGCAATACCCTTATAAAGTGCTTAGTTCATAAAAACAAAATAGGTGTGTTCAAATTACATTTATTGCATATATCTTATTATAATAATAAAAACATTATTATATTTTTAAAGCAGTTATAGTATATGCTCCTGGATATTTTTAAGCCAAAACTTCTGTGATAACATCTTTGATAATGGCATTTGTAAATGCCCCGATTTTCACTATAGGTTTGACAAAATTGAATAGTTTCTAAGCCTAAGTTAAACAGGTAATGTTAGGTGCTGGTCTACATTTGCCATAGACACGTGAGGGTGGTAACTTTTTGACCTGCTTTAGCATGCTCTGCTCAGTGTTGTCAACAGTAATACGAGTGTTTTGTGCGGGAGCAGGTACACGCAGAGTTAATGA